>JACBWW010000003.1:59215731-59418243 GCA_020086605.1 Lanius collurio
CTCCTGTGGAAGGGCCGTGGCGGGGCGGCGCCCGTGGCTCTGCCCGCGCCGGGCCCCGCCCGCGGCCGGGGGTCCGGCGGGGCCTTCCCCGGCTGTGCCGAGAGCTGAGCCCCCTCCGGGCCGCGGCCCTCCTGCTCCGAGCCCGGCTGGGCTGGATCCTTTGTGTCTCCGCTCTCCCGGCGCTTCCACAGGAGCCCCAGGGGAGAACGGGGTCTGGGTGTCGCTCCCCCGCGGTGCGGAGCAGGGAGGCTCCGACCCCGCATCCCGGCGCTCCAGCTCGGCAGGTGGGCTTGGGGTGGTACAGGGAGCACCGCAGAAAGTCACGATGATAGTGACAGTAGTTGCACAGAGAAGGGATTTTTTTTTTTTTTTGATAGTGACTGAGCTACAGAATAAAATTAGAAGCCAGTTGTGACTGAAACTCAGTGCTATAAGTGTGACTCCAGAGTGCATACAAAAACTCAAGATGGGTTTTTGTTTATTTTTGTTTGTGCTTATTTCACCTTACTTGTCCTTTGGGCCAGGTTTATCTGTTCTTGGTAAGTTTTTCTTGGCCTTTTCCACACCCCAGCAGAGCACACATGTTGACTATAAGTCAACTTAAATTTTGCTCTAAAGGTATGCCAAAGAGTTACAGTTTAATACAGTTCCAGAGATGAGCACTACAGGTTTTTTCTTCTTGTTTTTTGACTTAAGGTTTTTTTCGAAGGGATAGAAATCTGAATGAAAGTACATCTGAATGTTTCTTGGTGCCTTTTTTGGGCCTCGACTGTATTTCTGTAAACTAAGCAGTTAATACAAAGTCAGGGTCAAAATTCTGCATCTTTTTACCCTCTGGAATATATTTGCATTTTACATGTCTTGTTACATTTTAAACAACATAATGTGTTTTAATGCAACTTTTTTCCTTTGTTCAAAGGTTGTGAAAAAGACAATATCAAGATGAGTAAAAAGCCTCCAAATCGTCCTGGAATCACGTTTGAGATTGGTGCTCGTTTGGAGGCACTGGACTATTTACAAAAATGGTACGGAAGACATTGTGCAGTATTTGCTGAGAGCATAATTATTTTGTGTAGTTTGTGTGCTTTGATAACTTACTATAAAAATCAGTGCACTTATTAATTGACGATTTCCACATGTGAACTTTACAAATTTCCAGCTAAATCTGTTAAAACTGTTAGGTTTTAGGAAAATATTCCCTCTTCAGAAATCGAGCTAAATGTTTCTATGGGTTTTTGTTTATTTACTCTTAGTGGCTTGTGTGGCTGTAATGAGCAAAGAGCCTTTCTGGAGTAGTGTGGAATTCAGTGTCATGGCCGAGGTGATCGGGTGTCAATGTGCAAACTTCATGATCAAAGACTTCCTTTGTTTTCATATGAAGGCATGCAAGGGGAGTTGTGTTGTATTCAGATGTCACACTTGACAGGTTCACAAAACTGATTCCTAAAAACGCCCCCTACATCCTGAATTCGAGTTCATGGGATAGGCAGGTACAGTTGTGTTTGTATCAAACAGCTGGAGGAATGAAGTGCTTAAAACTGTGACTCTACAACCACCCAGGTGTATTGTGAGCTCAAACACTATAAAATTGAAATTGTGGGCACAAGGATCATGCTGCCCAGCCTGTGTATTGTGAAAGGAGCTGTTCTGATGAAATAAATTGTTAGTAAAAATTTTATTAAAGCAAGTAGGCTAATTTGATTGTGTGTCCTGGCCATGCCAGTTTGTTTGAAAAAATCTCTGGTTTTGTTAAAGTAAGTGACAGAAGTAGTTGATGCTTCTACTTGGAAGTTTTTTCTTAGCTGCTCTCTGATTTATAAGGGCTCAGAAATGTAGAGGTGTGTACCTGCTTTTCTGTTGCATTCCTGGAGAGCTCAGCATGTTCCTGTAAATATCCTGTTAACTCCAAGTGATGTGAGAGAGAAGTCTGTGTTTTATTGACATACTGATATGTCGGCTCCAGTAGTTACATGCTCTGTATAAAAAGTTGGGTCAAACTTCTTACTTGCAGAGCTTTGTTTTTAATTATAGGAAAATTGTTTGTTTTAATAAATTTACTCTAAAGGACTTGGTTTACAGAACCATTCTTGTTCTTACCTGTTGCTATAGAGTGGGTTTTCAGCATGCTCATTCTGTAACTGAATGGCAGGATAAGGAAAACATCCAAATCATGCAATAAAACTTTTTGTAGCATCTTCTGTGACTAAAGATAGTTGGTTAAAGTAATCAGCTAACAAAAATTAATATGTAAAAATAGCTTCTCACTGAATATCCACTGTATAGTTTGTGTCAGACCTGCCCAGCCTTTTCACAGGCAAGTGTTGCATGTCAGTGCCAGAGTTCTTGTCCAGGTTTGAGTTGTCAGGCATGAGCCATGTCACAAGCTCTGCAGCTGAGTTGCTGGGTGTTTTCAGGAAGAATAGAATTTATCCTGAACTTTCCAGGAATTGATTTATCATCTGTACCACCAGGTAGACCCAGGTCAAGTTGAAATGCATGTAAGCATTTGTGGTGCCATATACACAAGAAAGTTAATATGAAAATTTAGCAGTTGTAGCAACAATGAGAACAGGACTCTATTTCAAATGAACTAGTAATACAAAATGAAGTAATAATACAAAACCAAATAACTTGTGACAGAAATTCTACTGTTGAGCTATTATTAGAGTGTCAAGGGTTGCAGTGATAGTCTATGGGATTTTTTTCATTGGCTTTCTGTTGCATAAGGGGGTGGTGGATGTTTTTAAAATTCTTTCTATATATAATCTGTATGCATTCCCCTCATTTGCATGCAGAAATACATACTTCAAAGAAAATAAACTTGCTGAATTTGCATGAAATCTCTCTATTATTTTTTTAACAAAAGCCAAATTGAAGAGTGTTAGTATTGCTTAGCTCAGTCTTTCTACAAGTGACAAATTGAGAACACTTGCTGACAAATAGCCTTTGAAAGGGTTTTAATATTTTCTCTTCATTTTTCTGAAAGCTTGCTGTCATCTAATGATCATGACTAGTTAAAATGTTAATTAAGAAAGGCTTGTAGAGGATGTAAGAAAAAATACAGTAAAGTATGTTTTTGTTTTCTGAGATACTTCTACAGGTCTTAAATTTTCAACTGTGTATTAGTTGCTGAAATTCAACTCATGGTATGTGGTGTTTTATTTACCTTGTGTAAACTTTTAAGATGTCATCGGTGTACCTTGACTATTTATTGCTTAAAAGTTCTGTTGTTTTAGATGAAGTTTTTGCAAACAGTGTTTGGATCACTGGTATAATTTGTCATGTACAGTGTAGAAGACAGCCTGGTTAAACTGGTCAGCAGGGACAGACTGTCAGTGAGTGTGTTTATTTTTGCTTTATTGTGGGGGTAACTGCAATTGCTGCTTTATCAGGGACAGGAATTATGCTGTTGCAGGGGATCATCTTGCATAAAGAATTTGTACCACTTGTTCCATATAAATTCACTAAAGCAAACTATGAACTGCAGCTCTAATTGAAAGGGATACAATCATCTGTCAGCAGATAATAAATGAGATGGAACTGAAAATTAAAAAATAGAAAATTATTCAGTATATGAGATGATCAGGGGCTGGAGTGTATGACCTATGAAGAAAGAGTGAGGAAATGACTTGTTTAGCTTGGAGAAGGCTTCAGAAATCCCACTGTCAGCCTTCCAATACCTATCAGGCTGTCATCAACAAGACTTAGCCAGACCCAACAGGTAGTTACAGGACAAGACAACAGGCACAAACTGAAATGAGAGATTCAGACTACGTTTGAGGAGGATATTTTTCCCTATGGGACAGTCCAGCAGTGGATCGGGTTGGCTGAAGAGTTTATGGAGTCTCCAGCATAGAAGATTTTCAAGACTGGGATGGATAAACACTGGAAAGCCTGGCCTGTTGCCATCGCTGACCCTGCTTTGAGTGGGAGGTTGGACTAGAGGCTTTCTGAGGTTGCTTTCAGTTGGAATTCCCCTGTGATCTCATTCAAAAACTGATACATATGCATACACCCCCTTCTGCCTCTCACTGACACAGCAAATGAAAAAGTGGTAAAGCTGGAGATACCTGCAAGTGCATGTCTGGGTGTAAGACATTTCTCAAGCTGTCAATTCCCACAAGTAGGACATTGTCCTTGCAAAGCTGATATATTTAAAGATGCATCTCTTCCTTTTTTAATGCTTTTGTGAAGTTTTTTTTGGCTCTAACTCTCTGCTGGTTGTCCTGTAAGCAGCAGATACTGATTTGAGAAAAAAAGTTGTTTTCCTGAGACCACAGTCTTTATTAATTTGCTCACTCTAAACTCTTAAGTTAGGTAATGATGTACGGATACATGGCCCTTGTTTCTGGAATGGAAACAGCTCTTTAAACAGGTTAGTTGTCAGAACAACAGTACTTGCTCTTGTTATATTTGATTATCTGTATGAATTGTTTTTTTTTCCCCCCAGTAAAGGAAGGAGGAAGCCTTTTCCCTGTGAGAATGGTACAGTCCTTGCTTTGAATTTCAGTTGACTGGGTTGCCTGACAGGTGTTTGTACAGAGGGTGAAGGCTCTGCTTTATGTTTAATACAATATATGTATAATAAATGTGGGGACCTAGAAATAGGTGTTTGCAGATTTTGCAGACACCAGAACACTACTTGTGAGTAGTCAGAACAGAGGGTGTTTGGTTTTATTTCCTCTATGAGGTAGATGGAAACACTTTTTATACCATTGTTGCAATGGCAAGAAATATATGTGTGTTTGTAGACTTTGTAGGTGCTAACTTGGGCAAATTTACTAGTGTTTTTGCATTCTTTTTTACTGTTTGAAATGCCTATTGTCCTATTTCACAGGACACTTCACAACTGTTTGAAAAGTTAAAAGGATGATGTAAAAATTAAAAGTGCTGTCTGTATGGCTATTAATGTGTGTTGAGTGCATTGGAAAAAATACTTGGGTTATTTTATTTTTTTTACACTGTCAAGAAGTGAAATGGGAAGTTTTCAATTATTTTTTATTGTATAAATGTTAGAACGCTATTGTTGCCTGGTCAGGGCTTCATAGTATAAGCTTTTAAAGCCATATAAAATTCTGAGGCTTTCCAAAAATACTGCACAATAATAATGGGTTGGAATCACCAAGACTGGAACCGGAGAATGAAGGGCCTGCAATTTGTAAACTAGGCAGATAACATTAGCTAACAATGGTTCTCTTGCTCTTTCTTTAAAAAAAACCAAGAACAACCCCCCCTGATTTTGGATGTAACTTCATTTGTGATTATTAGATACTCTTTTCAGCACCTTATTGCAAAAGCATACCTAAAATTTGCAGGACATTGTTTCCTCCCATTAAAGGAACACCTTGACTATTGAATGTCAATGTGTTGGTCTATTTGAGTCTTTTTTGTTTGTTTGTTTTGTGAAAAGTCAGGCCTTTCCCCTAAAATTTTTAGAGTGTTTTTCTGGTTTGTGCTGATGAAATGTTGGCAAATCTGTTTGTATATCAGTTTCATTGTAATGACTCGGTGTGGCGTACTTGCTGGGGGAATTAACCTGACTGGAAAGTTGGTTTGGCCTTAGATATTATTATTCTTTGGTACTGTAAAGAATTATATTTATATCCTCCTTTGTGGTATTTCTTCAAATGCCTACTTGTAACTTTGCAGTGGAAGGAACTTCTGCATAAAATTCCTGATGTGTATGAGATGTAATTGTCTTCATATTAAGCTTTTTAATTTATGAAATTGATTCTTTTCAGCAAATGTACAAAACCACCAGAAAGAACTTTCTGTGTAGGGGATAATTTGCAAGAGTAAATTCTGCAATACCTATGTTCTGCTCTTTTTCACTGTGGGATCAGTATTGTGAAATATTACTGTTTGTACATATTTGTGGTACATTGTGTGGCTAAATTTAGTGGGTATTGAGGGTAATAGCTTGTTGCTAAATACAAAGTTGTGTTTGGGTTGCCTAATAACCAATTGCATAGGGCTTGGGTGATTCCATCTCTAAGGACATACCTCATGGACTTTTAGAAAGACTTTGACGGCAGAAATTGTATTTAGCAAAGAGAAATTAACCTATAAATACCTTGAACTTCATTTCTTATTTAAATTGACCTCTAGTAAGAATTAATACTTTGCATATATTCTTTTATTAACTGATGCTAACTTTTGCTCTTGATTTTCTATCTGTAATAATGTCCTGATTCTTGGCTTGCTGAATCATCTTTATAATTATCTTCATTTTAAAATATTTGTCTCTAAACTGTGCTCTCTATTTTATTTTCCCCTCTTAATGTGATTTTCTCTTTCCAGGACGGTGCTGTATTTTCCCAGTTTATCCCTTCTGTTGTCTTCTCACACAGTGCTGGGAATGGTGACTTGGCTGCTGCTGACCAGAGAGAGCTCCTGGCCATAACAAGGGAGCTGCTATAGGGACGTGCCGTAATGGGAGCAGAGTGTTTGCACTGGACATGTGTAGGAAAAGGAGGATTCTCTTTTAGCTGGTTGGCCCTGAATTTTGTAAAGCGACCATGGTTTTGCATCGCTGGCTGGCATGCATAAACCTAGGATTTCTAACTGTACTGGGAAAGGGCACCACCGTTCTTGGCTTCCATTTCACTACCGAGGCACAAGCTCTCATTCCTTATTGCTGCAAAATGAACTTTCTGTCCTGTTGCTTTTCTGGTGTATTTCCTTCCTTCTCTCTCTTAAATACATTCTGTGTCATCCTTCTACTTTGAACTCCTTTAGGTAATGCTTGCTGTAACAGCAGTAGTAGCAGTAACTTTACTTTTTCCTCTGCTTTGCTCCTCTTTCTGCTTATCTTGAGGCTTAGTGTAAAGTTATAAGAAGTCTGAAATTGGAACATTCTGGAAGATGAAAAAAATTAGAAACTTTATGATATAATTGCTAAGTGTAGCAGCATATGGACTTAAAGTATAATCAGAAGCAGGGCTTAGGAAAACCATCTCATGGCTGACTTATTTTCTTGAAGCCTTGTTCAAAGTTAAACCAGTATGCTGCTGCTGGGATACAGGTTTGACCCATGACTTTTACATTCTGTATTAATGCAGTAGATCATCAGCTTCACTATTCTTGTTAGATTGTTGTTGTCAATCTGCTTTAGAGGGAGATGAGATGTTGATCTTGTTTCTTTGAAAAAAGGCTTGGAAAAGTATCTTGAAAAATATTTTGTTAGTAGAATGGCAAATGAGAGTCTGCAGTTTTAAACTAAGACTTCGTGGGGTTTTTTTGAAGCTCAGTGAGAAAAAACTGGGGTCTTAAAAAATGGGTGTAATATTATTTAACATTTCTGAAATATATGGATGAGAGAAATGCAACAAGAGCTTACTCTGTCTCTGAATTCTGATGCAAGGGTGAAATGTGACTTCAGTAGTAACCTAGAAAATCAGAGAGATTTTCTTAATCAGTAGCTCCCGAGATAGTTAAATGTTAGGAAGCTGTATGCATCACTGCAGTTGAAGAAGTAGGACAGGAGAAAAGAAGGAGCAAATTGAGATTGACACCTTTTGTTTTAATGTGCAGGTCAAATCACTAAAATAAGGAAAGTCTGTACTTCCTGAAAACTTACATTGTAGTCAGAACATAGTGTGAGAGACTCCTTTAACAGCACAATCAGTATTTTGGGGAGATTGTATTCAAAATTGATTATGCTGACAGGTTTCCTGTATATGTCAGTTACTTTTCTAGCTAAAGAATTTTCAGTAGGACTGGAAATTGGTCACGCAAGCTCTGCTCTTTTACTATTGCTCCACAGTAGCACTTGGTTAGAAAAACAGATTGTGAAAGTTAAAGGCAGCTGTCCTTTTCCTGTCGTCTTTCTTTTCCATACATGTGTTGTTATCTTTAGAGCAGTCTTAATAAAAATGATGGTAAAAAAATTAAGTGATGCATTAACTTTCTTTTCTTTTTAGGAGATTGTTTGCACTATTGAATCTGTTTCAATACTTCTGTGAAGGGCAGAAGGAGTTGAATTCTACCTGATGGCAGTTTCCACTATTGTGTATAGATTCTTGATCCTGTTATCCTGTCAGTTCAGTTACTTTTTCAGACCTGGAGGGTGTGCAGTACAAAGTGTTAATACAACTTTCTGAATGTTCATGTAGCCACTGTTGTATCTAAACCAAGAAACAAACCCTTGAGACTTACCAGATTATGTTTACACTCCAGGTATCCATCTCGAATTGAGAAGATAGATTATGAAGAGGGGAAGATGTTGGTGCATTTTGAACGCTGGAGCCATCGCTACGATGAGTGGATTTACTGGGACAGCAATAGGTTGCGACCTTTGGAGCGACCAGCATTAAGGAAAGAGGGGCTGAAGGATGATGAAGAATTTGTTGTAAGTGGCACATTTATTTTGTCTTAGACTATTTTAAACTGTTTACCTACATTAAATCTCTAGCACATAATGTTTAATTATTTTTAGGAAAAAAATCTAAATTATTTAAATATTAATAACTGAATTTGTTTAAAATAGGATTTTAAACCTGGAGAAGAAGTCCTAGCTCGTTGGACAGACTGTCGATATTACCCTGCAAAAATTGAAGCAATTAATAAAGAGGGTATGTATGCATTTGTGGTCCATTGGTAAGGTCTGCTTGCAAATGCTGTACTGTAGATTTAGTCTGCTTAAAAAAGTGATATATCTATCAAGTTTTCCTCACTGCCTCAGTATTAAATGAAAATGTTTCTATTTATCAAATTTAGTGAAATGTTTATCTTTTATCAGTAGGAAAGTTAAAAACCAGAATTTCTTCTAGAAGACAAAATGCTTTTTTTAGTGTCTCTTCAGTGATTAGAAGCTGCTGTGCATTCTTAGGACTATTTTGTACTACTGTTGATTTGAGTTAATGTTACATTTAATTTTTCAGAATTGTTTCAGTTCTCTTTATTTAAGAAAAACAATGGAAATAGGAAAATAAAGGAACACAGATTAAATACTTCAAAATGGTGATATTTCTAATGAACATAAAAAGTTGAAATTTTTACTGTAGGTGAGAGCAAATGAGGATTTGGATGTAAATTGAGCTGTTTCCCTAGTGTGGCACCTTAAATGTTACAGAATTATTTCAAAAAATGATGAGCAAAAGTGCCTCAATAGCTTAAACATGCTTGAAATTATCAGGTTGGACAAAGAGTAACAATATTAAAGTAGGGTTTCGTTGAGGCCATCATTTATGTTTTTTGTTTCTTTCTTGATCTTGGCTATTAGTAACACCTGATTACTCTTGTCATACAGAGTAACATGTAAAACATAAAGCCTTCACAGTAACAAGGCGTGTTTGTTTCTTAACTACTCATTTCTAGGAACATTCACAGTGCAATTCTATGATGGTGTCATTCGATGTCTTAAAAGGATGCATATCAAATCTATGCCAGAGGATGCAAAAGGGCAGGTAAGAATATTTGAAGTTACTGCTTTGTTAGGCTCTGTGTAGTTGTTTGGGTTTTTGTTGTTTTGGTTTGGGTTTTGTTTTTTTTAATATCTTGAGACAGTAAAAGTGTCAGTAGCACAACTAGTTTTAGATTAGTCTTTATTCTAGGTCTGGCACTGGCTTGCTTCACCAGTTTGTGGCTGATGCCTCAGAGTGTGCTGCTCAAGTGGCCTTGCCTCTCTGAAATGTCTGGCTGCTGGACCCTCCATTGCTGACTAATCTGTTCACCAAGTCTTGTCTTACAGAGTTTACACACCCAGGGGCATTCAGTGACTGTTCCTTCTGATGTCCTTTCCGGAAAAAAGCTTTAGCTTGTCAGCAGTCTTTACTGCTGATTTTTCTTTTTAATTTCATCTATTCCCCACCCTCTGCCCATGTCTCTTGTTTGCTACTATGAGAGCTTTTTGCCCACGTGTTCTTACTAAGGTGACTGTGGGTTTTTTTCCCAAGATAGCAGAACTTTTGGGCATTCTGGTAGATAAGTATTTCTTTCCTCTTGTAGCATCTAGTTCAGGAAGAGATGCTGAATAGAAGTTGAGGGAGACTGTGAAGTAGACGACATGATTTAGTCACTAGGCTTATCTTTACTTGTGAAAGGAAAACATTGAAAACTCTTACATGCTTTCAGTGGAGATGCCCTTGCATTTATCTTGCATGGTAACTGTGTTTTTATACTTAATGAGAAATTACTCCACTGAAACTATTTGAGACAAAACCCATGAAATTGCTCTTTATTTACTCTTACTTTTCTTCAGAATACTCCTAACTTTGCAAACTTCAAATACTTCATAACTACCATTGTAGCCATCATATTGTGACCATAATTGAATTGGCTTGAAAGCATCTCCACATCCTGGCCTCTAGTGTAGAGGTAGCTCTATAGTAGGGTTGATCCTCTATGCAAGGGACACTGGAACTTAGTGCAGACACCACTACATTATTTAAAAGATGTTTCCTGAAGGAGATTAAACTGAAATCTATAGTCACACAATCCCTGGCTTCTTGCTGCAGTCTTACAGTAACTGTTGAACCATTGTGTAGTATTTCAAGGAATACTGTCAGTATGACAGTAAGTTAGGGAGCTAGAGTGTTTCATTTTACTTCATAAAAAGCAAAACTTGGATAATGTGGTTGTGACTGAAAAGAAGTAAGTCTTTTGTGACAGTGGAAAGAGCTCCCTGATTCTGTCCTGTGCTTTTTCTAGGGAGCGATGTTGGGTCTAATCTCAAGTTACTACCCTTAGGCCACAGGCAGTTTCAGCTTGAAAAGAAAATAGTAAATCCATTACTTCACAACCATTATGTTGTCCAGACTTGTTTGGTGGCAGTCCAGCTCATCTGTTATTTTTAATTTTTTTCAGTAGTTGAGAGTTATGGTGCCACTTATGCTTCTCACGAGTTGAATGTTGGCTGCTTCAATGAAATCTTGAGAAGGAATAAGGGGGACAAATTTACACTTCCTGAGATGGATTTAGAATTTTTAAATTGTCTGGATACAAGAACACCTCCAAATGTGCTTTCTGTAATGCTAATTGATAATAGTTGTAGCATTTAATCCTGCAAAAGTAAAAGTAAGAGTGAAGGTCTGTAGCTTTCAAAGGCGAAGATAAAATTTTTCTTGCAACTTTTTTTGCATATAATGCTATGGAAAAATGTTTGTTTTTATAAGTGTTTTTGTGTTATTTCAGAATAAAAACATGAACTAAGATTTGGTTTGAAAATCATTTAGCTGAGTCTGAGCTTTGTCTAAGCCTCAAACTCCCACAGATGTTTTTGTTCTTTCGCATTATTTATTTTATAAGAAAATATTTAATAAATCTATATAAAGCATACAAAAATGCCAAGACTGTAAACTGATTTCAAAAATGGTAGAATTGTCAGATGCAACACTTCATGCTTCATTTAAATCTATAACTTTTTTTAATGTCTGTTTCCAAATTAAAAATTACATTTCCAGAGAGGAGTGTAAGCTTAAGATGCTTCAAGTTCTAGTACATCAACAAATTTAACAAATGTTAAGATCTTTGTGGAAGGTGTGTGCTAAGCATGCAGAATTTGAATTACTTGGAGAGAGCTAGAGATTAGTTAATACTTTGATTTTAGCTTAGTGTGACTCGAAGGAAGAGACTGTATATGCTATAACACAAACTATTTTTGAGTTGCAGCAGAAGTGTGTTTTAATAAGACTCAGCTGTGAGGATGGAAAGGCAAAATTTTTGAGGAGTGGAAAATATTTGTGTGTCTCAGTGCAACGGGCCTTGAGGTTCAGTTGTGATTCAGATAAGAACAAATTAATCGAAATCGCACAGATCTGTGACCAACGTAGTACAGAGAGGGAAAAAAGGAATATTGAGACTGCCCTTGTGAGAGCACATATGAAGTATTTGGATAACTTACTTTTTCTGTTTCATGTTTTTTGTTTTATCTTCGATGTAATCAGGCGCGCGAGAGGGAGCAGATAGCGCCGGAGCTGAGATTAGTGACGGAAGTCGAACCAAAAGAAGTGAGTTTTGAGGAGGGATTTGAAGGAGAGGGAGGGGACTTGGCACACAGGAAGAGGAAGCTGAGGAAAAAGCATGGATTTGCGAATGGGCCAGAGGAAAAAAGAAGATGTGACAGGAGACAATGTGAGCCAAGATGTAGGTGGGGCAGACTGTGTAGAATTGAAAGGTGAGGGTAAGGAATCCAGGCTTGATGTGGAATCAGCCAGTCAATAGACTCATGTTTTATGTATGTGTATGTATGGATGTGTGGGAGTTGGAAGTTATGATGTAACAGAAGAGGAAAACCAGCTGAAGCTTTAGTACTGTGGAGGAGCAAAAAGGTGGTGGTTGTAGGCAGGTGAAGGGAGAGCAATGTATGTGTGAATTCTGCTACTGACGCAGTGGTTGGATTTTAGAAATTGTTCTGGTTTTGCCTTCCCACTGTTGCAGGATTAAGGTTACACAAATCAGTGTTCTAAAATACAAGTTTTTTAGCTAATTGATGTGTAAGGCTGTTGGGTAATTTCTACTGATGTATTTCTCACTCGTGCAATTTTCTGTGTTTTGATTTAGTGAATCTAATTAGCATAATGACAGTTTTCCTCAGTAGTCATAATGTTTTGTTTTCTAAATGCTGTGGGCCATTACTATTCTCCTGTCAATTTTCTCAGCTTAGTTGAAAAATGAATTTTAGTAAGAATGAAAAAGAAGGAAATACATATTTTTGATTTATTTTATATTTCTTTAAAAGTTGCATATGTAAATGAGAAACTCACTGAAGTGAGATCGCGTGGGAAGTAGGAAATCAGGCTAGATGGTGCAGAGCAACTAGAGCAGAGTTACACAACCACTTCCAATAGAGAGACAATGTCAGGAAATGAAAGAAAAGTATGGAAAACTTCTCTTAGGAGGATTTTGCTTTTACTTTATTGTTCATATTTGGGCCCTTGGCTTTGTATAATCTGGGAAAATGTCCTTCTATTAAAATATGTAGCTAGTTTCTATGACATCCATGGTATTTAGTATCCTGCTATTACGGTTGATAGAATAGGTATCATGCTATCAGCCTGAGACAGATTTCAGAATTTATTGTACTTTAGAATCCCACTATTATTCTCCTGTTGTTTTGTTATTTTTTTTTTTTTAAATTCTGGAAAAGTCACAAATGTGTCTTTTTGAAGGAGAAATTCCTGTGCTTTTCGAAAGAAATATAGTCACCTTAGCATCTTAGAAGCTAAATAATTCTCACATGTCAGGAGCTGTGCTGCTGAGCAGTTACTCAGCAGGAATTCAAGTTTAAAAAGCTGGAATTAACTCTGTCACTTTAGTGCCTGTGTATTTACTCCAGAGCCAAAATAAAAACGGATCCACAGAGTTTCAGAACAATTCAGAAAAATGAATTTGTTCAGTTTGGAAGGAATCTCTTTATACAATCTTGTCCACCCCAGCTGCTCAAGGTTCTCTTCACTGAGTTTAAATTTACATGTTAATCTAGAAAAAAAGTATAACTGTCACCATAATGTGTCTCTTCTCTGGCTTCTGAACATTTAACCTTTGTTTGTTTCATTGTTATGTGTCCTGCTACTGTAAGCTCCATGTTGTATGAACAGTATCCCAACAGTGAAATAAAATAAAAAGAGAACCACAAAATCCCCTTCTATGTTGCCCTAGCTGCCCATAGACCAGGAAACTTGGTTCAGCGTGGTCCTTTGAAGCTTGATATCTTCTGAAAGCTTTTGATTCCAGGGTGCTTAGCTTGACTGAAAATTAGAATGCTCTTTAGAAGCTACTTTGATGCAGGCTGCACTACTTCTCCTTCCCACTTTTATCATAAGATCCAATCTCCAGCCGTGTTACTGATCCTCTTCATCCTGTGGCCAGGGTACAGTGTAAGACTTCTACTCTCTGGTCTCCTAATTCCTCACCACCACAAATAGCTCAATCTATTTTTTTTGTCCTGCTGGCTGGGCAAGGCTCTGGATGGACTGGAGCTAATAGGTGTGCTGGGTTTGGCTGGCCAAAAGAGAGGTGTGGGTGCTTTTGATTGACTGTGCAGCTGGAAGTTAGACATGCTCGTTTGTGCTGGCATGTCACCTGCCATGTCACCAAGTACCCTCAGTAGTTGTGTGTGAGCATTGCCAAAGTGCTTCCAAATGTTGCTGCTGGCTAGTGTGTGTGTCTGCATCTTTGCACTGACAGTGTGGACATGGAACACTTTATCTTAGAGGAATTCTGGTAATTGACTAGCTTGTCCACTGCTTAATTTCTGTGGTGAGCTTGCCTCTTTATGCCTTGGAATATCTTAAACCATTTACAAACAGCCTAAATATTCCTCCATTGTGCAGCCCCACTTTAAGCCAGTGTTAGTTGGCAGCTACTCACCAGAAGCAGAAGTTGAGAAGAGAAATATAGCTCAAACCCCCTTTATGGTGTTAAGTCATTTATTTCCTCCATCCCGGGGGGGACAGAGCACCGACCTTGGGCGAGAATCGGCCGAGGTGAGAGAGCAGGGCTTTGTGTCCAGTTGGTTTTGTCCCAGAGCAGGGGAAAGGGATCCCAGGGTGGAGCTGGGACAAACAACCAACCAGGTCAGAGCCCGGGCTGCTGGAACATTGGACAGACCCGACTCAGTCACAGGGCAGGGACCCGGCTGGGGGGCCCAAGGGGGGTCCACCACAACAATGAATCAAAACTGTTGTTGTTTCTAAGTACAGAGGTTGGTGCAAAGAAGAAGTGCAACTCAGGTAAAGCAGTGATTTAAAAGTATTGAACTGTGGAAAAGGAAAAGCATAATGCAAGGAGAATTAACACTGTATTTGTGTTAGGATTTCCTCATACATCGAAGAACACAAGGAAACCCTCAGCAAAACAGAAACTTGAAAGACTTGTAATAGTAATGAGTGGGGAACAAGATTCATAAAAACAAGCTACTTTAGGTATCTCGTGTGGTGACATAACAACAGGGAAGTATTCCAGAATAAAATAGTCTGTATGCCATTGGGGGGGAGGGGGGAAGTACTATTTGTAAAGCACTCATGAGTAACTAGACAAAAATAGTCTTTTTTGTGTGTGGTAGTACTTGTAATTCAGAGCACTCAAATGCTTAGTTCTGACTAGTTGATCATTTCTACTGCCTTCTATACTGCACATAACTTCTCTGTGGAAGAATTCTGTACCTTGATGTTACAGAAAATTAGAAAAAACACTTTAGTCAAAAGGACCAAGTTACACTTTTTGCAGTCAGATTGATCCCTGACATTCAGGAGACATAAGGCCAGAGTCTCATCGCTCTAGTGGAAAGAGCTTGGCTGAACTTTGAAAATTCTCTCTGTTGGCTTGTAGGGGAGCTTGACTTGGTCTAAATCCCAAAAAGTAGATTAGATTGGGATGTATTGTTCACCCCTTGAATGTTTCCATATGGTCAAAATAAGCAATCATGCAAAATTGCATTTAATTACCTTAAATGTAGATTGTGAAATTCAGTCATATTATTGAGTACTTTATTGAAGATTGTGATTGAAACCTGCAATATATAATACAAAAAGAGTAAAAAACTCTATAGTTGTCCTAGAAACAAAGATGTAATGAGATAGGAGTTACCTGTGGTTTAAAAATTTAGTTCAGGAGGAATTCCATGCAGTTGGACAATGCTTTGAGGTGATTTTAGCTTTGCAATATAGGTCAACAACTATGGAATTGTGTGTTTCAGAGCCAGAAGGGTAAGAAAAATGTCAGTCTTCTAGGATTGGGAGCTCCTGAGTTTCTAAAGCAATGACACAAAAGTAATTTAACAGGGAATGTGTACAGCCAGAATTCTATATGCAGTGGTTTTCTTGAAATTTTTTTTTTCTTTTTTATCAACATGGCATACTGATAATACTTCAGGTTTATCCGGGCAGTTTGGGAAACTCAGTTTTACCACTCTTTGAGCAGTAACCGTAAAAACAAGTTAAAATTCATTTGAACATTTATAGCTAATATTCACTGGGTTTATGAGTATTTTCTGTTTGAGTCTTTGGACCTTTATAATACTTACTTACCATTTTTTCCTTTTTGGAGGATTGGATAGCTTTGGTCAAAGCTGCTGCTGCAGCAGCAGCCAAGAACAAAGCAGGAAGTAAACCTAGAACCAGTGCAAACAGCAATAAAGATAAAGAGGACAGAAAATGGCTAAAAGTACCTTCGAAAAAGGAAGAAACCTCAACTTCTACAATCATGCAGGAAGTCCAAAAAAAGGAAGAGGAGCCTACATCTAGTGACACATTTGGTAAAAGCACATTCTATAAATACAAAATTGGTTTTTCTGTAATGTTAAACTCCTGTCATTAGTTTTGCAATTAAGTAATAACCAGTATTTATAGAGGAAAATGTCTCATTTTCTATCATGCTAACTTTGTGGTTCATAATGATAATCACTTCAGAAACAATTTTTATCAGATAAATCTAGTTCAGCCAGTATTTACTCCTTGTGCTAAACTTCTGACTAGCTTAATCAAGAGCAGAACATGGTTTAATTATTTCATTGTACAATTTGGTTCGTATTACTGCATCCTCATTCTTACCTATGAGATAATCCCTGATTCTTGTTCCAAGAAAAGAAAAAATAATTCCAGTATGCATGATATATCAATATTCAGGGGTGCTCAAAACTATATCTGAGTTAAGATCTGTTCATTTTAGGTCTTTAATGCTTATTTCTCATAATATTGAATAAAAATTACAAATTTTGAGGTAATCTGCATTTTTGTGTTAGTATGTAATTCTAGATCTTCAGAATGTGTGATTTTCCTTTTTTACAGACATTTATAGTTTTGCTCCTGCAGTATTCCACTAGCAGTTCTGAAATATTTAAGTATTTTGGGTGTTATGCACTTATAAAATGTGAGTTAATGAGGTTTTTTTTGTGTTTAGAAGTAGGATTTCCTGTAGTGGATGTTCCAAAGATGGCCTTTGTGCAGGCAGAGAGCACGTTATCACACAAGAGGAAAAGTAATCTAGGCAACTCATTTCAGGCAAAGAGAGCTCGTCTAAACAAGATCACTGGTAAAAGACTTTTTTTGTCATTGACTTTGTTCTTTTTTCATGTAGTGAAATATTCATGCTTGTAAAGAAAGTGCTGAAGTAGATTGCGAGGAGGCACATTCATGAGGCAGATGGTCACTGCAGTCTGTGCTTGTTTGGAATTCTAAAGGAATCCATAAATGGTAAAATCTACCTGGTTCATAAATTGGTTGCAGACAGTACTTGGTCTTTTTAGTTTTTAGGACGATAGCTATCCTAAATGAATTAATTTCTTGAGCATGTTTTGTCTCCAGCTGTAAAGTTTTCTCCATTATTGGATGAATTTGGAGTCTATACAACTTCTTAAGAATGTCATGAATTGCATACTACCACTGTAAATTAAAGCTATGGTTACCTGTGGAAAAACAGAAAATATTTTGCCATAAAGTGAAATTGTTGCTAAAAAGGGTTTGTCATTTAGAAATATACAACACTACAAATAAAAGCTATAAAGATCTGAATTTTTTTTTTCAGTGTCTAGGCATTCACTCCCTACCTTTATTGCTCAAGGGTATTAATGGAAAACAAGGGTGTTTCTGAAGAATACATTCTATACAACAAGAAATGGAATAATTGATCTTATCTTTAAAAGCTGAAAAAATGCATTTATTCCAAAATTTAATAGAAATTTACTTACCTGGGAAAAAAAATTATTTCAATTTGTATTTCTCCTAATGAGAAAATTGTGTTGCTAGCATCTCTCCTATCAGTATTTTGGATGAAGTTGAATGTTTGTAACTGTGCCGGGAAAGTATCAGATGCATTTCAAAAGCTAAGTTGAAAAAGGTTCTGAAGTCCCTCCCTTAACAGAGGAGCCCTTGGACACACTGTAAGATAGAAATTCATTCCACTCATTATTCTAGTAAGTAATATTTTGTGTGAAGGCTGTTAGACTTCTCTGTGCTACAAATGAGAGGGAATTTTTTGGTGGGGTCTTTTTTGGAAGTAGATAAAAAGTCTTACTTGTTTCTGTTAAACAAAAACAACCTCATTTGCTAAACTGAAGAGTGAGGGGTTTTTTTATACTTTTGGCTTATGCAGCTTTTCATTGGTCTGCAGTGGAGGATGTTTGGTTAGTTTTCTTATGAGAGTGGTTCTGTTTCAGTCTCTCAGTCTGTAGAAAATAAAGTTATATGAACCATGGAATAGTTTAGGTTGGAAGGGACCTTAAAGTTCACCTACTTCCAATCTCTCTGCCATGGGCAGGAGCACCTTCCACTAGACCTTGTTGCTCAAAGTCCCATTCAGCCTGGCCTTCCAGGGGTGGGGCATCCATGGCTTCTCTGGGCAACCTGTGCCTCACCACCCCCACAGTAAAGAATTCCTTCCTCATATCTAATCTAAACCTACTCTCTTCAAGTTTGAATCCATTCCCTTTTGTCCTATTACAACATGCCCCTGTAAAACATTCTTTTGCAGCTCTCTTGTAGACCCTCTTTAGGCATTTCACTAGAAGGTCTCCCTGGAGCCTTCTCTTCTCCAGGCTGAACAATCCCAGTTCTCTCAGTCTTTGCTCACAGAAGAGGTGCTCCAGCCCTCTGATCATCTCTGGGTCCATCCTCTGGACTCACTCCAGCAGGTCCATGCCCTTCCTGTGGTGGGACTCCAGAGTTGGACCCAGCACTGCAGGAGTGTGAGCAGAACAGAGGGGCAGAATCATCTCTCTCATCCTGCTGCCCACAGTGCATTTGATGCAGCCCAGGAAAGCGTTGGCAGCTCATGTCTGACATTTCATCTACTGTCCAGCTTTTCATCTAAGAAAAGCTTCCTTTTGTACAAAGGAAGCAGTCTTTAGAAAAACCTGTCTTCCACCTCCAGGATTGTCATTCCTGGAAGGCTCCTGCTTTGGTTCCAAGTTTTGCTAGTGGATGTCAAATCTCTCAGCCCCATTTCTTTTCTCCCATACTACATACAGCCTCAGTTAAATTCCAGTTTAATTGCTGCCATGAGCAGTAGGAAGATAAGAGGTAGAGACTATTGATGTATATTTACAGAGCCCTGTTAATTTCTTTACAATTGCAGTTAATAACAGAAGATACCAAAACCAGCTGAAAAACATTTACCTTTAGAAAACATATTTGCCTGTGCTTGTGGGTAGATTCTTTTTACCTCAGGAGCTTTATGAGAATCATAGCAGTGGGACAGATGCATACAGACTGGACTGAATAATCAGAAACCATGATTTTGCAGCCATTGACCGTGTTACCATTTTAAAAACAGCGTGTCTGTCTCCACAAAGACATATTTGGCTAGCAGAGGATGTGATACCTTTCAGTGAAAGTGTATTAATCCTTTAACTACTAGAAGAAAATTTTCATGCCTGGTAGATACTTTGCATATCTGTTCTCAAATTAACAACACACTTCTGCAGCTCATACCATAGTAAGTTTTTTACTGTACATTTTGCACATGGGACTGCTAATGATCAAACATTTTCTTCCTATGTTTATTTCTTATGCTTGAAATACTTGTATATACAATATATTGTATATCCTTATACGCTTGAGTTGTGTCATTTGTGTCCAGCACAAGATTTTAGATTTGAAGGAAGGTTGGGAATCATGCTGGGGTGCCCATCAGAGTGGCTACAAAAGAACTGTATCTGTAGCATTGTAGCTGCTAGGAAAACATTTGCCAGGTTCTTATGTGGCTGTATTGGGGAAATTGTGCACAGCACATGACTGCAGGAGGATCTCTGAAGGGAACTGTTTCCTGGATTTCAGTTCAGCATTTGATGCAGAAGGGTCTCCTTGTCTGCTGCAAGGCCCACAGCTGCATCAGGTGTTCTTTGCTCACCATTCAACAAAATAAAGTTGCTTCCTTTGCTCCTTCTTTTGCTACCAGCACTGGTAGAAATTACATTTCCCAAAGGTGAAGAATATCTCCTGTTAACCACATATTAATGTCTTCTTCCAATCAGTTTTTGCTTCTGTTGGAATGTTTGCTTCCACATCTTCTACTGCTATGTTGGTGCCAGATAATATCTGCAGTGAGCTTACAGAACAAAACATTCCTGGTTCACTGGGCCAGTCCATGCTTTTGCTTTGTTAGGTGTTCTTACAGACAGAAGATGGTGAACCTGTAGTCCTGCTTTGTAGTAGCTTGTGAAGTTGCATGGTGCCTGGTTAGAAAAATACTTCATGAGGTAGAGAAAAATGAAATAATAAGGATTATATATTGACAGATCTGAATCTAGATTCATTTCATGGCTTGAATTTCTGAGCACTGATCCTCTAGCTAGAACTAAAAATCAGAGAATCTGAGAACCACACAATGGTCTGGGTCAGAAGGGACCTTAAAGGTCATCTAATTCCAACATTATCCACTAGACCAGCTTTCACAGCTCCATCCAGACAACTCTCCCAGGGATGGGGCACTCTTCTCTGGGCAGCCTGTGTCTTACAGAACCACAAAAGCTTCCTCGTAAACTGTAGTGCTTGTTTTTTGTATTTAAAACTCAACTTCACTTGATTTTGAAAACCATTTTATGGTTTTTGATACAAATCCATGATTGCCAAGATAAACAACACTGTGATTTTTGCAACTTGATTGAAATAGGATAATTTGAATGTAAAATGTTTATTTAGGTCCATAAAACCTAAGTGTTCTATGTAGTCTAATGCAGAATTAAAATCTTACCTGGTAATATTACTTTTTTTTGTCTAATAGGACTAAGTAAGTTTCTGGTTTTCAATTAACCTAAACTGAAGCATAACTTAATCTAACTTAAATAGTAAATGTGTTAAAACACCTCGTGTTTATGCTGAATTTGTTTTATTTTGTTTTAATGTCCTGAACAGTTCCTGAGAGCCCAAACTTCACTAATTTATAATTCCTTGAGCATTGTGCACCTTAAATTAATTTTGGGCGTATCTAATTTGTCCTGGAAAGCAATAGAAATTTCTTCTGAATTTGTCAGGTTATTTTTGAGGACTTCAACACTTCACCCCCAATACTGACATTCCCAGAGATTTTAATAGTAATTTTTATTCAGATTTATATTTTTCAGGTTTTCTCAGTTCTGTTTTTTCTTAATGGCATAGAACCTTTTCTGTCTCTACATAGTTAGGCAATTACAGCTTTTTTGTGAGGTACAACTGTAGCTATTGCCTTATGCTTTGCTGACAGAAAGCTTTCTTGTTTTTATATTGCCTCGTCTTTTACAGGTTTTTTGTAGTAGTGATATTATACATAAGTTTGTGAATGAAGTTACATATTCTAATATATTATTTGCTCCCAATATGGTAATATTATTCAGGTAATTTGGGAGCTCCACTGCTGAGAATGTTTGGAAATTAAGTCCTTTGTTGTATTATGTCTGAGAAAGGTTTGCATGTGTTAGAGTTAAGAAGTAGCAATATAAATTCTGATATGAATTTCTCAAAGATTGGAAAGGGGAGAGAGAGAAAAGTTTTGTAAATAATTCTGATTTTAAAATTTAGCTATCATAAATTTGGTTTTAAAGCTCAAGTGCTTGGGCTTTGGAAGGATGGTGAGGCTTTATTTTGGAGTTGATAATTTGATTTTTGTCTTGTGCCAGAGAAATGCTTCCAGTGTAAGGATGCCATTGTTGGAATGTCCTTTGACTTCTTGTTTCTTCTAATTTAAAGTGTTCAGCTTTGTGTAGAGCCATTTCAGAAAGACCCAAGTTGTAGATTTATGCAGATCTTATTTCCAGTCTCGATATTTTGCTTCTTTTACTAAAAATTCTTATTGCAAGGTGCTTCTAACTAAAAATTTCTGCAACTTTTCTCCTAAGGTTTATTGGCATCCAAAGCTGTTGTTGCAGATGGTGCTGAAAAAAAGGAAGGCAACAAAGAAACAGCTCCAGTCCTGGAGCAGGTATGAAATGGTAGAGTTTGATTCTTTTGCAAAGTTCCCACTGGAGTGTGCCATGGAGATGTAGTACCTACAACATTAAAATTTTCCCCTTCAGATATAACAGGGAACTGAAAATTTATCTTATGTTTACATTTCTGGCAGAGCCAGAAGTATGGAATTTAATTGTCTCTAAACACAGTGTTGACTTGAATTTCAATAATGAGCTTTTGTTTTAGAAAACTAACAGAAAACAAAGTAAAATAAGGTCTCCATGCAACAAATACAAGGAGACCAGTGTCCCAAGGTCCAGTTTTATAGCTGGAGCTACGACTGGCTTAGAAACAAGCCCTTACACAAATCTAATTTGTGTTTGAAACAGGGTTTTTGACATCACGTAAACTTCTTTTAAAAGAAGTTTCTTTTATATTGTAAGAATTTGGTGTTGTAGGCTTGTATGTGTTTTATGAACTGCTCAATGAGCCATACATTTTGCAAGGGTGTGTATTTTAATAAATACAAAAAAGAAACTTTTAAATAATGTTAAGGGTCTGATTTTTAAACCTGCATATTGGCAGGATCTGGAGGCTGCCATTCTGTCTTTGGCTTATTGCACCGTGTTCAGGCATTGCTTGACTCTGAGTTGTGCATTATCTTGCATTTAAAAAGGGCTGAATGCCTGATCATGGGAAAGCAAGCTAAGGGTGAGCAGTAGTCTTGATTCAGGACACCTTTGTTTTCCAGTAATTTAAATCAGAGCCTTAATGTAGTTTTAATACAGCTTTTTTGTATACATTTTCTTTCTTCTTTAAGAGCAGCATTTGAACAAAGTGGCTTTGCTGCCTGCAATTCTTTAATGAGCACTTCTGTTCTTTAGCCCCGGCACACTCTATGAACAGTCCCTGCCCCAAACCCGATTTGGTATTTTGGTTGTACTGGTTCTTTAGAGCTGATATATAATTGCATTGCTCTGGTTTGTCCATTGATGCTGCATTGGATGAGAGTCAGTGGAACCTGATTTTCTGTTTTTGATGCTGTCACTGTCAGGGCCAGCAGAGCCTCTGCGGTGCCGATGCATTGACCGATATTTTGCATAAAGGTTTACAGTGTATTGACATGACATTCCATTTCTCAAATTTTTGCATATTAAAGATGCTATGATTTTCTTGCTACTGTGTGTGATATTTTCAATGTGCAAAAAACTGTGAAATGGCTTACAGCATGTTGTTTTTGGGAGAATCATTACAATGTAAATCTTGCCATGCAGAATCCCATTGCGGTGAATGGGACTTTGTGGTTTACATAGACTGTGTATGCAACAGTATAAACTGCAGTGCATATTTACTATAACCTTTTTGTTATTTCTTAGACTTAGTAACTCGGCTGTTCCTGTTTTATTGATCAGATATAAAAAACAAGATGTCTCTGTCATTGTTTACATGCTAATGGTCTGAAAAACCTCATTTTCTGCAAATATGAGTTAAGCTCTGTTAAAGAGGCATCTAAAATCCCAATTTGTCCTATTCCTTTGTTTCTAACTAAAACCAGAAACCTCACAAACATTTAAATGTGGGGAGGAAATTTTTTGAGCTTAAAGCTTTTTTCACTAACTTCTTGCCCAAACTCAAATTAAAATGGCCGAGTCATAAACCTCCCCAGAAGGTTTTCCGGTAGCAGAGCTGACATTCCTTAGAGGCTTTGTCTGCTACTGCTATAAAATTGAGTTGCTAAAATATCTTATAGGTTTTTTTAATAATGTAATACAGAATCTGATAGAAGTATTCAGGCCAATAGCCGAAAAGTGACTCTGTTGATGAAAGTTTTTGTTTATATTTATACATTTTTAGTTTACAGTTGTCTTAAGCCCAAAACCTCAGACGATTAGTTGCAGATACAGTAGTTTATTTAATTGTATTAGGGTATGTCATGTTATATTTCCTTTTGACCAAGACCTGAGTAGATGGATAACATTAATTCATTAAGATTTTTAATGTTAATTTGTCCTGTTAAGAGGTTAAGCACCTTATCAAAATCTTAATTTAATTTTTTTAATCTTGTTTAAATAACTTTGTAATTTGAAAGTAATGGATGCTGTAGTATGTCTTTCACATCTGTGAAGATGAACAATAAAATTGTTTATTTACAAGTTACGACTCTAATTAATTTCTGGTAATACCTCTCATAACCAGCATAGGTATACTCTGCAATTCACGGAATATTTTATTTAAATGAATAAACTGCACTTAGTACATGTGTAATGAAGTTATTCAAGGTAGAACTGATGTCTGCTGAATGGGATGTTTTGCACTGGATCTTACAGGATACTGCCAGCAAGCCGTTCATGTAGCATTCAGGGGCACCCTTTTACAGACATAGAATGTGCACTTGTGGGGTTTTGTTTTGCCTTTTTTTTGTTTTTCCTCCATTGGAACATGGAAAGTTCTAGTGGAAAATAAAATCACAATTTATAACAAAACTCAACAATACCCTCAAATCGCCAGAGATACGATGTTTCTAGTTTGGGCCAAGTGGTGCACACGTTCTAAATATACCTCTCTGCTTTGTTAGTTATGATGGCTTTATTAGATGGTACTATGCTGTATGATGTAACTGGGACAAGAAGGGAGACAGGCCTAAGAAATTATGTTCAGATATTGTAGTTTGCCCTTATTAGGCAAGTTGTAACACATGCATAGTTTTGGTAACGTAGGAAGAACTTCTAGTTAAAAATTTAAAATGCTAATGTCTGTCAATGCATGCTAACAGTCTAAAAATAGCACTGTTTGTGTTAAGAAGGATGAAAATTGAGGAATTTGGAGAGATGCATTATATGTTGACTTTTTTTCCTTCAAAAACTATTTTAACTCTTTATCTGCTCATTTTCCCCCCAACAGTTAGCAATCTGTTTAACCCTGTGGTGCTAGAAGTTGTGATTTCTTCATGTTTGCACAAACATATAATGTGGTGAAATCCAGACTCCCAGCACTGAAAGGGGTTGTGTGAGAGTGTGTTCAGTATTGGAAACTTTTCATGGTTTTCAGACATTCCTTAAAGGAGCATTATCAACTTTTTCAGGTTCTCAAAAATACAAATTCCTTGTTAAATATAGTTTTCCTGAGGAACTGCTTATTTTTTTTTTTTCCCATCTCTGGTTGGGGAAATGACTGTGTAGGGAAAACCTTGGCAACTATTTTTAGACCTGCAATCCTCTGAAGAAGGATTGTTTGCTCTTAGCAGTACCAGAGTTCAAGGAGTGTCTGGACAGCACTCCCAGTCATGATTCAGCAGCAGGCAGTCCTGTGAGGAGCAGGGAGGAGGACTTGGGGATCCTTAGGGGTCCCTGCCAGCGTGAAGTGCTCTGTGATGGTGCATCAGTGTGTGTATCCTGCCTGGGAACAGATGCTCTCTGGGTTGTACTTGGAGACTGCACTGACAGTGAAGATGAAAGACAAAACTAAAAATACATCATTGAATTTTTAAATTGGGTATAGAGGGAAAATGTTTTAATTTCAGGCTTTTTGCAGGTGTTTCAAATAGTAAGAATTGAGCATTCTGAATACTGAAAACAATTGGTAGTGCTCCTTTAAAAAAAGCAAAATTTAATGTGATGCATTTTAAATAATTTTCATTTGTACTTAGTGTTGCTTTAATATGTGTTTGAGTACTAAAATTGCTTTTAAAAAGATCAAAATAGAATACAAGAACTACAGCGAAGAAACTGAAATAAAAGTATCAATTTTTTATTATTTATTCAGGAGATTTCACCTAAACCACAAAGTCAGAAAAAAAATGAAGCTGATATTAGCAGTTCTGCCAACATTCAGAAACCTGCACTGTTATCCTCAACTTTGTCTTCAGGAAAGGCTCGCAGCAAGAAATGCAAACAAGAATCTGGAGATTCTTCCGGGTGTATAAAGCCCCCTAAATCACCACTTTCCCCAGAATTAATACAAGTCGAGGATTTGACGCTGGTCTCTCAGCTTCCTTCTTCTGTGATAAATAAAACTAGTGAGCACAGACATTTTAAAAAAAATACCGTAACTTCTTATAAGAGATATACAGAAATTTTCTTTGGTTGTAAATGGCTATTGCTTTTAAAAATGAATCTGCTTTAAATAAAATATCCAAGTGGGAGAATTAGGGATAGCTCACTATTTTAAAAGTCAAGTCACATAATAAGGCATTTGAATTACTCTACCAGAAATAATACATTTAAATAATATATTGGTATTTATAGAGTCATGGCTTTTAAGGGTTGGCTTTCCCTCTAGCTTAAATCTTCACACTAGCACTAACAGTGATACAGGAAAAATCAAACCTCCCTTCTGAAAAGGGCCTGATTCATTAAAAAGAAAAGACGTACACTTTGGTGTGGACCTTTCCTTCTCTGAGAAACTTCACCTGCAGCAGGCTGATGTTCTGTACCTGTTGGCTGTGGCATTCTTCACCTTATGTGATATTTCCTCCAAACATGATGTGAAAGAGAAGATGGGTTCAAGATCTGTGGTGGAGAAATATAAAAAATTGTATTTCCTTGTCCCAGAAAAATTCCTTGTGTTTTCAGCTTCTTAACGTGTGTAACTGATTTGCCAAGTACAAAATGCTGTTTATCAGAAGAACAGGGAAAGCTTTACGCTGCATGCTTGAATATGCTATATTTTGTGAATATTAAGGTATTTCTATAATATTTTTTTTGAGATTACGTTAGGTGTTTAGTGTCAGATTCTTGGCCTAAAGAACATTAAATTATGAGGCCCAAGGTTACAATAAATGCAGGTGTCAGTAAGTCAAAAGCTACTTTTTTTTTTTTTTTCACTTTTAGAGTAGTGATTGAGGATGGAAGACTCAACCTGCATCATGTGTCCCCTTAACCTTGATTTTATAGCTTCACTTATAAGTTTCTTTTTAATCTTTGCTCACAGATAACTTTAAATGAGTGGGAAAGGGAGGGATGCACATTCAGCCTTCTTCATTTATTCAGTACACATTGGTAAAAATTGTATTTTGTCCCCACAAAATATTAGCAGTCATCCATATTGTAATACGCCTTCCATCCCTACCCCTAGAGCAATGGTAAGTAGCTTTCCTGGAGCATGCTTATATTTTGGATTAAGTTGGACTTCTCTGTAGCAATATTTCTTTAAAATAGCTAATTTAAAACTTGGTAACTTAGTAGATTAGATCTTATTAGTGTTGTCTTTTAATCTTTGGCTGCCAAATTTTTTCTACCCCTACCGTAAAGTTGGTTTTGCCATGTCTTTATTAAATCTGTATATCTGACTCTAAAAACTGCTTATAAAAAGGAGAGAGCTGTGATTTGCAGTGTAACAGCGACTTAAATGTTTTTCTAAGGCAAAATTTTGTGAAACTGAGTAATATCGGAGAGGTGTAGGGGAGTGTGGGTTTTTTGTTTTTAATGAATCAGGCCTATATTAACCTATATCAATCCTCCTCCCTCCCCTTTCTTTTTTTGTTAAGCATAAAGTTCTGGAGCCTTCTTACTGTGCCATGCATTGGCAGTATGCATTTGAATTTCAGTTGGGGTATTGATATCAGGTTTGCAGAAGGCAGGAGGTGGGATATAAAATTAAACACTGTTTCTGATTATTTTTTCAAGTTGTATGTTAACACTATCCATGACTTATTAGATCTTTAACTGTGATCATTTGTTCTGTTTATTGTTAAATCCTGTTGCCCCCTTCCATTATAAGTAGCCGACTGCCTGGGTTGGATGGGGAGGGTTGTTTACTGTAAATACACTGCTTACCTAAAGCAACCATCTTTAGCAATTGGGAAGTAGATGCCCATGTAATTTATAATAAGCAAAAACCAGAATCATGTGTTGAGCATAAATCTTTCTTTGCTCCTGGTAGTCACAGTTTTGTAATTACTTTTACCAGTTTTGCTGTGACTATCAGCTTTGCAAACAAGAGCTACTTAAAGCACTCCCCATCTTTAGATCTCAAATGCTGCGGTAAGATGATGGTGTATCTCTCTGCTTCATGAACATTGAAAGATCTCTTTTTAGGTCCATCACAGCCAGTGAGTTCCCCTAGATCCTACAAAAATAGCCAACGGAGAAGAAGATCACAGCGTTTAGCCACTTGCTCCTTGCCTGATGATTCTGTAGAAAAAGTTTCTTCTCCCTCTGCAGTTACTGATGGAAAAGTGTTCTCCATCAGTGGTCAAAACCAACAGTCATCAAAATTGGAGGGTAATGTATCTTAATCTAATAAAGAACTGCCCGAGAGAAATTGACTCATAAAAATTAGACCTTTCATGGTTTTCAACTAATGGAATATTTTGACTTGCTGTAGCTAAAGCTGTATGCTGTTCCTATGTTATGTAACACTGCAATCCAGATTGTTGTTTGTTGGACCCCTGTATCTTTTTTAATATGGCATTTTTTCTTTTATGTAGTACCTGATGTTGCTCATGTGTCACTTGAGAAGCGTGGACCGTGTCTCCCTCTTGATTTAAGCCGTAGTTCGGAAGTTACAGCACCATTATCCACAGAATCCACTTTCCGTAATGAATATCCCAGTAAAGACAAGGAAGATATTCAGATGATTACATATCTTTCTTCCAAAGCAGTAACTGATGGAAGAGTAGCTACAACAGCGTCAGGTAAAGAGATTCAGTATCCAACCAGGGAGATTTATAGTTGTAGGGTTAAAATGTGTGTGTGTTCAATCCCACAGACAGAGGGGATACTTTTTATTTTCCTTTCTGCACACTCAAAAACCTGCCTCTCTTCTGGACTCCATCTGCATATTCTTTGTCTTCACTGGCTTAGAGCTGTGTTAGCACTTTTAACACACTTTAGGGGAATCTGAGAGTGTGGAATGTAGTAAGCAGTATTTCTTTCAAAAATATTTTTGCTAAAAGTTGTAAAAATAATTAATGAAGTGTTTACTAGCATACTAATTTGTGGCTTCAGCTTTAAAACAATGCTGTTCCTGAAGGCAGTCAGCACTCCTCTGCTTTGCTTCTGTTTGCAGTGGAAATTCTGTCCTCTGCTTGCTGCAAGATATTACTTAAAAATATTTCTGAAAAATCCTCAAAATCATTACATAGACTTGGTCACCCTCAGAATCAGCACAGAGCCCAGTGCTGCCTCTCCATTTGTGACGGTTTATTGTCCACTGTGGTTTACATGAAACGCTTGGATAGAGGTAACCAAAAGATTTGGGGAGGGATTGGCATAGTGGTTTGCAGACCCTAAAAGTGGGATGTTTTTGTCCAGTGTATGCTAGGTGTTCATATAATTTTTTTGTAAATAAGTCTCTTATGGGGGTATTATACCATTTTTTACTGGCTTCCAAGAAAGAATTCTTTTAAAGCCTTTTTTAAAAATTCTTGTTTTGTTTTGTTTCATGAGAAAAATGTTCAGAAAAGTAGGAAGAGGGGAAAAAAATCAAATTATTGTACTCTGCTTGGAAAGTTTTTGATAAGTGTGTTTGATAGTAAGGGAGGACAGCATGACCTTAAAAGATAGAGTAATGATACTTAAACCATATTTTAGTCTACTAATGGATGAATCTCTTAAACTAATTTGTCAAAATAGGGGCTATGGGTATCTGTAGTGAGCCACCACTTAAGGTTTTTAAAATATTAAAATTAAAATATTTCTTAATTACTTGAGCGAAACCATGTGACAGTCTTCGTTTGCCCTTGATACCTTGCACAGCAGCAGAATTACAGATTCCTGGGAAAATTACTTTTATAAAAGTCCTTTTTATGTCATGTCTTCTGCCACTAAGAGAAGTGCTTTTGGGAGATGTGTATTTGCCCGCTCGTTGAACAAGACCATAAAAGAAAGCAACAGCTTCCAACAACCATCTGTTTCCTGTTTGGTAAAATTCATTTCAGTTACTAGGAATTTAACTTCTGGCTTTTCTGGTATATTTTCTGGCTCATTTTGTTTATAGTTGGTAATATTGGTAATACTGGAAGTTGCCTGCTCCTGTCATGGGCCTGCCTCAGGGCAGAGTGAGTCGGTTCTAAACCCAGCACTCAGGAGTGCACTTTGGACCTGTTTGTTGAGCTGGGTTTTGGTCTTGGCCACAGCTGGAGCAATAATAGAAAGAATAAATTTCATTAAGAGCCACCTTTATTTAATGACTCAAAATTATGTGACATGTCCACACAGCTGGTGTCAGGGAAAAACATTCCCTGATAAATTGTCTGTTGTTACTATTTGAGTCCAAAGTGGGAAGCCAAAAGTGCTTGCAGTCTATACTAGAGGATGGAGTTTATACTGTATATAAAGCTTTATGAGCCTTTTTTCATATCTATATAATTTTAAGAGTTATAAGCTCTAAAAGAACTGATTTTCCAGGTACATTTTTGTCTTCTGAGTTTTTACCTTCCAGACTCATCTGTTTTGTTCCTAATTTTCATGTATTGCAGTTATTCTTCATGCAATAAATGGAACTGTGTCTTGATCTTTCATACTGACTTTTTGTCCAAATGCTAGAAGTTTTCAGTGATTTGGAACATCTAGCCCAGCAGCTTCTTGGGTATATGCCTCATGGCCTGAAAGACTAATCTAAGCAGGTTGATATCTTTAATTCACGGATTTCATAGCAGGTTTTGGAGCTATCTGCCTCTCTTAGTGGTATATCACTAAGACTCACTAACTGAAATTCATGTGTGTTTTGGGTTCATCTCAGTCTTTTAACTCTGGTGAAACATGTTTATCCTTCTCATAATTTTAGAAGAAAAAGAAAAATCTAGATTTAAAGTTCAGGTTTGAAACCTTTGGAGTTAGTTTAGACTATTGAATAAATCTGTTGTGTTCTCTGCTTTAGAAGGCATTGTTTTGCCTTTGAAGTAGCACAGGTTCTCCAGTCATGTTCCTGAAGCACACATAATTACACCAAATTCTTGCATGCTTTAGGAAAATTAATAGGATCCACTCTATTTATCAGTACTTTTCTGATTGTCTGTTTAACAATAGCAAGCAAATATATATACAGGAGAGGTGCCCAAAGCTTTCCTCATTCCTATCAATTCTTGAAATAATTGAGAAAAGTTAATTTGTGTTATGCAGAAACATCTAAGTGCAGTTTCATACACTGCATTGTTTATCATTGTGTATGCATGGTGACTCTGTACATTACAAATTGAGAACTCTGGTGTAAAATCCAAACTGTTCTGTAATTGACCTGAAAGAACTACTATAAATCTGCATCTCTTTTGTTTCACAGACTTTAAATCCACAGTCAGTCAGAATACTTGGAAAACAATGTGGTTTTGCCATTCCGAATATATGAACTTCTGGTCTTTCTGTAGTTGTGCTTCTCTTTAAATTTTTGGTACTTTTTCTTGGTTTCTGTAACTCTGCACTATTTATGTTAATTTAACTCTTATATGTTGAGCAGACATAATTTCAGCAAGCAATTTGGGCTTTGAGATTTAAGTAAAAGGAAAATAGTTTAATGTTTACTAATCTAACAATATAATATTTGTAATGCTAATATAATTTGTTATCACTAGCTGTTATTTCCTATCCTAATGCCTATAGACAATTTTGCTAGTCGGGTAACATTAGGTTAACTATACAGGAAAAATTTGCATTTAAGACTAAAAGAGAAAAAACATTGCATACTTTTATATAATTTCCTTGGTAACAGGTTTACGGCAGCAAGAAGCAGCTGATGTACAAAATCTTCAGTAAATAATATAGGTCGCTTTTTAAAAACTCTTGCCAGTGTTACTGAGTACTTTACCTTGCTTGTAAGAGGGATGAACTATTGTTCATCTCATTACTTGCTCTTGTTACTTTGAAGCTGTTTGTTTTACTCCAGCCATCTATTAACAGTCAGCGTTACTCCCCAATTTGAATGCTTGCCATTGTAATCTCTGCCCAGAAGTTCCCAGTTTAGGTTGGTTATGAGGCAAGCAAGAACCTTTTCATGGGCTTATTCTCCCCGAAGGCATCTCTGTGATAGACAATTAAAAGTCTGTTTGGGTATAAAATTGATCCTCTGCACTGGGAATTTGAAACACTAAATTAAATATGACCAGCGTGATTGATGTTTCTATGATCATATCCAAATATGATTTAAGTTGTGTATTAATGCAGATGATTATATTTATGATATTACTTGAAACATGGAAAGCCGTGAAATAGAATATCAGTCAACAAAATAAGTTACTTCAGATTGCTACAGTTCATTTGAGCTTGATGAGTTGCAATAAGCAGTAGCACTGCAAGCCCAGCTGTGCTGCTGTACTTGTGGCACAACATCCTGTCCTGTGCCTGCACTTGCATGAGGAGGCTTGTGTCACTTCCCTATGCCATAACAGGATGAGTAGCACTGGAAACATGTCATTAACTAGACTGGGAATGCTGTAGTTTGCATTTCTTTTTAATCTGAAATTAGTCTTCCAGTGATAAAATTGATCTTGGAACAGTGACAAAATCAGTAGTTTACCAAGTCCAATCTCTGGTCGTCTTTGTGCTAAGTGTTAACTGCAGATCTCCCACATTTGCTGTGTGGGAGGTGGCTGGCTAGACTCCTTAAGAGGAATAAAATTGCAATTAAAAGTAGCAATTATAAAATAAAAAGGTAGCATTTCCATAGAGGAGCTAATATTTTTCTGCTTGTATTTGTTACTTGCCCTTCCAACTGACTACCTTGTCTAATTTTGTGGTTATGTAAAAGGTATAGTGATTGCACAGTTGAAAAGTAGACTTTTCAAGCCTTAACACTTTATGTAGGATTTAAGAATTTAAGATTCTTAGTCTAAAATGATTTTTGATGAAGAAAAGTAAAGACCAAGACTAACATTGCAGTGTATACAGGCATGATAGCAATTTCTATTTTCAAGTTACTGTAGAAAGGCTGTTTGGAGAGTTCTGACAGCAAGATGGGTATTTGCTTGGCAGGAGCAGATTTCTGCCCAATATAAGTGTTCCCTCAAACAGCTATTGATTACTTTGTCAGATGTGCTTGAAAATTATTGAGATACTGAAATTTGTTGTGTTGTGGTTGTTGGTGTTCAAACATACTTGGATATCAGGTTGGGGTTTCTTCTCAATAATAAAGTTTAAATACTAGTTCATCTAATGTTGAGACTAAATTTCTCTTGAGATTGTTTGGCTGGAGTGTTCTCACATCTTTTCATCAAAATGGCAGTGACCTAATTGAAGTACGTGCATTTGGGTGATCCTTTTGCACTCTTTTTAGAAATGAGACAAGACGTTGATAGCATGATGATGTGGGGAAGTGTCACTTTTTTCTCTTACTAATGTGCTAAAATATACTTACTGCTCTACAGATGGCAGAGCAGTTCAGTCCTGTAACAGAGACAAATGGTAATTAGGAAACCCAGGAAAGGAGTAATTTGGATAGTGTTTTGTGTCAATGATAAGTATTCCAGCAAGCTAAATGCACTTGAAATACAGACAAAGGCAAGAGTCTGAATTAGTCTTAAAAGGATTATGTTTTTAGTGAGATGGTTGATTTGAGGCAGTGGAGAGACTCAGGTAGCCCCAGCCGTGGTGGTGCAGCCCGTGCTGTGTGGCAGGAGCCAGCCCCAGAGCTGAGCAGCTGCTGCTGGCTGGGCTGACGGTACCGAGCTGTCCTGCAGCTGGGGACACCCCCATTGCAAAGGGCTCTGTGGGCTGAGAGGGGATGCACCACTTTTATTGCTCTGTGACTTTCTGACTGGTGGCATTTTGGTTGTGTTCCCAGGAGGGCTCGTAGGAGTGGGAGTTGGGTGAGCTGTGCTGTAGCCCAGTACAGTTGGGTTGGTCTGTCCAAGTCGGGAAGGGCCCTGTACAGGGTCAGCCCTGAGGTGTTGCCTTTTCCCCAGAATCTTTTTATGACTGATGAGTTTTCTAAATTTTCTTAATGCTGCTTATCTAGTGCATTCCAGATCAGCTCCATATTTTGTCTTGTTGAATATCTTGACCAGTAGCAGGTATTTTTCAGGACTTTTTTTTTTTTAATTATTTTTTTTTAATTTTATTTTTATTTTTATTTTTTTTTTATTTTTACATGGTAATGCTTTTGTTGGGCTGTTCTGAGAGACACCAAAGGTATCTGGTGCCTCCAAGTGTTTACAGCTGGCATAGAAAAACGTGAACCCCTTATGACTTCACAGAGCTGCATTTTTGTACAGTATGTTCTTGGCAAGGTCCTAAAATGTCCTCAAGGGTCTGATAAAAATTAGGTTTTCCTGATTACAATTAGATGAAACTTGAAGCTCTCACAGTATTGATGGACATAGTAATAGAGAGTTTTGAATGACCTCAATAATATTCTTTATAAATTACTTTTATTCTAGTTTGATTATTTTAAAATTATTACAAACATTAGCAGGGAAAATTATAATTTCAATTTTGATTTGTTTTCAGTTTGTTACTTCCTAACTTATATCAGATAAAGAGCTAAAAAAACAACTACATATTTCACTGAATAAACTTTTCTAAATAGTACAAGATAGGAATTGTCAGTATATGATGCTGAATTCTGACAAATCACAGTACTTTTGCATGTAATTCAAATGTGGATTAATGAAAGTGAATTATTTAAATATGAAAATCAATGATAAATTCAATTACCAGAAATGTTTAATACATAAGACTAAAAATGTACCAGAGCTTAAATTTTCTGTAAACATAATAGAGCGTTAACTTAAATGATATTAACAATGTCAGCACTTTTAGCTGTTACTCTAGTGGGTTTGTATTACAGTGAAATAAAGGAAACAAAAAGGCTTAGAAGTGTCAGCAAAAGCCCATTTTAACCAGTACAGGCAGTTTAAAAGTGAATGCAAATTCCAAAACATAGGAAGAAACCTTCTGTGGCATGTATTGTCTTGTATGTAAGACTAAGATCTAGACATGCAGTAATTATCTGTTAAGTGTGATGATGATGTGACCAATATTGACATTTCAGTGATCTGACCCAGCCCTGGCTGGCTGCAATCCTTATGGAATGCCGAGTAAATCCATCTTCTTGTTTTCAGCACCCTCGTCCCATGTACATGCCTTGCATCTGGAAATGCCTTTAACCAGTAGTCTCAAGTTACCCAAAGGGAATAGTAAAAAAAAGAGGTCTTCCACATCAGTGAGCTCTGAAGGGACAGAGACACAGTGCTCTGTGCCCATAAAGGAGAAATGTTTTGAGAGTCTGAAGGAGAAAATATTAAAGAACATGATTGAGAAGGACAAGCATTCAGAAGTTGGTAAACTACAATACTTTTTGTTTCCAGTGCTTTAGACAATAAAAATAATTGTAAAATGACATAAAAAATAATTGTGTTGTTTATATGTTTCTTATTATTGTGTGCCATTAGGATTTTTTACAGTCTAATGACTTTTATAAGAAAGTAGGTCATCAGCCAGACATTGGCCTTATGGCATATATTCTTCAATTTGCAGGTGCAGCTAGAATGGAAAGAAAAGGAAAACTGGAAGAGAAAAGTTCTTCAACATATGGTATGTAGAGAGCAATATTATTTTTAGGAAAAAAGGAAAAATTCTCTAGCACTTCATGTCTCTGAAGAGCAGATGTAAAAGCATAAAATATTTCCTGGGCCCAGCTGCACTTTTTGTTTAAGATCTTAAAAAGAGTTTCTGTGTATATGACAGGTTTGTAATAGAAGAATAATTTGATAAGATAAAATGAAAGTGCCCATAGCAAGGATTTTGAGGGATCCTAAAGTACCTGTAAGAGGCCCACTGTCTCTGGTTTTTCATTTGATTAGGGTTTTTTTAGTAGAATGAATAATATTGGCTGTTTCATTGTACTGTCAGACTTGAGATGGGAAGAGCAAGCAAGGGTTACTAGCAAAACATTTGGCAATTTATGAAATAAAGTATAAATTGAAGAGGACTCTGGTTTTATCCTGTGTTCAAAATAAAATAAATTATTAGAGACTGGCAAGAATTCAGAAGTGACTCTGCCTTGTTTTTTCAGGAGGCAAAAGTTTTGTCTCTGTGTTCCTCAAGAAGATAAGACTGCTCCAATCTGTGTGAAGGAAACAATCCTGACTTTGAGGCTTATTTTTGTAGCAAGTTAATTTCCTTGTCTTCTGCTGATAAGTTAAGAAATAGAGTGAAAATGTGGGATGTATTTTGTCTGGGGAGAATGAACAGGATAAAAGCAATTTTTCACAGTCAAAGTATTTGTCCTCATGTGTGTACTAACAGTGGTTAAAAGTGAACTGCAGCGTAAAAAATGTGTCAAATTCTATTCAGAATCAGTTTTCTATGAGGATGCCACTGTATAGTGTAGAATGCTGACAGCAGTAGCAGATTTGTGATACTGAAATTTCCTTCAAATGTCCTACTGTAGGCCTAATATGTGGTTTTAGGATAATGTAGCCTTTATAATTGCAAATTTTGCACTTGTGAAAGCTTTTTCTCTTGCCCACATCTTTTTGTTATAAACTGTAAGTAAAATAGAATTACAAGCTATTTATATGATACTACATATTTTTTGTACTTTGCTATATTTTTTTCTGCTATGATATCTTACTTTGAAATACTTAAAATTATAAAATACTATTTGTGAAATGAGATTTCTTTGAACTGTTATACCACCTATTAATAAGAGATGTGGCCAAGATATCAAGTAAATTAACTGAATCATTTTGATCTCACTAGACAATTAGAGCACTTGATTTGCAATGCCTTGATTAGGTTAAGCTGCTTTAAATTGTTTAATTTTTATTTCAGCTAAAAAGAAAGAAAAAGAAAAGGAGAAAAAGGAGAAGAAGGAAAAAGATCATAAACCAAAACAGAAAAAGAAGAAGAAAAAAAAGAAGAAATCAAAACAGCATGGTAAGTTCAATTTATATTTTTTTAAAGTAAGTGAAACCACACAATGTATTTCCAGCATTCGATAGTAAAGCTTGTTTGTAAACAATATGAATGTAAACTTTCAGACATGTCCAAGAGTAAGTTTTAGCATTAAATATGCAAAGGACACTTGGGTCTGTGACTTCTGTTTTTCTTGTATTTCTAGCCTGTCTCTAGGTGATAGACACACATATTTCACAGATGTTTTTTCTTCCTTGAAAATGTGTGCTTGTTGTTTTCATCTCTTTAAATTCTTCATTTGAAGCTCTGTATACGTGTCCTACCTATTTTGCTTGGACATTAAAATTATTCTAGTACCTAGTTTGTTGCTGAATTTCAGTGGTTTACTGTATGCAGTGCAACCCCTCTTCAAAGTTAATCCTTAACAGCTGAGGTTGGCATCTCTGTTGTAACAGCCTTGTCTATTGCCTTGACAAATGTTTGTGGATTATGTGTTTCTCTGTCCAAAATTTGTGTTATAACATGAAAATGCTTCCAGATCATGCAGTGCTTGATTGTGAATTGCATTATTGTAGGCTTCATGTACTTCACCATCTTTATACTGAAGTAATATAATTTTAAGCTATAAACTCCAATTGCTTATTTTACCTAAAAATCATTGGGAGCTTCTTACTTGCACTGAGAAGGCATCTAAGTATTTGCAGGAAGATACTGATAAATGCTAGGTATGTGCCCAGTATTGTTCTTTAGTATTGTCTTCTTGTGGTCATAAGGTGGTTTGTTGTGGGCTGGGGATTTTTATGTTTTTTGGGGGATTTTTTGGTTTGTTGGGTTTGTTTTTTTTTTGGGGGGGGGGGGGGGCGTGTTGGTTTTTTTTTTGTTTGTTTTGTTATTTGGGGGTTTTTGTTGTTGTTGTTGTTATTTTTTACCTCGTCTTTTTATTCCTTTGGTATTTTTGCCAGCTTGTCTTGAAACTTAAAAGCTTGGCAGAGGTATCATATTGAGGTTCCAGTTTCTAAGGGTCTTACCCAGTGTTTGTAAATATGAAAAGAAAATATGTCTAATGCCTCAACAAATAGAAATCTTAAATCCAGATGCAAAAAGCAGAGTGAGTAAAACTTGGGTATTTTATTCTTTGCAAATTCATCTTGTGAAAATCTGCAATCCAGAGGTATTCAGTCTGGATATTTTTTTAACTGGGGAAAAAAATGAAAATACTCTGGTGGATTCTGACTCCAGTGTCTGACCCTGAAAAAGCCCATCTGTCAAAAGAAACAGAACTCTTTCTCAGGACTAGGTCACTCCACTCCACATGTGGATAGATGTGTAAGGGTGTGAGGCATCCTCCTTTTGTTGGAAATCAAATTGAGACATCTTGAGGAAGAAGGGGGAGTGGGTATGTTGTGGGTATGCCCCAGATAACTTTTGCACAAGGCTTTAAGACAAATCAACAAACCCCAACAAAAACTGGGTGTTGTGTCCCAAGTGTGTCTATGATTTACTGACTGTATAAAACCCATGTGTAGCAGAAGGTGGGTAACTCCAGTTATTAATGCTGCTCTGTTGCACTGAGGTTGAAGGTCATGCAGCATGAAGTAATCAACTCAGCTGCTCCTGGAGCTGACTGCAGTGAATACACTTGGGAAATGCTGGAGATAGTGTGCATTGGACAGAGACAATAAAGGGGACAGTGACTTCATGGAAGGCTGTGTAGGAGAGGATATTGTGGAGCCCATAGCAGGAAAACTGTAGTTACAGGTGGAAGCAGGAGTGCTTCCTACAGAAGGATCAAAGTGCAGTAATCTGATTACTTGCTTATATTTGAAGTACTAAGTTTTATGGGTAGCTACTCATAATTACTGATTAAAGCCATAGACATGCTCAGGTGGGTCCAGAGGAAGGCCACAATTATGATCAGAGGGCTGGAGCACCTCCCCTGTGAGAAGAGACTGAGAGCCTGTTTAGCCCAGAAGAGAGAAGGCTGTGGACGACCTTGTAGTAGCCTCCTAGTACTTACAGGAGACTTACAGGAAGGATGAGGAGGGACTCTCTAAAGGGAGTGTAGTGATAGGGCAAGGTGTAACAGTTTTAAACTGAAAGAGGGTGGATTTAGGTTACATATTCAGAAGAAATTATTTTCTGAGCAGATGGTGAGCCACCAGAAGGGGTTGCCCAGAGAAGTTGTGGATGTCCCATCCCTGGAAGTGTTGAAGGCTATGTTGGATGGGCCTCTGAAAAACCTAGTCTAGTGGAAGGTATCCCCTGCCCATGGCAGGGGGGGGTGGAACAGAATGATCTTTAAGGTCCCTTCCAACCCTAACTATTCAATGATTTTCAATTACATGGCTTTCCTAGGACAGTCTCTCCAGTCATGATTAGGGACAGGGTTGCAAATATGTTTGTTGAGACTGTTGAAAATAGTTTATATTAGAGGAAAGATATGATGCTGGTATCAATATAAATGTCAGTACCACTGTATGACCAGCAGGCAGAAGCACGTGGTGTTGTCTATGCTTGTGTGTGTGTTACAATAGCCTCATCCTGCTCCTTTCTCTGGCTGAGCAGGAGGATAATACAGAGATGTGTAAGTACACTGGGGATCTCTGCAACAGGTGGGCTCAGACACTGGCTGCGAGTAGCTCCTCTGAATCCCAGTATTTCCAGTTTCTGGTGCCTGCAGATGCTCAGGGGGCAGCAGCCCCACTGCAGTACAGACAGTCTCACTTCCATGTGCATTCTCTCACACTCCCAGCACTGGCCAGGACTCTCCAGGTCCCCAGAGCCCCACCACCACAGCTCTCCTGCTTAGAGAGGCACTTCCACCCAGAGCTGGCCCTTGCAGACCCATTGATCCTTTGCTCTAAGGCCATTTCTGCTGCTCATCAGCTGGTCCAGCTTGATCCATGCAAGCAGTCAGACACTTGGACTGGCTGCAGGTGCTGTAGCATGAGCTCTTGGATCTGTGTGACCAGAGATCCCTGTCATGGGGCTGGCACTGCAGTCACTGCTGTCTGAGTGCTGGCACCCCAGACACATGGACCTTTCGACCTGCAGTGCTACTCCATTTGCTGGCACACAGACCATGTACTCACCTGAACCCTGAATAGAGAGTCCCTCCCCTGTGTAAGAAATGCAAATTAGATTAATAAGAATCACAGAATAGCTGAGGTTGGAAGGGACCTCTGAAGGTGCAGTGGTCCAAGCCCCTTGTCCTGGTGTTAGTTGCCCAGAGTTATGTCCAGACAACTTTTCACTGGCTCTGAGGAGAGAGACTTACAACCTCTGCCAGCACAGACTGGATGCAGGGCATGGCCAGATGGGTGTACTGACCACAAAACTTTAAATGCATAACTGGCCTTTTGTATCCTGTTATTCCCCTGTTCTCCCCATAATTGTTCTTCCCCAAATCGCTTCAGTCTATCCATTTTCCCCACCTTTATTTTCTTCCCTAAACAGTTTTTAGTAAGTCATTTGCAAACCCCAAATGATTTTGCCCCACATCCCACAGTCTCCCCCCTGGCAGCCCACTGGGCCACTACTGCCCTTAGTCCAGAAGATGATCCAGAGAGCTGCTGTGGGTAACAGATTGTGGTGGGTTTCATGCGTGGATAATGGAGGTGATGGCACTGCTGGCAAAGTCTGAGAGGGGCCTGGCCAGGGTGTGTTTGTTGTTTGCCTGCTCATCCTCTTCCTTTGGGGCTGTGTGTATGTACTCTCCTGGAATGCTCCCTAGCCCATCCCAGGACCTTTTGGCCCATTGATGTCTCCTGGGATGGGCCTGGGAAGACTCAAAGGTGATTTCCTTTGGGCTCCTTGTGCTCCTCTGCAAGGGTGCAGACAAGCTTTTATCACGTAAACTGACAGGGTCATCTGTGGTTGCTTCTAGGTAGCAATGCTGGTAGTGCTGCAAGCAGACCTAAGGCAAAAGAGTCGCCAGCAGCATCTCTAAGGATAGCAGATGGTGCAGGATGATGTGGAAAAAAGAAGACTGCATAATATTCTAGGAAAAATTACACTTCTGTACTTTCAGAGATGGGGGAGTTACAGTTGGTGATGTTTCTTTTATATATCAAACTTGATTATGTTTATTACTGGAAATTTTTTAGTAAAATGTTACAAAGAGCTTTTGCCATTTCTTATTTACAGTTTCATCATCCTGATACCTCAGCATTGATATTCTTTACTTGTCAACATAATGCTGCAGTATAATCTATACACAATGTTCTTCTGGGGTTTTTTGCATTTGTAATGAATTTTACTTTTGTAAGAGCAACTTCTTTTCTTTTAACTTTTCAGATTATTCGGATTATGAAGACAGTTCTGTTGAATTCCTGGACAGGTGCTCCTCTCCCTTAACGCGGTCCTCGGGCAGCTCTCTGACTTTGCGCAGCATGTTCTCTGAGAAGAACACTTCATACCAGTATCCAAGAGCTATCCTGTCCGTTGACCTTAGTGGAGAAAGTAGGTTGAATGAACAGCAAATTTCAGTTTACAGGTTTAATTTGTTAAGAAAGAGAATTTTAAAGGAAATAATTTGGTTTATGTTTGGGATTGTAGCTATAAATAAAGTGGCTGATTTATCTTTCATCTATTTAAATCAAAATGCTTTCACTCCTTAAGCTGTTTCACATTGTACTTGCTTTGGTTAAGTGTTGCTACTCTGCATCTGAGGAGAGCACGTTAAAGGCACTTTGCAGAATTCATCTTGAAATCTCATATACCAGCAGTGTGTTTGAGAATGATTTTTTTGCTAATGCAGCTTAAGATTTTTAACTTCAAAACTCTCTGTATTTCTGTGACTTGTTGTGTCTCTCCACCCACAGTTTCACATGTATTTATTTTTATTAGACCTTTCAGATGTGGAGTTCTTGGATGATTCTTCCACAGAGAGTTTGTTACTTAGTGGTGATGAATACAATCAGGATTTTGATTCAACTAATTTTGAAGAGTCTCAGGATGAAGATGATGCTCTAAATGAAATTGTTAGATGCATTTGTGAACTTGATGAAGAAAATGGCTTTATGATTCAGGTAAAGAAGTTTGGTGTGTGGAGTTACGTTTTCCATGTGAGTGTTTTGCTTGTGAAGGTGACCTTATGATGTGTCGCAGACTGAAATTATGTAGAGAGCTGTACATAAGTGAACAAGAACAAAATATTTGTTCTGCACTTGCTTTGGCTGTGTTCAGTGGATGCAGAGCTGTTGCTCTAGGATGGGGTTTCTCTAGCAATTTGATAACGTAGGACAAATTTTTCTTTATAGTCAGCTGAAATTTGGAATAAAGTATCCTTTGCCACAAACTATTGCTTCTGTTCCCCAGACCATCCTGATTACACCAGCCCTTCTGGTTTGGCTGTTGTGCTTTGCAGTACCACTTACAGAAATGTCTCTGCTCACTGTAAATGTCCCTCCTCTGTGTGCAACATGTCTCCTGTGCAGACACTAAATACTGTGTCTAACTACATTGGTACTGTGATGTGTGTTTCATCTTTAGAACAGCACTTCTCTCACACTGGATATTACTACCAGGTTTTAGAAACTGCTGAGAATTTACATCTTAAGTTGGTATAGATAAAATGGAAGAAGAGTATACCATGTCTGCACAGCATTCAGGTGTTGATGGGTTGCAACTCCTGCTGCTTATTTCTTTGTATTCCAGTGAGGAGAGCATTTCCCATCCACGAGTAATTTCAAGTCTTTTTTTCTCAAGGAATTTTTAATGCAGTGATTAAATCAGATGCAAAAAGCAGTAAGGAAGAACTCAGTTGCCAATAACTTTAAAAAGATCATGAACTTCCTGTGTTTTTTACCCCCATTCAATAAACAGGTTTGTATTCAACTATTACTATGGTACAGTTTCTGTTGACAGTATGGAGCCTTTTAGTTGAGATTTAAAGGAAACAAGTAGGGCTGTTGTGTTAGTGGACTTACTATTCTGGAGCTGAGAGTCCTGGCAATGGAGGGCACACACAGGATCTCTCTGGGAGCAGGTTGAATTGCAGTGCTGTGTTGGAGGAACTGAGCAGGAGTTCAGCTGTGGTAACAATGTGGAAAAATGGACTGGTGTAGCAAGATTTGGAGACAGGAGAGGATATTGTAGCTGTAGTGACAGGAGGAAAGGTGACTTTGGTGTTTTAAACAGATTGATGTTGAAAGGCATGTCAAAGCAAAGAGGGGAGATTTTCAGCAGTGAGCCAATGGATGTTTAAAACACAGGCAAGCACAGAGCTGAGAAAGGGGAATATCTTTGTAAGAGGTAGTTTCCTGCCCGTTTTTGAAGTCCAGTGGCCTGTTTTTTTCTCTTCATGCTTGTCTCACTGAGAGCTACCAGTTTGCTGTTTCTAGGCTCTCATGTCTTACCACTTCTATTTTGCTCTCCTATTCTCTTGTTTCTCCTCTTTCATTTTCTCTTCATTTTCTTTTTCTTTTAGATTTTCCATTGGTGCGATATTAAAAGCACATCTTTCTAGCGCACTGGAGAGATGCTTTGTAAATATAAATAATTAAACTGAAGAGTTTTCTACTTTTCACTGTTATGCTGTAATGTATTACATTATCTTTCTACTTTACTATAATATTATACTCCTGTCTTATGTTTCACTACTAAATATGTAGGTGCTAAAATACTGAATGTTGTAATAAAATACTATTAAATAATACATCTTCAGTTTCTTTTTTTTTTTTTTTCCTCCAGTCTGGAGTTTGTGGTTGAGGTAACTTTCAGATCTAGAGCTCTTTTTTTAGCTTGATGTCTTTGTCTACCCAAGCACAAATTGCCCAACTAAAATAATCTTGCTCAAACCAGCTATTTAAATTAAACTGCTGTTCTCTGGATTTTGATGATACAAGAAGTAGCTTCTGAGTTTATGCATCTACTTGTCTCAGTTTTAGTTTTTGCTTTTGTTGTTTTTTTCTGGTGTCAGTGTGAAGAATGCTTGTGTTGGCAGCACAGTGTATGCATGGGACTGTTGGAGGACAGCATTCCAGACCAGTACATCTGTTACATCTGCAGAGATCCACCAGGTATGGATAAATCACCTTTATCTGCAGCCCTTCTTGAGATTTTTGAGCAGATATGTTATGAATTTGCTTAAATTGTTCAAGCTTTGTCTGTTTTGTGTTACATGTAAATCTTCTTTGGGGCAAGTGATTCTAAGTTTGGCTCTGAGCAGAAACTTACTTTTGTATTAGAAACTTCGTGTTCAGTTGTGCTAAATCCTATCCATAAACTCAGTTACCATTGTTTTACTTGTTGAAACTTAATTCCCCCCAAACCTCAGCACTTTTTTATGTTGGTGTAGTCTGGAAAGCCTTTCTAAAGAAATCATTTTGCCAATACTTGGAATCACATTTGTTATTTTAAATATTTTCTTAGAGGGAAAGGACTCAGTACCACAGTACATTCAAATATGCTGTGGATGGCATTTCATAGTAATTTCCATCTTAAATGTTTGCGTTTGCCAAGAACTGTGTAAAAGTGTGGAACTGAATATTTAAAATACAGGAAAATTTAGCACCTCTTATAGTAAACAACAGTGCACAAACAGCATATATTGAACTTCAGGTAGTTAGGTTAAATTTGTAAGAACCAGGAGAACTCTATTTACTTTTAAACTGAATACGTTTGATTAGGAAGATGCTGATTTAAAAATTATTCTGCAAAAAATGCATTTTTCTTAACAATTACTTGGTGAAAAATGAAAGAATTTAGAAGAAAGTTTTTGTATTTTCTTCTGACAGTTGATACAAATGCACATACCTGTCTTCTGGTGAAATATCCAGAGCTCCAGCTGTTTCAAAAGGGCAATGAGACTACAACCTCAAATTTACTTTCATTCTAAATTTTAGAAGTGAAATACGAAAATTGTTTGCAGCGTTTTCATGAGCTATTTTTGTGATGAAATATTAGGAAAATAGAGCTGGTTCCATATGCCTTAGTGTGAATCAAAACTGGTGGTAGAGAGTCTTGTCTGATAGTTCTGTGTGGTGTCTTTGAGCAGCCCAGCTTTTTCTTGCTAAACCCAGCTAATTTGTCTTGTGTTCTTTCCCTGCACTGTATTAGGTACTTCGTTTTCCCCTGCTATGCAGAGTCTGTGTCCCTAATTTTTATCTTCTCTCCCTTCCTAACCATTACTTCTTTTCTTTCTATGTCAGGAGAAAAAAGTCATTCTCAATGTCAGTATTTTAAAGTGTATTGGGATAATGGGCAAAAAGGAGATAGACAGGGTATTCTCCTGAAAGGTATGAAGGGCTTCCATCAACCCGTTCTTTGTTCTGTATTTGCTGATAGTATGATTTGAAATCAAGTGTAAGATGCTGCCGTCAGTCCATCTGGGTTCCTTGTTGTAAACAATAACGTTGCAGTAATTAGCATTATGCATTTCTAGTTTGGGGTGGGCGTTTTTGGTTTTTGTTTTGTTATGGGTTTTTTGGTTTTTTTATTTGTCTGGGGTTTTTAGAAGTTATTTAGCTACTGTAGAAGCATTAGCTAAATACTCATTCCTGCTGGTGGGGTTAAGACTGTTACCCATAGGAGGGAAGAACTGAGGCCTGCATACATCAGTACACTCTCTAGAAGTCTGGTGAAAAGGCACCTCAAAAGGAGAGTGTAAGAGCTCTGCTGTCAGATAACTTTGAAATATCTGCTTTTCCTGAAGCTGTTTCCTGGCTTCTAATAAATAGATATTGAATCCAGTATTGAAGCAAAACATTTGTCTTTTAGAAAAAATTGGTGTTTTGAATATGTCCATATAAAATGCACTCTCTAGCATTTCTCTTGGTAACTTATGCTTTCTTTCTTTTTAAAAGAAAAGCAAGTTGCAGCGTTTACATAAATGCCAATGTGAACTCTTTTTTTGGTGGTTATTTTGATAACAACACAGGTCTTAATATCATGTAGTTTGATTGCAAAGGTGATTAGGTGTTAATTTCAAATGGCATTTAGAGGTGTCTTGAGGTTTCAGGCTTATTTTTGTTCTTATAAGTTTTAAGACAATCCTCTTAATCCACAAAAACTAAATTTTAATATATTAATAGCAAGCTCTTGAGTCATCCTTTCATTGATGTTAGGAGATATTTAGGCAAGTTCAGCACATAATTGTAGCACTCTAGTTGTAAATATATTTCATCTGATTTAGATGGCCATCAGTTTGTTTATTGCTTACCCCAGGACAGAGGTGGAGTGCCAAATATCTCTATGACAAAGACTGGCTAAACAATGGACACATGTGTGGATTATCATTTTTGAAAGAGAACTACTCTCATCTAAATGCCAAAAAGATTGTGTCAACACATCACCTACTGGCAGATGTATATGGGGTAACTGAAATACTGCATGGATTGCAGCTGAAGATTGGGATATTGAAGTAAGTATCAGCCTAGGGTTTATTTTTCAGCTTTATATAATCAAGTGGCAGACACTATCATTATTCCATATGCATTTTTCTCTCACACTGATGTCCTTTCTTGTATAGTATTTTAAATAATTCAAGTGTAAGATGTGGAGTACCCTCAGTTTCAGTGGGAGTTAGATGTTCAGCACCCAGACAGATATGGTCAGTTAGGATTGGTGATTTTTTTTTGGTAAATTTTGTGTTAAAGGGACATTCTAGATTTATCTTAAATTGATGAATGGCTTAGGAATACTTTGTTTGATAATGGTGCTTATCAGTAGCTAAGATCTAGGAGAATAGGATGCTAGATAGTTTAGTGCTGTGAATGTTGTTCTCTATGACTTGCTTTTTTTTCCTCCCCTTCACTGCAGAAATAAGCATCACCCAGATCTTCATCTCTGGGCTTATTCAGGAATGAGAAAAGAACAAGAACAAAGAACTGTTGGGGTGGAGAAAAAATTAGTGACTTTGCAGGATGCTGTTAATCCAGCTGAAAGGACATGTCATAGTCAAAACCATAAAGAGCCACCCAGTATACCCCAGAAGATGGAAGAAACATATATCACAAGTGAGCACAGTTACCAAAAACCACAGAGTTTTAGTCAAGACTACAAAGCAGTCACTGACCCTATGAGCTCAGATGATGAAGATACAAGTAGCTTTGAGGAAGATCAGGAATATCACACAGAGAATAAAAACTGTTTACAATATTCTTTTAAAGATGGTGGCATGAATGAGCAGGTAAGTATCATTCTTCATCTGGGAAACTTTATTTGGAAAAATATGTTCAATCTGATAAAACTGAAGCACATACAGGTATTTTAAAAAGTTGATTGCTGTCAGTTGACATGTTCTATCAAATAAATGAGCAGAAATTATGAGAAGCAAAGTTGGATCACTGAAATACTTCCAGGTAAAGTATGTTCATTTCAGCTGGTGTATGAAGTACAGAATATGGTTAAAGTATTGCCTATCCTAAAACTTTATTCTCAGTCTAACGTTTTGAGAGAAAAAACCCTATTTTTAAAATGCATGGTCTTGGAACAGCTTACCTGGCTTTTGCAAGGTGAGGAAAATGGGACAGGTTTCCTTTTTTCTTTGGGTTCAGTTATTGGCATGTACTGAGGGGTTTTTGTTGTTGTTTGTTAACAGCCAAGGTTTTTCTAACAGTGTTTATTACTGTACTGTGTTCTTCTTTTACTAGCAACACTACCTAGAATGCCATCCACAAGTAATGATTTCCTGACCAACTAATTTCACCTCATGGGCAACTGCTTTTCAGTCTTCTATACTGCATTGTTCTAATGAAACATTTTTAGTCAGGATTATATTTTGCTGTTTAAACATCTTTCTCATTTTTGCATTAATGGTTTGAATCCGTTGTTTGGGGGAAAAGGTCTGAAACTTGTTAATCTAGTTTTAGTAAAGAGTTCTCTGAGCAAAAACCAAAGAAAACCAAACCTTTCTGTTTTCTACGATACCAACTGTGTGAGGGTAAATCATCCAACTCATCCCTCTTTTGATGTACAGTTTCTGGTGTGGAAGAAATGAGTATGATACAACTTTTTTCTTTTTAATTTTAGTTCTAAATGTGGCATGTAAGCTGTGTAGTCTGAATGGGGAAATTTTGGCTCCTTCTAGTTAGAAATACTTGTTTGTATGCTAAATTGCACAGCTATATTCAAGTTTATAGTAAGGAGACATGCAGCAGTGTCAGATACACTTGCCTTCCAACAGCAGTTTAAATTGTCATTGTAAATAGTATAAGTAATATAAAGACATTTAGAATTAAGGGAAAATATGCATGAGCAGTGAAACAAAACTAGTATTTCCTTCAGAGAGTCAAGCATATATCTAAAAACCTGGGTGCTCAATGTTTGATACTGTCCCAAACAGATCTCTTCTTGGTTTAAGAGTGTTCTTTCTTTTGGGGACACCTTAATCACCTTGCCATTAATCAGCCTTGATACTAAAGTAAGACCTTCTGCCTAAACATGATAGGCATGGAAGAGCTCTGTTTGATTTCTCCATGAACCTGTTTGCACTCACCTTAAAATTGACATTGAAGGACCATTTTTAAATGACCTGACTTCTCTGTAAGGTGCCTTTTCTCCTCTCCTTGTCAAAGTTTGGTTGGGGCTTTGGATTTTCCTTTCTAGCATTCTTCAGAGCCTTGAATATTCGGATTTTCCATACTGTTTTGTCTTACCCCAGTCTGCAGTTCTGTTACAAACTTCCTTTTCTTTTGCAAACTCTGTTTGGATTGACTGTTATCAAGTCTCTTTTTGGCCTATGCATTATATTTTAAATTGTATTTAGTTTCCTTGGTTTTACTTCTGAAAGCACAAGCCTTCCCCACCTGAACCTCCTGTTATTTCTTGTCCACAAGCTGTATCCTGCATTCTTCTCCTGCCATCACTCTCTGATTGCCTATGTTGGTCCCACAGCTTAGAGGAGAACCTGGATTTTGTGATTTTTTTTCACAAAGCAATTACTAGCCATTTGAATAAATATAGAGGTCATTAGAAGAAAAAAATAAAACCATTTATGATGTTATTTAGATATTAAGTTACTTAGTTTTGAAATTTTCTCTAACTTACTGAAGCAGAAACATGATTTTGGCTTTAGAATTATGGACTCGGATCCTTATACAGCAAGGGGAAAATGGTATTCCTGTGGTTTTAGAGAGGGTCTGAAAATTGGAATAGAGCATTTCTTATTTATATTGGAAATATTTTTCGTAAGATTAACAACAGTTTGAATTCTGACAACACTGTGGAAGTAAACCTGATGTCTTCAGAGAAGAGAAATTTTTAATATCATAACAGCATCAAAACTCTCATACCTTTCAAATAAAATTTATCTCTGGTGCATAATTTTAACTCCTTTAATTAACATTATGAGTATTAACAACACTTATCCTGTCTGACTTGCTAATAAAGCTGCCCTCGGGTCAGTCAGAGTTTTGTTTGTTTGTTTGTTTTTTAATTGATTTTAAGCTTAAAATGAAAGTTGGATTTTTTTGCTCAAGTAGTTACTTAAAATCCATCAGTTCCTATTTTCTTCTTTACCTCTCTTATCACTATTCCCATACTTGACTGGAGAAAGAAATATTTCAATAACAGACCTAACACCATTTCTTTCTTATGCGCTGTGCATAATTAGCTTGAGCTCAGAGAAGTGTACTAATACAATTAAAGTCACTCTGCTCTGGCATTTGGCATGAGCTGACACTGTGAGCATGTGTATCTGAAATTCTAGTACTTAAAATAGAATTTTCAATAGTGAAAGAACTTTGTTGGATGTAAAGTCATAGTGGATAGACAATGGAAGCTGTTAATCCTGCTAATTGCTGGAGATGCTGAGCATTTTAACACATTAAATCTGATCTACTTCCATTCAATAGCTGAAACATCAAACATAGAAAGATTAGGAGCTGGTTTATTATCTCTGGCTTGCTGTGAAAATACTAATTATTTCAAAGAAGTCAGTCTTCCTCAGATACTATGTTTGCATAACTCTGCATGTTTCTGTAACTGTCCCCAAACATTTTCAGTTCTGTCCCAGACTTGTGCTTGGAAGGTAGGTGGAGTCATAACAGCTGGGAAGAGAAGGTTCTTGTCTAAATCAGCAAACAGAACAGATTGCCCAGAGAGGTTGTGGAGTCTTTCCTGCACTGGAGATATTCCAGAGCCATCTGGACACAATCCTGTGCCATGTGCTCTGGGATGACTCTGCTTGAGCACAGAGGTTGGACTGGGTGACTCCCTGTGGTCCCTTCCAGCCTGACCCATTCTGGGATTCTGTGAAATGGGATGTCCAGCTTATTTGTGCAAAAGAGTGACTGTTGACATCTGAGGTACTACTGCATTGTAGGGAGTTTTCCATGGAAACAAACCTTAGGATTTTGCATGTTTTTGGTGGCAGTAGACCTGTGCAATTCAGCACTTTATGGTTTAAGTTGCTGTTTATATAAAAAGGGCACAGAAGCACAATCTGTATTACTACATTAGACAAAGTATTTGAGCTGATAAACTTCAGTATTAGGGAAATAAGGTGAAAGGTATTTATGTGGAATTTGCATTTTGTTAGCTTTAGTCTATTGATGTGTCACAGTACATGGCTTTTTGAGTATGATTTTTGTCATATATACAGAAGTACGGTTCTAAGCCAGCAGAGTTTATCGTGTGACTCAAATGTTGAAATCAACACCAGAAATAAAAACAAAGCAAAAAACAATCTTAAATGGCAATCTTTTTCTTTCTGTTGCTCCTCTGAAGAATTCTGCTGAAGGAAACACTGTGTTTGTTTGTAATGAAAGAAAAGGCTCAGAAGAACAAGTGGACACACATCTTCAATGGCAGCTAAACCTCCTCACCCATATAGAGAATGTACAGAATGAAGTCACCAGCAGAATGGACCTTATTGAAAAAGAAGTTGATGGTAACTGCATTGCCAGATTACTTGTTAATATACCTGTAGCAGCATCTCTCATGACTAATATGTTCAAAGTGACCTGAGGCACTGAGGATGGATTTTTAATGCCCAATAAAGTAGCTCAAGCACTCAAAACCCCTGAGCTCAGGTTCAGACTTCAGAAAGCTTAGATAACTTGTCTAGTCTTTGTCCAGATATGGTCATAAAGTTGATGTCTTTTTCTACGCTTGGAGCGATTTTTGCCTGATTGTTCTAGTAGTTGACAATATTTAGGGGGGAAAAAGTGTTTATTATGCTTTCAACTTTCTTTTTTTTTAATGTATTAGTAAGCAAGTGGTTTCATGAAGGCAATTCAGTCTTCATGAGAAAACTTGAATGAAATTTATAGTGTGTGAGAATATTGTAGCACACAGGTGTCTATGACTTGCCAGTCATAGAAACTGGTAATTGAAGGAGCTTGTAGTCTAGTCATAGGAGTCCTTAATTAATCTTTTAACAAATAAAATTGTCTTATTTCTATTTGCATTTTACTTCAGTATCCCTGCTTTTCCTAGGCAGTGTTTCTAAACTAACAGAGTTGACCTTTTACCTTCTCTGTTTCTGCAAGCAGAGAAATTCCTTGAAAACATTTGTTGAAGATTGGAAAACCATTCTGTAATCTGGACCTTGTCCACAGGAGCTTGTTGAAATGGCAGAAGCAAGCCTTGTGTTTAAGGGTAGCATTTTCTGTTCCAGAACTGTCAGAGAAGACCATGAACTGAAGTTGCTTTTATGTGTGTAGAGAGTAAATTGTGAGCCAAGGGTATAAGTTACTCCCAAGTACCTTTTTATAGCAACAATCAAATCAAGATTGGATTGTTAAGAGAAATACAGAATTAGTTGGTGTTTCCCTAACAAAATTTCTTCTGTTGAGTGAAAATCACAGCCTCAGTGTATTTTGCCGTTTTATGAAAGACAAAGTAAGAAAGAAAAGCTTAATTTTTATGGAAACTGTTTCTCAAAGACTTACTCTAATCAACTTCTTCCCTTTCCTTCTGTAGTTTTGGAAAGCTGGCTTGATTTCACTGGAGAACTGGAACCACCAGATCCTCTGGCAAGATTGCCTCAGCTCAAGCGACGTATCAAACAGCTCTTAATTGACATGGGAAAAGTGCAGCAAATAGCAACACTTTGCTCTGTATGACAAAAGGAAGAATAAAGTAAAAATAGCTTATTTACAATGATTTTCTTATTAGCCACAAGACTGACAGGAAGACAGCAAAAAGCTGAGCATTTATCTGGTTCTTTGCTAATTACATTAATAGCCTGAAGCTTTAGAAAGAAGGGAGGAAGTTTAGAGTCAGGAATCTGTTTTATTGAAAATATGAATATTCAGTGTCCAAGCTTCAAAATTATATATAATATACTGAGAAATGTCAATTTCTTGGTATTTTAACATGTTAAACAAGTAAATCCCCAGGTACAAGAAAATTCAACAAGCAAAAACTCAGTGTAGAGTAATGCTACTATTTTGAAAGCCTTGGCAACATTTCTAAATTAGCAGAGTTCAGCTGACTAAAAAGGCAATCCTCTTATCTTACTAGTGAAAGGTAGATGCAGAGAGAGCTGTATCTTCTCTGCAAGGAAGGTTTTTTAGGTTATTTCTGTCTTTTATGAATGTTCAGGAAAACAAACATACTGGCTTTGATTTTTGAAAAAAATTACTTATCATGGTCTCCCTTTTAAAATATTTTTTTTTAAATAGAAATCCCTAGAACAGCACCCCTAGGCTCCTTTAAAACAGAAGTGGCAAATAGTGGTCAGATGTGCCAAATAATATTAAAATCACTGGGATGAGAGTTTGATTATGACTTAAGTGAAGATTTTTTCCAAAGTCCTACTCGGTGCCAGCAATCCATCCAAAATTGTATCTAGTTTATATTTTTTTATGTTCTATAGCAGTATTCAGGAATCAAGGTACAGTTTTTGTCCAGGGTAGCTCTATTCTGGTGTTGGCCCTCTGAAAACTTCACCATCTTCCACGTGGATGTGGAATGACAAGAGCAGCAAAACTGGCTGTGGCTGTGAATATTCTAAACCACTAGAGGAAAAAAAATCACAAGATACTTTATCTGAGTTGTTTTTATAAAATTTTTCAGCTTCAGTGAGCAAAATGTCATGAAACCAAAGGCAACCTACTTGCTCTGTTCGCTCTTGTTGGATTTTGAGCCCAGGACTTTCCCTGTGCTGATAAGTTTCCACTGTGCCCAGTGCTACATCCACATCTGTGTGTGTATGTATATGTGTATAGATGCACATGTACACCTATACATACCATGCACATTTCTATCTACACGTGTCTAGTTTTATTATAATAGACTACAAGAACTGGTGGTTCATGTTACCTTTTAACAAGCAGTTTCTAAAATTGAAAATAATGTATGTACAGGTTTTGAAATTTGTAAAATATGACTGTTAAAAGGAGGCTATTTAACTGAGGACATTAGGATACTTGAACATTTTATGCCTCACATCTGTTTATCAGTTCTAGTTATCTGTATAAATGCATTTTAGAACCGATAGACAGTAAACTTGAATTTACCTTTTGATAAGAGTACAAGCCACTGTACATTCAAAAATTATTTAAATTTGCAAACACACTGTTCTATATGTAAGGTACTGTATGTAAAACTGTTTATTAAAACTATTCTGTATACTCTACATTTTCCACTTTTCTTCCTGATCTACATACAAATGTAAAAAAGAAGTAATTGTTATTATGTACAGACCATCAAAAAATCTTGGAATGCCTTTTAAGGATGCTTACAACTGAAAAATGTGCCAAAGATGGATTATCTGGGAAAGACTTTGCAACCAGTGCATTGAACTTTCGTGATAAAACCATTATTGAGAAAGAACACGGCGTGGCTGGTTCATTGCTAAAGTAAACCTACCCTGACCTTTCCTCACTGTCTGTCGTACCTGAAGTGAGTTATCACTCCTGATGGCCAAAGCAAAATGTAAACTTCTGTTACAGAGCGGTTGCTATTTAAAGTCTTCCCACATCAAGCTTGTAGGAGACATCCCAGAGCTGAATGATAACATGGAATTATGGAATGGTTGGCAGCTCCATAATACAGAAAGAACATAAAAGCCTGAGGAGTTGTTGACATTTTATAGCAACTGTTAATAAATACTCTGAGTTGATGCTTCAATAACTGCTTCAAACAGGAATAGCTGAGTGACCTACTTGCTTTTGGATATGTGAGACTTTTTTATAGACTATTCACTTGCTGCATATCCTTGAATGTGGTACTGTGTGTACTGTATAAGAGAAGTGTAAATCCAGATGAATTACTTTGAAACAAAGTGGAGTGTATTTACAGAATTTATACAGCATACACTGTAGCAATATTATGCAATGTGTGTGCATGCGTGTGATGTAATATAATTGTAAATGTTACTGAAGGTGAAGGTGGACTTGGAGAGTTCAGGGGGGAGGATAGAGGTTTTATTCTTACTAAAGAGATGGCGGAATGGTATCCTGAAAAGGAAATCCTAGGGTCAAGGTTGAAGTTGCCCTTGCAGCTTTAACGTTTCTTCTGTTTGTATGTGTAATGGCCTCTTTACACGAATATGTAATTTTACCCCTCAAGATCCTGCCTTGTTCAGGATGGACTGTGCTTATGAAAACAATCTGTTCAGTATCTTTTTTATGTTCATTGTGTAGTCATGTATTATAAAAATTCCTGCAAGCATTCATATCTTCTAAGAAATACAATCTCGGTGTCCATACGGCCCGTGCTGTGTATGATACATCATGTACTGCTCGAATGTTTCACAAACTTGTCTGAGTTTGCTTTCTCAAGTCGTGGTGCTGGTCTGTAACATGTGGACATTCATTTCTGACCCCAGTTTCTCAAGTATTCAAAGGTTTGGGATGCTTTTGAGGTTTTTCTTTTAAACACAAGTCAAGTGCCATAAAAATGCTAAGTGTTTTGCACAGAATGTAACCTACAGTTGATTGCTTTGCTCATATACCAGTCAACCCCAGTGTGATCTGGCTCTTACCAGTATTTCTTCCTAGTTGGCCTTAACAAGAGAATCTTATTCCTGTAGGCATAATTTTCCACCTGTCTTCCTACTTCCTCTCTCAGTAAACCAGGGATGTACACTCAGTCTATTTGCAACATCGTTTATTGGGGTGTGAATTGTGATTGCATTGTTTGATGGAGGGGACAGACCCTCTCTGAGGAAAAAATAGTATATGGCAGTGTAAGGACTGTTTGATATATGTGCACAGAAAGGCAAAATGTTTAAATTTGCAGCCTTCTTTCACTGAATAGGAGTTCTAAGTAGTAATAGATGGAAGGGAAATGCCATTTTAGAGAAGCCTCTTCTGATTTCACAGAGCTTAAATGGCAAGCTTTTGGAGCCTTTGAATGCCCAGCTTTTTGTCTGAGGCTTAGTTAGGGTTTTTTGGTTGTTTTGTTTTTTTTTTTTTAATAGAGGTATCAGGGTGATTTAATTTCAAAGCCTGCTCCTACTTGTGACCATACTGAAGGCATCTGCATCAGGAATTCTGTATTTCAGTTGCAGTGATGGCAGCAGGACAGCAGTACTGCAGTTGTAAATGAAATGTAGTGTTGGTGCTGTGGTCTGGTATGACATGATGGGACTCCCACGTTCTGGTTACAAAATGGACGTACTTCAGGTCATAGCTCAGGGAATGGGTTGGAAGATGCTTCCTGTTAACCCTTTCCTTGGGTAGCTGTAGGTTGAACAGTGCCCATGTTTTGGACCTTCTGGCCTTAGATGCATAGATCTTTGTTCATCTGTGGAGTGGTTTACAGTGGTAGAAGCCTGTCATTTTCTTTCAAATAGATAAAGAAGATGGGTTGCAATTTTCTGATAGATTTCATGTATTTGCTGGTAGCAAAGAATTGAAACTGTTCTTCTGTGGATGCAGGTATCTTGTGTGGCTGACAGCCACCTGAATCTCTTAATTTTGTCTCTGACCTTCTGCATGTGCTCATCTGTTCGTTCTGCAGCATGCATCTGTTTCTCTTTTCATTCTTCAGCTTTCTGCACTCTGGTTTCTGTGGTGCCTGGAGGGTCTCACTCCTCTATTCTCTTGCCCAGTTCTTCCTGGCTGCTGTGGGAAGCAGTCAAGGGGAAAGGTCTCTTCAGCTCTTCTGTCCACAGCCTCCAGAGTTCCTTGGGACTTTTGTACAGTTGGAGTTTGTGCACCCAAATCAAAATCTCCAGGTGTTTTTGCTCTGTCCCTTCAATAAGCCTCTTCTGTCTTGTGCAAGTGATGATCTCCCTCTACTCCCATCTGGCTTCTAACTTGACTTGAATTAATATTACAGCAAAACCCCTCTGGCACTGTTGGGCTCCAGCACTCCTTGCCAAACTGAGGGTTGGGATGAAAAAGAGTCATTCAAACATTGCAGTAAATTATGAAAGTATTTTGATGTTGTAAACCACACTATTTTTCCTTTGTATTTGAAGGGAAACAGTAACCATTTTTCTTTACTGGAACTTCAAAAGGCACAAAACAGATCCTGAACTGAACTGGAGCTTGATGTAAAAATCAACAAATTGAGGGTGGGCAGGACTCTGCAGACAGAGGCTTCACAGCCAAAAGAGCAGTCAGGCCATCCCAGCTGCCTTGCCCTGTTAGTAGCTCTGTGGAGGTGCTGGTGTGTTAAAGGGGTGTGTGCAATGTTGCCATTCATTTGCAAGCAGGATGGTTCAGAACACTGGAACTATAGGTTTTTGCTCTGCTGCTTAGAAGTGTTTCAGTATATGCACCTTAATTTTGGAGTGCTTATTAAAGTCAGAGGCTTAATCACTTTTGAAATGCCATTCTCACATTTTATTAGCTCACATTTTTTTTCTGTTGTACTGATTACATATGGCTTTAGGTAAGGATTTTGCAGAGGCTGTTTGAAATGCTTCAGTAATGGTTTCTGTTATATTTTGTTACGTCCTGGGTGCTGGGTGTGGGGGTCTGTCTTTAGCAATAAATATTATACACTATGTGTATATCGGTTTGTATGTGGAAAACAAATACAGAGCATATAATAATGGTGAAAATACACTGCACCGAGTGCAGATTGTGCATTTGGCAGCCATTCTGCACCAGTCTGAACAACCCAAAGGAAAAATTGGATACCGTGTGGAGAAAATGAACTAGCATGAAAAATCATTCAGGACAGAGGTTCCCTTCCCTTACTCTGTGGGCTGGATAACTAAAGCTAGTTCAATTGCTGTTTGCTTCAAGCAGCAGTCTTCCTTTCCTGAAAACTGGCCAAGCCTCCTCTGTTCAGCTGTAGCCACGTGTGTCAGTGTATTGTCACTAAACACTCTGAGAGAGGCAGCACTGCACTATGATTAAATCTTCTATGAGAGAAGCAAAATACTTTCTTCTGTGATTTGTTTTTTATAATAGCAATAATGTTGACTGCATTCTAATACTCACAATAAAGGTCTGTTGAGATTGTTATGTGCCTGGGCTCCCATTCCATGGACTTTTCTTCTGATGAGCTAGTGAATGACTGAGTATGTTTTAAAGCATTAGGGAATCTTCAGCTGCATGTTTAGCCTGTAGTCCATAGGTTATGTGCAGTCATTGATACTCATTTTTCTACATTGCAAGGCTTGAGGGAATCTTCAGTGGTATTTTAGCTTTTAGGCAAATGAAACAATCAGTAAATTATTTACAATACTGATTTTCTTACTGTATATGGTAAAGTAATTAGAAGATTTTTCTGTTTCTGAACTGCTTTGGTGTTTTGACAATTTCAAGGTTTGAGTTTTGCAATACACTTCATTCTTTACAGTCAATGTCTTTCAACAACATGTTGTCAGTGGTGGCATCTCTTCTTGTGGGCAGACATCTGCCTGCTAGGGGTGTTTTGTGCCTTTGTACCATGTCACTAAAAAGTAACTTTTAGTTTTTGCTTTTAGTCATTTATTAATATCCACAAGTTGTTCAGGACACTACTGTGGTAGAAAACAAATAAGCCAGCAAAGCTAAGGAAGTTCTTTTGGGCATCCTATGGACAAAGGCACAAATGATAAACAGCAGATGAATGAAATTGGACAGTATCTCTCTAAGTTACTGATACAGAATTCTTCTTTTGTTCACAGAAAAAGTAGATATGATCATGTAACGAACTAAAAAGTTTTCATTCCGAAACATTTTAATCGTTGTTGAAGGGACAGTTTCAAAGCAGGCTCTCAAATTTAAGATCCAAGAGCTGATTCAGATATTGGAGCAACACACTGAAACACTTTTTTTTTATTAGCAGACTTCCTAAAGAAGAGGTTTCCTGAGTCAGGCCATCCATCTGGCCAGCCCCATGTTTTGTCTGCACTAGAAATAGGATGTCAGATCAATACAAACATACTGTGAAAGATCTGTGCAAATTGGCCTTTCCCTAAATGTATCTTTCACTTCTAGCAAACTGAAGTTTCATTTACCAAAATTTTTAAGAAGCCCATTGGTTTTATCAGTCGCTTGACAGATCTGGGCTCCCCAAGTTCAATGCATCTTTTTTCCTTGCTGGCTTACTGAATTCACAGCTTTGTGTGGCGGGAGCTGTGCTTGTCCTTGAACTTCCTTTCTGACTCCACTGGCTCTACACCATTGCCTCTAGTCCGGAGAAGGTTAAATACTGCATTACTGAAAAGACCCAAAGCAGTTTTGTCCCACCAACACCAAGAGTTTGGCACCCTGTTGCTGTTGTTGTGTGACTGGTGGTGACTTTTCTCACTGCCTCAGCTGGTTTTTTTTGTCAAATATTGAATCAATTCAAGGTACAAATCCTGTGTGTCACTACAGGTTGCAGATCTGGCTCCTGCTTGGGATTTCAAACCAATCTGCATCCCAGGTGTTGTGAGAATAAAATATCTATTTTTCTACCTGGAATCATTGTGGTACTATTGGATAGAGAAAAACTGTTATCTTCAATGAATAAGCAAGAAAAAAAAGCCATTTTACCTCTCCTACAAATGGTCAGTTCCTGCAGGGGCAAATGCAAACTCAAGTATCCTTACATGGTCTTTAGATCCTTCTGTCACCAAAGGCACTTTTCCAAATGTTAAATTATAATTTAAAATTTGACAAGCCCTGTGCCCACTTTTCTGATCTAGCCAAATTTAGCATGAAAAACCTGAAACTTCCCCACCATTTTTCAGTTTGAAGAATGTGTCATGTATAAAGTGAATACACTGAAAAGTGTTTTATCTGGAGCTGTCATCTTGTTGTCTTTTAATTTTGCATCACATGAGGACTTAATCAGAGATGATAGAGATAAGTGCTTCAAAAGGAAAGAAATGCGCTGAATGTAAACCTTAGTTCTCTATCTGTAAGTGTAATAAATGGTGTTAGTCTGTTTTTATGTAGCTTTCTTAAAATGTGTGAGAGGATTGTCCAACACTGGTGCTTTATTTAACACAGAAGAACAATTTATTATTTAAAATAAATGAACTGATTGATGTGAGCATAGTTTCACAATGTTTCCAGTTCTTAAAATTTGTTTCCAATTTGTTGCCTCATTTGAGAGGGCCCCTCCAGTTCTTTTTTTTAAGCTAAGGTTGACTTCTCAGGTTCAGTTTATTTTGGGTAAGAGTAACCTTTCTGTGGATACAGATGTCTGTGTATTTATATACAGGAATCATTTTTCCCTGGGCCTTTCTATATGTAAAATTGCAGTTGCACAAACTGTCTCTTCCGCTAAGAAAGTGTATGCAAAACTGGAACAATGAATAAATGTCTGCTTCTCCCTTAAGGTTTGTGATTTCAGTGTCTCATCTCACTGACCTTTTTCTTTGCCCTAACAGTTAAAGTTTGTAGTATAGATTGAGTAGCTTTTGCCATTATGTACAACAAACAAAACCCTCATTTCCAGCACTAGAGCAAATATTTTGAAGACATGATAATGTTAAGGCTGTATTGCCACAGGGATATTTTCCACTTACTCCTTTTTTGCTCTTCATTGATGAGCTAATTTAAGATATTACTCCACCTTTTCTCAGGTGCTGAAACTAGAAGTCAATTCCATTGTCCCTTCTCTGAAGGTTATGCAAGGCTTTTCTTTGTATTTGACCAGCCATAGATAGACAAGTGCCTCTTTTTCTCTGATGAATGTGAATTCCACATACTGCTTTGTAAACAACTTTTTTTCCTTTTTAATCCACAGGCTCTTGCATCCCCTTGAAAGTGCATGTACCAAGATGCCCACTTTGGTTTGACGCACATCTAGAAGTGGTTTAAGTGATGCCAATTGCCAAAATTCCTTTTCTCAGTTTTATAAGAGGCTTTTAAGACTTGGCTGTTCTTCCCAACTTGAGTAGTTCATAGGTTGTTTTCTGAGTGTTTCTGAAGGAAAGAAAAATCATCTTGGGAATCAACACTGTGTATATACTGTGAGTTTGTGCTTCTTTCTGGTAATAATAACCCTTTGATACTTCCTGCTTTCCTGTCTGCCTTACTCCATTGTCAGCCTTTTATAACAAAAAATAAAGAAGGCAAGTAAGTAGTGACCTTAATAAATAAACTCCTTAATAAACTCCTCTCCCCATTTGCTGTGCAAGGAGCCTGAATGACACTTTACTAATAACTTTAGAAAATTGGACTAAATATCACTCACAGACCCCTAACACACTCTGGAGATGTTTCATTGGCTTGGAGACATCACAGCACCTGTAAGCACTGACTGTTGTCCCTGCAGAGCCTGTCATGGCACTGGACTGGCCTCTTTCTTGTTGCTGCCTTGTGTCTGCCCTACTTTAGTCAGTGGAGCTGCATCCATACTGTTTTTCACTTAATAAATAACCATATTATGAGTTGTATTCACTCCTAATGTGCAGCACTCAGAGGCCTCACTCTGGTCTGTCCCTCAGCAGGCTCAGCTGTCTGGGAATGCAGAAATGTGCACTTCCACTTGGGAGTGCAGAGCCTGGCTGCACCCTGGGGCACGTCAGAGCCAGAGCTCTGCCCAGGGTCATGCCAATATGCTCAGTTTACTTGCTGGAATAACTGAGCCCCTCTGCCACCCACTGTGCCTGCTGCCACTTGGCTCAGTTGTGCTCCCTGGAGTGGGGATGAGAACTTGCTGAGTGAGGAGAGCCAGGGGGGCAGTTCCAGCTGAAAGGGCCTCTTGCAGTTTGCTCAGAAGCCTCATGTGCGTCACTCACCCCATTCTGTGCCCAGCCACCAGCACAGAAGTGAACCCATCCCCGTGATGGGCGCTATAAAAGGGCAGTGAAGGCTCTGTGGGGTGCACAGAGCTGCCTCACGGACAGAAGGGAATGGGGGTCTCCCCTTGCAAGATGGGTTCCATCCCATTTTGCACTCTCTGTTACTTTATTAGTGTGGCAACAGCCAATATATTTGGTAAGTCCACTTGTCCTTCTCCTCTGCCTGTGCCCAAGGGTGACTGTGATCTTTGTGCTGCTCTGTGTGTTGTCCTGATGAAATATTATAATGATCTTAAATCTTGCACACTGCAAACTTAGCTGGTTATTGAGTGCTGTGCAAACTAAGTCTGAGCTCCAGGTTAAAAACTAAACTGTAAGGATCTTTAAGTGGTCAGGCTTACCTGAGTTTGTACACTTGGATTTTGGGTGGAAAAAAAAATGTTTTCTCGAAGGCTAGAGAAGGAGCATAGGTAAGAAAAGGTGCTGCTGCAGTGTTGTGAAAGTCCTCAATCACATCTACTGCATGTGCCATCATCTAATTTGGGCTTGAACTTTAAGTTATTGGATATCTGAGTGCTGGCCCCAGTTCTTTGGCCTGAGTTTGATAGTCCTGCACAACCAGAAATTTGAATCACTGTATTAATTAGTCATTTAACTCAGATGTCTTGGTAGACCCTCTCTAGCACTGTGCACAGGTATCTCCACATATCCCAGAGCAACTGATGTTTGAGGTGACAATAGGGACAATACATGTCATTTCTAGAGATGAGATCGCCTGAAATTTTGCAGTCTCTTAAAAATTTTCACATAGTCTTAAGAGGACACAGTAAAAACTCTCAGAAACAGATGTGATTGAGAAGCACTAGAATAACAGGAATCATCTGCAGCAGTAGAAGTTCCATGAGTTGCAAATTATTTCAGGCTGAAAAGTATTCAGAATATTTATGATGTATTTGCACTGCTGTGTGTGATTGTGCTCAGACCAAATACTGGCTTAAGCAAACCTTTGGACTAAATTGCCATACCTGTGGGTTTGTTTGCTGTATTTTTATAAACATTTTTATTTTTATAAAATCAGTGGTATTAAGAGCATGACATTCATCAGATTTTGAGGGTGTAGAAAGTGTCAGATCAAGTAATCTGTTGTGTAAAAAGAACTTAATGAATTTCAACATTCTACTAAAACCACAGCAAATGCAGCTTTGAATGCATTACATTTTTTCTAGATGTCTTCAGTAGTTGATCATTTGCTCCAGTGAAAATTGAGAGTGCTCCTAATATGAATTAGTCTGATGCTACTGCTAGAAATTGATTTCTTTTAAATCTTTCATGAGATTAAGAGCAATACCTCTCCTTTTGGTGAAATAGTGAGGGACTTAGCTTCAGTAAAGAATAATTACTCAGAAAATTTAATAGTGATATGTGTGGTTATGCAAAGGGCTCTTTTGTGGTCATAGGCATAGCTAAGTAAAGAACCCTGAGTACCAGAAAATTATAGCTGTACTAGTACAGAACAGAGCTGGGACTAACTAAACACAGGCCTGGGAAAGGGGTTCACCACCGTGTGCTCATCCTGCAGCTGGCAGAACTGTGAGTTTGATCAGTACCTCCCTGTGCTGTCCCACACAGAAACCCACATAAGCAGCAATGGGGAAACAGCCAGGGAGGATGAGAATGAGCTTGTGGTGAAACCACCCTTAGGTGTTTTAAACCAACAGGGGTTTTTATCTTGCTGTTTTCAGAGTATCAGACCGATTCCCAACCATTGCGTCCATGTGAACTTCAGAGGGAAAAGGCTTTTTCAGCAGGAGAAGCCTTCGTTCCTCAGTGCTCAGAGGATGGCCAGTTCAGGTAATTAATCCCTGCTATTAATGTGCTGATGTATGGCATGACCTTTATTGCTAATGAAAGTTTTAAGCTGTCTTGGAGAGCCACTTTATCCGTGCACTGGAGGATGGGAAGTCCAGAAGACTTGAAGTGACTTTGCTGAGCCATGTCACAGATCCAGCCTCTCCCAAATGAATTCCCTGTTGTTGGAAAATAATCTCTGGGTTAAGAAGTCAATTTAAGATTAACAGGCTAATTGTGGCAGCATTATTTGCATGTTAAATAGTTGGTGCATTTTTCTGTCTTCCTACACATGCTCATGGGTGAATGTGTGAGCCAGCTGGCACAGCTCAGCCAAGCAACTGAGAACTTATCCACCCTCATAAGTGGCACAGTCAAGTTTCCTTCTAAAGGCAGTAAAGGAACTAAAAAGCACACGGAGAACAGTGATTTAGGGAGCAGCATGTTGCTTGAAGGTGCAAGAAGCTAAAAAGTTGAGGCTGAGTACAGATTGTAATTTCTTTACTATTTTTGTTACCTCTGGTGGCAAGTGTGACCATTCTAGATTTGATTTAGAAACTGTTTCAAAGTGTTTGGTGAATCTCAGATAATGAGAATTAGGGTTCTGTCCGAACTGCTTGCTTCTTCCATGACTTCAAGTCATGTATCTTCAATTCCTGAAAAGTTCAGAGAATTACTAGAATTAAGGGCTCCCACTGATTAAAGTCACCAGAAAGGCAGCTCTTGACAGTTCCATTATTTGTGATTTTAAAGTATTTGATATGATTTGGTTTGCTTTATGGTTTTGTTTATGTCTGGAACTGACTACACACACAAAATAAAATATTACTTGTGATCTTCTTCAGGACAGTCCAGTGCAGTATGAATGGTCTTTCCTGTTGGTGTGTAGATGAGAATGGTGTTGAGGTTCCTGGCAGCAAACAGAATGGATATCCCACATCTTGTAAGTAAAAGGTTTCTATTTTCACTCAGATTGAGTAAAGAACCCTTTCAATCTGCATTTGAAGTGCTGAAATCCAGAATAGGCTAGCTGCAGACTCCAGTGGAATCTATTTTGTGGTAATTTGCCTCTCTAGTGGAAATTCTGGAGTTTCTTCAGGGTTTATCACTGAAACCTGATACACCTGGATGTCTGTATTTATGAAGGTCTCAGTAAGATAAATTGTGAATAAAAGATTGATTTAGTGTAATGGCTTTTGAGTTGGAGAGCTTCAACCCCATCTGTGGTGGGCTTCTCTGTACCAATTTTCACAACCTCAGGTCCATCAATGTCCTCCTGCCACCTGGGTGGCAGGCTCAGAACTTGTAGTTCTGAGAAAACTCAGATGTTGCCTCAGTAAATGATTCAGTGCCCACCAAGAACCTTCCTCTAACAGTGCCCCTCTCTGGTACTTCAGGTTTGTCCTTTTGCCAGCTGCAAAAGCAGAGGATCTTGGTGAGCAGATACATCAACAGCAGCAGTATCTCCTACATCCCTCAGTGCCTGGATTCAGGGGCTTTTGATGAGGTGCAGTGTGACATGGAGCTGGGGCAGTGCTGGTGTGTAGATACAGAAGGAATGGAGATTTATGGCACCAGACAAAGAGGAAAACCAGCACAGTGTAAGTAATACTCAACAAAATGATGGATTTTGTAAGTTTGAAAGGTTTGGTGTGAATAGGGACCCAGAAGATTATTTGGTCCAATTCCCTGCTCTTCATAAAAACAAGATGATGCACCTCAGTGTCCCTGCTCAATGTAATGAATGTAACCCCCTTTTAAACAGCAGTGTGGCTATTGAGCTATTTGTGGGAAGTTAATACCCAAATAAACATTACCTTTTTCCCCATCAGGTCCGGGGAGCTGTGAGATCCGAGACCGTCGCATTCTGCACGGCTTTGGGGAGAAGAGCCCACCACAGTGCTCAGCAGATGGAGAGTTCCTGCCCGTCCAGTGCAAGTTTGTCAACACAACAGACATGAGTGTTTTTGATCTTGTTCATAGTTACAACAGGTAAGAGCTCAGGCTTCTGAATCAGGAAGGTAATCCTGCATACCCCTCAAGGCACCATCTAACTGCTTTTTTGTGATTTTTGCCTCATGAAGCCCTTATTCTGTAACTGTACATGATGTTGTTTTCTGTTGAAGAATGGAGCAAGTGAAAAAACTTTTTCTTCTGAATGAAATCTGCTGATTAAAAATAATTGTTCCATCCCTGCAGTTTAATTGATGTGTCCTCACACAGTGCTGGATACCATGTTGTGTTCTGTATTTGGAAAAGTAGCCAGGGCTACTTCTGAGGCAGACAGACAACAGCAAATGAGATAAATAGAGAAGGAGCAGAGAAATTTGGATACATACATGAGGTAGGAAAGACAATTCCATATGGGAGATGAAAGCAGATGGACAAGTGACAACGTGCAAAGATGAAGTTCTGGGGTTGCTCACACAGGTGAAGCAGCAAGTGATGAACAGCTGTGCTGGGCACAACTGGCTTTAGTTGCAGAGGGTAGGCAGATGCTTCAGAGCACTGGGTGAAATCCTTGTCTGTGGGGGAAGGAAGCTGTTGTCCTGTGGAGGAGCTGGGAATTAATACTGTGGTGGAGACATAAGGGATGGGCAAGGGGAACTGCTGTGAGAGGAGTTTATGTTGGTGCAGATATTCAGACTCTCCAGAGAAACCTTTTGGTGTCCCTAGAAGTGTCACTGACTCAACACCTCAGTCAGCAGCAGTTTCCCTGGTGGAGGGCAGTGCAATAAACTCCTTGTGACTTGGCTCTCTGGCAGCAAAGACATTTTATTGTAAATGTCAGTTTTGCTGTTTGGATGTTTTTCAATGTAAGTAAAACTGAAAGACAGATCTGAATGCACAGTATAAATTTGTCAGCACTTCAGGAGAGGTTATTCTGGTGAGAGCAAAATAATCTGGCTCTTTCGTTTGTTGGTCTGTGGAGTGTGGAAATGCTAAAAAAGCAATTACAGTGGAGAAATCAATGCTTTAAATTGACTTTTTTCCCTCCCACTGGGTGATTTGTCTGCAGAGACCTGTGAGATTGGATTTATTTTCTGTGTATGTCATGAAATTAATCACAGCAGGATCATTTCACTCCCAGCTGTCTGCCTTCTAATTACGGCATTGGCTTAACCTATTGCTATCATATCTGAGTATTTCAGGTCATTAATATATTTATTTTCATACTACTCCTGCCTGAAATGTCATTATTCCTTTCCAAAATCAGAGCAGAATATGGAGTTGAAGGGATGAGTTCCACAGCAAAGGACTGTAGTTGGACAGGGGTTTAAACCTGTATTTTGTTTTATATGGAGCCAGTGGAGCAACTTTCTTTGGTTCCACAGACTGATTTTTGAAATCTACACATATCATCCTACTCTCTTTCCAAATTATTTCCCTAGACCTTCATAAATATCCCAGAATAAACCAGTATGTTAAACCACCACCCCCAAACAAAAAAATGGAGAAACTCAGAAGTTTGGAGCTAAGACTTTCCCAAAAAGAAAGATGAACCTAAATTTCCTGCCTCACCCCAAGGGCTTGGCTGCTGTTACTTATTTTGTATGGGCTGTGTCCAGGTCCTGCCTGGATGGGCAGTCATATAGAATACCCTGTAGCAGACTGATGGAAATTATCAAAAAATCAAAAGTCAAGGAAGATCTTTTTACTTTCTTGCTGTAATCAGTAGTGAGTTGTCTTTGCTGGAAGCCAAGAGCAGAGACTCATAGTTTGGAGAAAAGGTCAACAACATCACTTTTATTTATTTTCCTGTATTTTTGAGTGTGAACATTCTTGTTGAAACACATGGAGACACTAAGTTTATCCATAACTTAATCATAGTTACAGTTGATTTGGACTGGCTCTGATAAATGAGGAATTCTATGTTATTGCTACTCATATTGAGGGCTGTTAAAGAGTCTGGGAAAAGAAAAAATGTGGTAAGAAGTGAGTTTTCCACATAAGGTGAGAAAAGTTCTGCTCTCTTGTTCGTGTGAACCAAATTTATATCTGTTTGTAATTTACTTAACTTTACTCTCAACTTGCAACAAAAGTAACCAGAATGTCAAGATGTGATTGCACATCTGCCCCAAAGTAACATAATTGTGCATGTGACCTCTTAATGTTGAGGATGAAAGAAGCAGGATGCAGAGTTTTTTCACTGAACCTGTTTCACTCGGGTAGAGATTCAGGTGCTGAGGTGATGAGCTCCAAGAACTTGAGTAGTGCAGAGAAAAGATCATATTCCTGACTGGGCAGTGGGCAGTGCATGATAATCCAGGGGAGCTGAAAGGTCTTGAAATACTCCAAGCTGTTTATATGTACACTGAAGACCATAGGAATATGGTATTTATGTGTTTATGCCTTAAATTGTATTGTTTTCATGCTGGCAGAAGCCCCTCTGTGCCCTGAAGTGTGACATTCTGATCTCTCTCAGCATGCCAGTGTCAGCAGTGGAACAGGATTTGATGATCCAAAGTGGAGGGAGTCAGTGGACTTTTTATCTGAAGGTGTGGAAGGGTGTGGAAGGGTGCCAGAGCAAAGCAGCACTACACAGGAATGTGCAAATTCTGAGACAGGAGCACTGCTGGGTAACACTGGGACAGCCCTGAGGTTACAGCCCCTTCTTCTGACAGAGGCACTGCTGCTTTGTGCCTTCCCAAGCCTGTGCTTTGATGTCCTGTGGAAGCAGTAACATCTTCAGCTCTCCTGACAGAAGGTGGTGGAGCTCCCAGGAGTCACCTCTCCTGTGAAGACAGGCTGAGAGAGTTTACCCTGAAGAAGAGAAGGCTTTTGGGAGGCTTCACAGCACCTTCCAGTATCTAAAAGGGGGCTGCAAGAGAGATGGAGATGGACTTTAAATCAATGTAGTGTTAGGACAAAGGGAAATGACTTTGGGCTGAAAGAGGGTAGGTTTAGATTTAGATGTTAGGAAGAAATTCTTTCCTGTGAGAGTGGTGAGGCACGGGCACAGGTTATCTAGAGAAGGTGTGGATGCCTCATCCTTAGAAATGTTGAAGGCCAAGGCTGCATGGAACCCTGAGCAACTTGGTCTGGTGGAAGCTGCTCCTGCCCACAGCAGAGGAGTTGGAACTAGATAGTCTTTAAGGCTCCTTCCAACCCAGAATGTTCTATGATTCAGGAAGAGTCTTGCAGGTGGCAAAGGCCCCTTGCTATGCTCCGCTCACATCAGCACCAGCTCTGAGCCAGACAAGTGTTTCATTGCTGTTCTCATGCTACTCATGCTAGAGCATCCCTGAGGCTGCTGGAGTGTGGCACTGAATTGAGCCTGGTCATGGTTTCACAGGATAGCTTGGGAACTGCTTTTTCACAGTTAATTAGTGCCTAATCCACCAATATTCTTATTGCTGAGTGTCCTTTCTTGGTAAAAACCTAATTCGTGTAGTTCTCTGAATGTCTTGAGCAGAAAATTGCACTTCCCTGTTGCTCGATTTTCTCAAATAAACCACATGTGTCTGGGACACCAGACCTGTCAAGTATTTCAGGGTAAGGGAATGTGCCCCTAATAATATGATTGTTTTAGAACTTGGCACTTTGAAACTAGGAAAACTTATCTTTTGCCTGGAGAAGCCCTAGGATGTCTGTAAGTTAAGACCACATTTGTCATGTTTTTTCCAACTCCGACCTTTTTAAGTTTCTTTCTTTAATAATTGCTTTGCTGGAATCTGGCTGTAGTCACTACTAGAATACTACACTGGAAACCATCTCTTTGATCTCCAAAAGGAAAACTCAGTCTTGTAGCATTTTAAAACTCATTTCTCCTTCTCCTTAATCAATTGAACCATGCCCTGAAAATTAAAGCTATTAGTGGCGTTTTTATCAGCTTTTGTACTTAATTCAGTGAAGAGAGTGTATGTGGCATGTAAGGAAGGGGAAGCAACCTGTTATTTTAGGCATTCTGCCATCCCATGCAGATTTGTGGAAGGAACTAATGGAAGGGTGTTGTAATAACATTAAGCCAACGCCCATCTATTTTACACTCTTTGACAGGCTTTCAAAGATGAGAATAGAATTGAAAGTGAGTGTTAGATGCTGAGTACATGCTTAGGAAGGGTCAGAAATCAGTCTGAAGGGAGATTACCTCCTATTTGTTTAGAAAAAATGGCATTTAGGAGACTTGTTACCCTGCTGAAAGAGCGATGTGGCCCATGTCAGAACTTGGTTGCCAAAAGGAGACCGAAGCATTTTGTGCTGGCCTTGTGCTCTGCAGTCTCCCTTCTCCTACAAAATCAGGAAGGAAACAGCTGATACTTTGTCATTGTTGATGGGCCTCCCTGGGCTCTTCACAACAGGCTGCTTTTTCTTCCAGGCTGCCAAGGGCTTTCCAAAAATTCAGCTCCTTGAGGGAAACGTTCCCGGAGATCTCTGGGTACTGCTACTGCGTGGACAGCCTGGGGAGGGAGTTAGCAGACACAGGTAAGTGCCTTCCACCATCTCATCCTTTAATCTGGGAGGCATTCAATTCCCAAGGGAACAGGCAAATAACAACTATCAGTTTTCAGATTAATTTGGAAGTTCAGTTTCATTCTTGCAAGGGGTAAGACCACTGTGACCACCAGTGCAATGCTCATGGGAAGGGCTGGAGTTCACTGATAAAATCTCACCCTTTGCAGCAAGAGCTTCAGTCAGCAACAAGTGGAGATGGTGCCTGGGAGCTAATCCTGTCCTCTATGGGATGTGGAGTAGGACTTCTGAACGTCCAGTTTCTGCCCTCACTAGAAAGCAGTGTCATATTCAATAAGTCCTGTTAGCAAAGCCAGGGGAATATAAAGGGCCTGAAGAATGAATACTTTTCTTCTTGCTTAGGTAGAATCATGGAATTATTTGGGTTGGAAGAGACCTTTAGAGAACATCTACTCCAACCTCTCTACCATGGGCAGGGACATCCTCTTCTCTCATAACCTCAGGATTTAGGCATGTTATTAGTTGATGGGAAATTTCAGAAGAAGGAATGGTCTTTTTTAAACAAGGAGGAATGAGGAGTTTGAGAACTTCCAGACCTTCCTTATACTGTTGTTTTAATTTGTTTTTTTTTTTTTTTTAAGGGGGAAAGATACAAAGCACAATAGCTTTAAAAATTTAGACTATAATTGAGAACTTCAACATTTAGCACCCAGAAAAAAAGGAAGTTCTCAAAAAATCTGTGCACTTACTCAGAGAAACTACTGAATGTCTTGGCTTTTAGTATGTAACTGAAATGACTGGTAATTGCTTTGGTAGCGTCAGTTTCCGAAATACCATCAATTCCTTTAGTGCAGCCTGAACCCAACAAAACCACAGCCTACAGCCAGTTATGGGATGTTTCTCCTGCTTGTTTTGGTAGATGTCAAGGCATAAAGGTGATGTCTGGGCACCCAGCACTTGGGTGCAGGATGTGATGCATTAGGGTTCTGTGGTATAACTCCACATTTGACTTATTTAGAGAACTGGATTTACTTTCCCTGAGAGTCTCCCAGTTCTGCTCATCTGGTATGAGGTTGACTTCTGTTTTAAAAGCAGTCCCTGTGCTAAAAACCTGTGTTTCCCAGGCTTGGAACTGCTGCTAGATGAAGTTTACGACACGATTTTCTCCGTGCCGGAGCCTGCCCGCACGTTCACAGAGACCAGCATCCATCGGATCCTGCAGAGGCGATTCCTGGGGGTCCAGCTGGCCACCTCTGGCAAGTTCAGGTGTAAGTAGCACCCAGGTGATGCCCTCTAAATCAAGTGGCAGTTTTGGAGCTTATATGTGACATCTGCTGTTGGGGAGAGTAGTTCTAGGAGTTTTTTGCTCTAAAATAATATAATATCACAGTTTGAATGCAAGAATCAAGGTCCCCGAATTGCTGCTTGTTTTATTCTCTGCACTGTACGTTCTTTACCAGCAGATTGTACCTGTCCTCTGATCAGTGCTTTCCCACATGCCTGCAGATCACATTATTTGAAATTCCATGAACTCTCCATATCTCTTGCCTTGAAATTCTCGAGGTGGATTTGTTTTTATTAAATTAAAAGCCTGAAAAAATGCTCCCTAATTTATGTTTGTATACTCAGAAATAGGAAGGATTTTACACTGACCACAATACACTCCATTCCCAGGAGGCCACACAAGAGTTTGTAGAGCCTTGGCTAGCAAGGCTGAACTTTTGGAAGAGCAGTCTTTGGCCCATTCCTTCCCTGGTCAGGGCAGGACATGGGGAGAGAGTTTCTCTGCCTACAGGCAATTGACTCCGCAGGACAGGAGTTCAGGTTCCTCCTCCCTCCTAGACCAGAGCCCAAAGCAAACTGCCTTGGCTCTTGGGGAGGGTTTGAATCTTGTGTGGTACTTCATCCTCCCATCCAAAGTCCCAAACTCCTCTGACATTGGTGTCTGACTCTTGCTAATGAGTTGCATCACCAGAAATATTGAGCAGATACTGATGATAGTCTTCTGGCCATATAGTCACATAGTTTTTCTAGCTTTGAGACAAGCTGGTCCTTCTGGGGGGTCTGGGAAGCATCTTCCCTCTGCACTGCCCAGTGGTTTTGGCCTAGCTCTGGCTGTAGCCGGGGCTGCAGCAGCTGTCAGCACGGATGAAGCTGTACCAGCCACAAGATGGAGATGTGACCTCGTTCATCAGGCACAGGGTGGGATGCTCTGGTGGCTTACACAGCTCTCACACTGTCACCTGAAGCCACTCAAATTAGGAACGTTGTCAGAGTCCCCTGGTTGAACAGGTTGCTCTGACATGGTGTTCTCACTGCTTCACACAGGTAGCTGGGTGCAGCTGGAAAGTTCTTGAAGGTGAGAAGTGTTTAGGCTGTAGGATTGCAGGTTGATATAAACCAGCAAAATTCCTGTTCAAAGTTCAAAGTGTAATTGTGGGGGGCTATCAGCTGTCCACTGCTTAATTCTGTGGCAAGCTTGCTTCCTAAGTCTTGGAATATCTTAGACCATCCACAACCAGCCTAATATTCCTTCGACTGAGCAGCCCCACCTAAGCCAGTGTTAATAGCAGCTGTCCCCAGAGCAGAAGTTGAGAACAGAAATACAGCTCATACCTCCTTGATGTTAAGTCATTTATTCCCTCTGTCCTGGAGCGGGGACAGAGCACCCGACCTGGGCAAACAGTCAGCGAGGTAAGGGGGCTGGGCTTTCCCCCCTGCTGGCTTTATCAGAGACAGGGGGAAAGGTGATACCAGGGGCGGAGACGGGACAACCAACCAACCAGATCAGAGCCCGGGCGGCTTGAACCTAAGATAGACTTGGCTCAGTCACATGACAGGGATCTGGCCCAGAGGGGCAGGGGCCCAGGGGGGTCCACTGCAACATGTAATGTCCTGTATTGGAAAGATCATACCCCAGAAAATTTACTTGATGAATTTTTGCCTTCTCTGCCATTAAGACCAGTTTGACAGGAATAGGGTCTTCAGTTCCCTGCAGAGGAAATAGAGATATGGGGTGGTCTCAGCCCAAATCTCCACAGTCAGGTGCAGACCTGGTTGCAGGAGCAATGCCTCATTCTCTCCTGAAACACTGATGTTTGCCTTCAAATCAGTCCCCCAAGCTGCATATCTGTCTCTGTTGACCCACTTTGCTCTTGCACTCAGGGCCAGAGCTTCCCCAGCCTCCAGCATGGTTCCCTGGGAGAGAGATTCCTGCTCTGTCTACTTGCAGCTATGGCTGAAGAACGTGTTGAGGTTTTATCTTCTGTTTTCATTTTTCAGAAATTAACACCTACAGTAGAAAACCGTGGGGCAAACTCTTCAAAGGAAAAGAGGATGGAGAATTCATGTTTTGGGCTGGTGACACTTGATGCATCCCTGAAAATGATTAGGAAATTAAATTTTTTTCCTTTTTTTTTTTTTTTCCTCCCAAGTAGGCAAACAATAGGATCAAACAGAGATGGCTCTGAAACTTTACACCTTCCCTGCTTGCTGAGCACTGCTTTCCTTGCAGGCCCCTCGAGGTGTGAGGCTGAGCGTTCCGCAGCCCTGCGCTTCCAGCACCCCTTTGTGCCGTCCTGTGCCGCCGACGGGGGCTTCGCGCCCGAGCAGTGCCACCAGCAGGGACAGTGCTGGTGTGTGGACACGCAGGGCCAAGAGGTGCCAGGCACAAGGAGGCGAGGACAGCCCCCAGCCTGTGGTATGTATGAGATTTGCCAAAGGAAAAATGAGCCCATCTCTCAGCGCCTTTAGAAAGAAACAGAACAGACCAACTCCTTTCCCGGCTCTGACAGATCTGGTGTTCAAAGATCACAAAACCTCCCTCTGGTTAAGAGTCACATTCTAATAAATTATTAAATATCACACTGCTCTTATTTTCTGTTATGACCTTTTAGCCTTTTAGTTTTGCATATGGCAAGGCTTTTTTTGCAGCTCTGATATCTGGCTCTTGACTCCAGGAACTGGGGTGTGAAGTGTGAATATCTCGGGTAATATAAGGAAGCAAATGATGGTGATTTTGTGTTTTACCTCCTTCCTTTGGTGAAATGCTGTGGAATTTCATCTCCTATCCTTACTGGTATTTTTTCCAACTCTCTCACTGCATATTTTGCCATGAAAACTGCCAAATCCTATAAAAAAACACTCAACAAACAATTCAGAAAAGGTGTATAGATTTGGGCTTTGAGAGATTCCACAGAGAATACACCATCAAATCAGTACCCCAAATGGAAATGACAGCAGAAATGTCCAGGGCCGGAGGGGAGGAGGAAAGTTAAAAACCTTTGCTCTGAAGTGCACTACCTAAATATTCAGGATAGTACTGGAGGGCTGGGGCACAGGGTCTTAATGTGGGGGCTGCCTTGGGGGAAGGCAATTGCTCTGTCTGTGAGACACAGCACAGCTTCCCACACAGCTAAAAAAGAAGGAATCTGCCCTAGGTTCCATGGCTCCAAGTGCTCAGAGCACACAAGGGCTTACTGTGAAATGAAAGCTTCAGCGTGCCTTCGAGGCTGATCACCAAGGATATTGTGAGGGAACCTCTGAGAGGCCTCACCATATGTTGGGACTGGTTGTTTTCTCTTTGAGTATGCTTTGCTGACCCCTCCTGACAATTTTTTGAGGGGGAGAAGAAAGGGGGAGGCAATGACTTGAGGCTGCTTGCAGCTTTTATTGGCAGGCTCAGGAAACTTAGGGAGGGAAGATTTCTGCAGAGGTTCCACAGTGAAGGTATTTCATGAGGATATAGCTGCAGTTTTTTCAGACAGCTACATGCCATGTGTGTTTCTCCTGTTCTCCTCTGTTTTATTTTGTGTTCAAAAGCCATGTAGATGTGGTGCTCAGGGACACAGTTTAATGGTGGACCTGGCAGTGCTGGGTTAATGACTGAACTCAATAACCTTACAGGTCTTTTCCAACCTTAATTATTCCATGATTCTTTAATGTCTTTGGCTCTCACACTCAGCAGTGTGAACACTGGAGGAGTCAGGGCCATAGGTGTGGGGTTCTCACATCACCTGGGGCATCAAGCAGTCCTGATAGGGACATGCTTCTTTTCAGACCTTTTACAGTAGACTCATCCCAGCAGTTCCTTTTGTGTTTATTCTTTCCTCCTCTGCTTTGATTTGATTCAATATTGGGTAGGAGGGGAGAATATTTATGGCTCGTGACCCTACATTTGTTTCATATTACTGTTCTTGTGGAATTGTGGCTTGCACTAACTTATTGGCCCTCTGAGGAATGTTCTTCATCCCTCTAACCAAGAGCCAACATTGAAAACAGAAGGGGCCCATCCTACAGAAAGTTCTTTTACAAAGAAACTTCTGGGAAAGGACCCTGAGCTCCTGTCAGGAACTGCAGAGCGGGACAAGGGTGCAAAATCAGGAGTGAGAAAGATGTCAATCACAGAACATCAGATGACTTGCTTATTGGTTTAGCAGGTTTTTAGGTTTCCAGCTTTCATCCTTACTATTAACAGGATTTGTGACTGCTTCATCATATTGCCTGGTTGTGGAATGAATGGAGAGGGAGTGGGGAGCCCAAGGGAAGCCGTGCTGCAGGCTAAAGCTGCATATCCTACAGGGACAGCAGTGGTGCTGAGGGAGAAAGTGTGAGAAACATAGAAAATGCACCCAGCTGCCAAATATCCTGCTGCAGGTGGGAGATGCCCCAAACTGCAGGCTGAGTCCAGATCATTGTGTTCAGCCCTCCCCTGTGAGGCTAACTTCCAATGATTTGCTAAATTGCCCTCTAACATTTTATCCTTCCTAGCACTCTCTGGCAGTAAATTTCATTATCATAATTATGTGTTCTACATCTGGACTTCTCTGTACTGTGAGAAATACTGAATAATAATTGTCTGTTGTGAATGATGTGGAGAATTCTGTTTTTAAAAAGCTTTATCATATTTTTTGGTCCAGGCTGAATGTTCTCTCATACTGGAAAAGCTGTCCCATCCTCAAAATATTTTTGCCTCCCTTCTCTATAGATCTGTTGCTTTTGTATCCCTTCTCCATAATTCTGCTACTTTTCAAGGACGATAACTGTGTAAATGTGTGTGGCACATGAGTCAAGCTGCTCTGTGCCTTCCAGAGATGCAGTCAGTGCCATAACCATCCTGTCTGCCTGGTACTTGGTCTTTATCAAGTATTTCCTTTTTTTGCTGTCTTTGGAGCCCTCAGCTTGGTCCTTCTTCACAGATGTGTTTCATCCTAACTTGGAGCCGCTGCTGCCTTGTGTATCAGTGTACAGAGGGGGCTGGATGCAGCTGCACCTGTGACATAGATGGGTGTGGGTGCCCAGGACCACTGTTGGTACCCCCCAATACCCTGACATTTGTCTATCTTTGTTGAAATTCTGTATTTTTTCCCTTAGAACTCCTTTGTTAATGCCATCTGGTCCTTAGCACTCTATTACTGCTAATTTTAACAGTTTGTTTTCAATGAGCACCTCACTATGAAACTGCAGATCTAGTTAGGAAACCTCCATAAATTCCTTATTAGTGGGTATTGTTTAAAATCACTTTCTGTTGCTCTGCAGTCTATTTCTCATTCTTCAGTTCACACATTTCACCTGGATCATTGGAGGTTTTCATTAGCAGCAGGCATCCTACTAGAGAGCTAAAATATTTGGAAAAGACATTTTTCATTCTTTCAGCCAAAGGAACAGGGATGAGGATTTACATTGGGAAGCAACAGAACCAGTAAAAGACCACAGAGCAGAGAACTCGGCCATGGAGAAGGAATATTTTCTTTCATTTTTGGGTCTTGACTGGAGAATTTTATTTGTAGACAGTAGGCACTAACATTTCGAATTTCCATATCAGTGGGCATGATGCATAGTTGGGAAGCAGGTTAATCTATTCTTTAATGTTGTTTCTGCCCTAGCTACTTGACAGAGAAAAATAGAATTACGAGTTCTGGAGGTTTCAAAATTTGCTTTTTATTTTTAAATCTTTCTGTAGGTGAAGAACAATCGTGCATCTCCAAGCGGCGACGGGCCCTGTCGAGGCTCCTTTATGGCCCTACTGGGTACTTCAGTCAGTCCAATTTGTTTTCCATGCCAGATAAACAGTCAGAAAAAACTGATGGCTTCTCAAGACCCTGCCCTCCCTCCTTCAAGGAGCTGTTTCTGGACTCTGGATTGTCATCCCCACTTGCACAAAGCCTGTTTGGCAGCCAGACCCCCGAGCTAGAAACCACCCTTAGTGAAGCCATCACAGGGATGTTCCCATCAAGGGAACTGGCTCAAGTGGCACTGCAATCCACTGCCAATCCAAAGCGCTTCCAAGAAAACCTCTTTGGAGGAAGGTTCTTGAAGAATTTGATCCAGTTTAACTTCACAGGGGTACTTGGCACTAGTGGGAAATACAGCATTGGCCAGTTTTTCCCACAGGAGGATGTGTCAGAGAGGGTTAATGGCCAAGGCCCTCTGGAATCAGCTGAGGCATTTTCTCTGGAGGTATCAAAGAGGAGTTCCATTTTAAATAAACCTCTTGTGGACAGCTTTGGCCGCACAGTAACTCTGCAGGACAATCAGAATATGATGAAATTCCTTTCTTCTGTCCTGGAACTACCAGAGTTCTTTACTTTTCTTCAACAAGTGATTTCTGTCCCCAAAAGTGTTGCTCAAGATTTAGGTGAAGTGGTGAAACTAGTGCTGGGATCCAGAGACTGTGGTGAGGAGCCAAGGGACCTGTTTGTCCCAACATGCACCAAGGAGGGGAGGTATGAGGAAGTTCAGTGCTATGCAGGAGAGTGCTGGTGTTTGGACACTTTGGGGAAGGAGGTTCCAGGCTCAAGACGCCAAGGCAAACACCCAAGGTGTCCCACCGAGTGTGAGAAGCAAAGGAGAAACCTGAAAAACCTGAAGCAAAGCCTGCCTGCGGGATCAGATCTCTTTATTCCCTCTTGTACTGAGGATGGAGACTTTCTGCCACTCCAGTGTTATGGGACAAATTGTTTCTGTGTCGATTTGAACGGCAAGACTGTTCCAGGAATAAGGGGGAAAGCTGGAAAGCCGATGCAATGTAAGTCTTGGGGACTGGGAATTTAAAGATGCTTTGTTTTGTATGGGAATTCCATGATTCTTTCTCCATATCTGATTACATCTGGAAATAAATGGATGATGTATGCAAATGTCTGCTAACAGAAAAGTAATAGAAACAGAATAGTGGGACACAGAGTGAGTGCCAACCTTGATATCCCAAGTCCTAAAGGCGGTCAGAGTGTAGGGTGGGCACACTTAAAGCAGAGGAGCCTGAGGTATTTCCTGGTTAAGGAATGTGTCATTGGTGTGTCTCTACCTCAGTGTGCAGCTGGAGTGTGTCACATCCATGATGCCCAGGAGACCTGGAACATCTGTGGAATTGAATGTGACCCCTGCCTAGTGAAAAAGCCCTTTTACTTACAGGTCCAAGTCACCTGGGCATGGTCACTGGCTCATCCTTTCCTAAGAATTAAAGATTTTTGGTGCCTTAAACTATGAACTTGATTTAGTCTTTTTAGCTCAAGAATATATCCTCAACTTGGTAAGATATCATAGGACTCCAGACATAGGAGAGGGATTCAATGGCTGATAGGTTTCTCATAAGGGTCACAAATTCAGGCTGAAAAAGTGAGTTGCAAATGACTTCTGACATCAGTTTGATAGATGATGAACTGCCGCTCCTTGCCCTTTTCTTTATGGAATATGAAGGAAGAAGGGAGCATATAAGCTGTAAATATTTTTCTTTCCAGTTTCTGTGAACTTAAAACAGCACATCAACAGGGAGAATGGACCAAGAGGAGAGCCTGCTTCTCATTTTGGGAGGGATAGCAGAGTGTCCAGCAATTGAGAGTGGTGCATAGCAAGGGAGCTCCTTTAAATAGCAGTTTGCAGAAGTAGTGGGGAGTTTGTTGTAATGATCTGAACTGAGGGAGGATTTATATCTAGCAACCCATCTGTAGTGCAATCCAAAATAAAAAGGTTCAGAATTCTCTGGTGCTCAAAAGAAGATGAGCTCTCATGGTTGCCTGGATTTGTAGAGCTGCTTGGTGGCAATGTGAAATTTGGCTCTGGAGGAGGCAGAAAAGGCTTTCAAACAAACTCACTCCAGTGTTTTGAGGGATGGTATTTTTATATTCAGCAGCAGTATTCAAGTAGAGAGTAGGAAGAGAGGACACACAATCTTAAAATTCTGGTTTGGTCCAAGGGGAATAAAATCAGTATTATTCCACTATTCAGATGTTTTCTTTTTCAGAAATTGGTTGAATAAGGAGTAACAGCCAGATTGCCAAGTGTATCTGAAAATACCTGATTGGTGTGAACAGATTCAGGAAGGCATTTAGTGGCACCTGCCCCCCCAGTAAGAACTACAAGTACCTACTGTAGTCAGAGATTTAAAAAAAAAAAACATATCTGTATTCATCTTCAAGGGCTCACATCCTTTTGAAAATCTTACCCTGGTTCACCATGTGACCTTAATATTGCTAAGCCCTCTTAGTACCAATCCAGGAATGTCATTGTTATTATTGGGATGAGTGACCCAGTTTTGGGAATGGTGTTTATTGTACTGGAGGGTAGGGACATTGTATATCTTCAGTGCATTCAGAAGATGTTCATGTTTTTCTTCTCCCCAGGCCCAAGTGCTTGCCAACTAAGAGCTGGGCAGGAGTTCCTCAAGGCTGTGAAGCTCCTGTTGTCAGATCCAAGTGCTGTGCCTCAGCTGTCCAGCATTCAGCTCCCTCAGTGTGATGCTGAGGGTGGCTGGAGGCAGGTGCAGTGCAGTGGCCCTCCCGAGACAGCCTTCGAGTGGTACGAAAGGTGGATTGCAGAGAACAACCAAGGCAGCCCCCTGCCCATTGCTGATCTATTGAACACAATAGCTGGGTATAAAGAGGCATCCTCTGGAGGCTTTTCATCTTTTGTTAAAGCTTTGTATGAGGCTGGGCACCAGAATGTCTTCCCTGCATTTGCCATGTATTCCTCCTTCACGGATCTCCCACCCGAAGTGCTGAAAGGAAATGTGACCAAAGCATCTGAGAACATTTTACTGGACCCATATACATTCTGGCAGCTTCTGACTGAGCAGCTGAGCTACTACCCAGGACCCTACAGTGATTTCAGTTCTCCATTAGGCCACTTTGAACTTCGTGATTGTTGGTGTGTTGATAGCAAAGGAGGAGAGCTGGAGGGAACAAAGGCAGGAGCGAACCAAGTTCCAGCATGTAAGTAACAATTTCTGGTATGTATGTGGTAGTGTTTCTGGTCTTTTATTTTATGCCACAAGAGAGGAAAGTCATTTCAGTTGCTGTAAAGTAGCAGAAAATAACTTGCCAGAAATATCATCAGCACTGCCATTATCATTGGACATCAGAAATGGGGTGACTCATTTCTGGTAAATAAGTGGTGCCTGAGCTTTGGGAATAAGGAGGAATAAAGGTCCATATCAAGTTTGTGTAGGTTTTATAATTTGGAGTTTGGACATATAATGCTTTTGCAGAAGATACTTCACCAGATGGTAAAGGATATTAGGAAGTGTGAAGAGTTGTTTAGAAAAATCAGGATTACACTGTGATGTAAATGACTTTCAAGAATGCCATAAAACGAAGCAAGAGGGATTTTCTTTACTATTTCTTACAACGTGGTCAAGAGTAACAGATATTCCCTAGAAGTCACTGGGAGGAGAGGGAGACCAGCATTGAGTTCAGTAAACTCTCTGTCTAGACACCTCCTCCAAAGGTGCTGGACCCTCTTTGAGGTGACCCCTGCAGATGACCTATGTTATCAGTGCCATCACTGAAATGGTTCTCATCACAAGGCATTTTTCCAGCTGTGAGGAAGAGAAAGAACAATGAGTGGCAAACTGTTGGAGATTCCAGTTCTGTGGGCAAGGGGGGAATAAAGGAAATGAAGGAGATTAACAGAGTTATTTTGGAGGAGCAGCTTTCATGGAGCTGCTTCACTTTCTGGGTCAGTAGGGATCTGGAGAGGACAGGCCAAATGTCAGCTGCCACTCCAGACCCAAGGGATATACCTTCATTTTCCTTTCTGATTCTCACTTCTGATTTTCCACAGTTTTTTATGGCAGCAACTGAGGGAATGTTCTGTAGAGATGTATTAATTCTGTTTGTAACCAATGAGGACTTAAAATCATCAAGCCTTTGGCTGAGGTCATGGAGAATGTTTGTGAGACTCCTGGCACTCCCAGACTCTTGCTGTTAAACAGCTAGGCACTGACAAGTGTCCTTTGCTTGCTTCATTATGCAATTCAAAACTGAGTGGAGAGGGAAACAGATGATCCTAATTAAAAGACCAGGTAGTTTTCACATGCAGCTCTTTACTGGATTTAGATGAAAGTTGTTAATATACTCTTTGTATATGTACTTTTTAATGCAGGTCCTGGTATATGTGAAGGTGTGAAGCAGGAAGCCATGAAATTTATGGAGGAGGCAGAGCAGCTCATTGTGGCCTCAAATGGTTCCCAGTTTGCCTTTGGAGAGAGCTTCTTGCTGGCAAAGGGGATGCAGCTCACGGACAGTGACCTCCTGCGCTCTGCTGGGCCCGACAGGCTGGAGGCAGAGATCTCCCAAAAGCTGCTGTCAGGCAGTGACTCTGCTCTCCAGCTGGCTGCATGGTCAGGTGGGTGGAAGGGAGAGGAGAACTTGATTAAATGGAGTCATGCCCAGAATCTGTGCAGGAGCACTTGATGTCAAATATAACTTTGCTGAAAAGCAGGTGCAACTCAGCAGGTGTAATTAATCAGGGTCATTAACCTGCCACTCCAAGAACTGATTTCAGTTGTGTCATATGTATGACACAGTGCACATATAAAAGCTGGGCACTTAATAACCTTTATGTACTTTAAACATTTATTAATTTGTCTTCTGAAGTACAGGGAACATTCAGGTTTTTGCAAATACGCGCTTCTAATATATCCTGTATTGCACACTAGGAGCTTTCTTTTACTTCTCTTTTATAGTCCTGCACTTCTACTGGCAGAGCCACTTTACTTCAAAACTTTCTGCTGGGGAAGCAGCACAGCTGGGATTTCTCCCTTACATCCCTCAGTGTGATGGCCTGGGAAACTGGGAGCCAAGTCAGTGCTATGAGAGCACAGGTGAGCAATTCCTAAGACACTCTGCACTGTCTGAGCAAAGAATTCTAATTAAAGGGTAGAATACCAGTAGTAGTCAGACTGGAGGAAAGTGATGTGGTCCACAAGATGTTTGTAAATTGACTGGACTCAAGTGGCAGCTCATTGGGGCTCAAAAATCAGTAGATATTCAATTGCTTGCTGCTAGTTGTGTTCCTTGGGGGTTGGTCCAGGGGCTGGTATTGCTTAATGCCTTCACTTCATCACCAGGATGGTGAGTGGGAGTGCACCTGCAGCAAGTTTGTGGATGATGCCAAATTTCTGGGACTAGGTGATAGGGCTGCAGTGGGGGATTCTCACCAGAGCTGCTACATTTCCATTCACACCACTGCTCTCAGCTGTGATCTACTTATCCCTGGAGAGCAGAGTTAACTCTGACTTAGATTTACTGACCCTGTTCTGTGGAACTGCTGAGGATGAAAATCTCCCTAGTATGCAACAAAGCACATTGAGGTACATCTAAAATGAAGCTGCTTTTCTTCCCTGGCCAGGTCATTGCTGGTGTGTGGATGAGAGAGGACAGTACATCATGGATTCCTTGGTCTCACGCTCAGCAGAACTTCCCAAATGTCAGTTGGGTTCTCTTCCTGAATATTTGTCTTTACTTGTTCTTGCAAATTTTAATATTTATTGGAAATTCTAGTATGATATGCATGAAGTAAGGCTTGCTTCTAATCATTGCAAGGAAAAGACAAGGAATTTTATTCTTATTTTGCAAATTCATTTAATTTAATTGTGCATGATTTTGGCTTGCATTATTTGAGAGTGGATACTCTACTGTTGGTGGCCCTGCCTGAGCAGGGGGTTGGACCACTTGTCCAGCCAGTTGTCTCCAGAGGTGCCTTCCAGCCTCAGCCATTCTGTGGTTTTATCTAACACTGAGGAGGAATTCCCTATCTGAAACTGTAGCAGTGCCTAATGCAGATGTGTGATGTAACCCTTTCCCTTGCTTTGGTCTGAACCTTGATTTTATTTTAAAAATGTTTTCCCTCTGACAGGCCAGACTTCATGTCAGCAATCCCGAACCAATGCCTTAATTTCCAGCTGGAGACAGAGCAGTGCAAAGCTGGACACCTCTACAGCTGATCTGTTCATCCCCAACTGCCTTGAGGTGATTTAACATGACTGAGGGAACAAGCAGTTTTGCTTACACCGTGCCAAAGTCATGTGCACTTTTAGTCCATGCTCCATAAGCACCCCTTGTACATTTTCATTAACCTGAAAGAAAAGGGTAAGACAAAACTAACAGCTGATGTTGCCCTGCAGAAGGCAGAATTTAAATACTTTAGAGATGGAGACTGGGAACAGGAAGCTCTGTGCCTGCCCACGCTTCCCTCCCACAGGCTGGCTCTGCCTGGTGCTCTTGCAGAGCTGTGTTTAAAAGGCACATCTTAATTGACTGGTATTTGGGGGGCTCTTTCTTCCTGAGCTGTGAAAGAATGACAGTGTGAAAGGGAACTGGGTACAGATATCCCACAGAACAGGGCCTGTGATGCTCTCAAATTGTGGCAGTGACCAGGATAGAGACAGGCAAGGAATAGATATTCCATGTAATAGAATCATTATCTTATGGAATCACATCATCCTTTAGGTTGGAAAAGCCTGCAAAGATCAAGTCCAACTATTACCCCAGCATTGCTGAGTCCATCACTAAAACATATCTTAAAGCACCACATCTTCACATTTTTTGAACACATTTCAAACTAGGATTTTATCAGAACTTAATCGCAATAAACTTTTAGTCTACACCCTACTTTTTGGTTGGACTCAATGATCTTAGAGGTCTTTTCCAATCTAAATGATTCTTGATTCTCTCAGGGACTGTTCTGTCTGTTAAATTAGTTAGACTGTATTTTTGTGTTTCTTTTCAATATGTTGTATTAATGGAAAAGTGTAAATACAATAAAGCATTTTAACCAATCTTTGGGGTGTGGGTTTAGGTGTGCCTGTATTAAAGTACATTGCTCTGCAATGACATGCCCTTGTTTCTTTGTAGACAGGAGAATACACTGTGCTGCAGAGATCTGACACAGATATTTGGTGTGTAGATCCTGTGTCAGGAGAAATCTTCCAGCGTGGCAGCAAAGACTTGGATGGCACTCCTGAGTGTGAGTAATGCTTTTCCCCCTGCCTGTGATGCCTCATGCTTTGCAGCATGGGTGCTTTCCTTTCCAGAATGCTGCCTGTGAAGCATGGGAGGCTTGTAGTTGGATTCCTCGGTGATGGGGTGCATTCAAGCACAGCAACATAAAAAGGGTATGTGAAAATAGCTGCCCTTCACATTCACCAGAAATAAACCAGTCTAGACAAACTGATGAACAGACTTCTATGCATTTATTAATCTTCGATTTCTTACCACCATTTTAACTATTTTAAAATGTAAATAATCATATAATTATAGTTAAAATTACCTTGATCAAAAGTTTTTTACTAAAAACATTAACTTGAGTTCTTTTTTGCCTTTTAAATATCAACACCTAAATTATACACTATCACATTTGTAAAAGAAAAAACAAAACAAAACACCAAAAAAAACGCAGTTGAAATTTTTTCAACAATTTTTCTAAAACAGTACCACTTGCACATTAATCTTAGAAAAAACATGGGGTATTTCTAGTAGAAGTAAAATTCCATGTTTCTAAATGATTCAAATTATTTATGTTTTTGTGGTCACTTATCTTTCTTCCTACCAGTAAAACAGGCTGGAGGCACTGCTGGTAAATTCTTTAGGTCAATTTGTTCTCTTCTATTCTGTATCTTACAAAGAATTTCTCTCTTTACAGGTCCCAGTTTCTGTAACATGCTGAAGTCCAGAGCTGTTTCACGAGAAGCTGCCAGAGGCTACATCCCCCAGTGTGAAGGGGACAAGGGGAGTTTCTCCCCTGTGCAGTGCAGCCAGGACCAGGAGAGCTGCTGGTGTGTCTTTGGCAGTGGAGAAGAGGTGCCAGGGACACGAGTAAGCAGAGGAAGACCAGAATGTGCAAGTGAGTTCCTGATTCAGGCATTTTACTTGTGAGCAAATCTAGGCCTGGAATTTAACCCAGATCCTAAATTTTTCCTTAGTTGAGTTAAATCTTATTTCTTCAGACCTTTAAAGACTTTTCCTCAAGCAGCATGCTTATCTCTTTGTCGTAGCAGATAACAGACCTGCCTGGGCATGTTGTCCCACTTTCTTCAGGTGCTTTGTCAGGGAAAAAAGGAGAAGGGAATGGATCCTTGACTTTTATTTATTCATAAAATTGGTTGAATCAAACCAGTTGAGCTATGAAATCCAGCTATAAAGCCAATCTGAACAGCTTGCTGTAAACTTGAACCTGCTCCAGTCTGTGCTGGCTCTGGGATTAAAACCCATTCAGCTGACTAAAATAAAATTCGAAAAATGTATGCTTCTGCCACTCTGACTCTTGGCTCATGACCAGAATTTTGAAAAGCATGTGCCAAAACATTGCATATTCACAGAGTATTTCCTGCATGACCAGAGCTGTGAAGCACTGGAATTCTCTCATGGTTTCCAGTGAGATATCCAAATGGGAGACATTTGGATAAATTTAATTTGCAATGGCCTTTATGCATTTTCCCATCACTGAAGTGAAGAAAAATTAATTAAACTTTCTACAAGGCTATGCTCCAAACTGTAAAAATTAGTGTGGAAAGTAATTATATAAAAAGGAAATGTTCAACTGGTGTCTACAGGACACTGCTGTTTTCATAGTTCTTTTGTTGATGTTTGTTTGTTTGTTTTAAGGGAGAAGGGTTGAAAAAAAATTAAAGAAACAAGACCACATAATTTGCTTCTGTTTCCTTTTGTGATTTTGCTGTATAAAGAGTAACACAGGCTTGTGCTCACCATCCAAATAGACACTTGGGGACATGATTTAGTGGTGGAGCTGACAGTTCTGGGTCAATAGCTGAACTCAATAATCATACAGATCTTTTCCAAACTTGATGATTCCACCATTCTATTATAAAATATCTCAATTGTCAACCCAACTGCTTGCAAGGTTTCTATCAACTAGGTAACTGCTCAGCCAACTTGGAAATATTTTTCTTTGACCTCTCTTTTATCAATTGAGAGTTCTGAGGATGAGATTTTATGAGAAACCAGAAGGAGACCCCATGGTTGTGTCTGCCCCATGCTTGTGGTGTTATATGGAGATGCCAACTGAGCTCTGAGGAGATGAGCTCCAAAGTAGGGTGGTGTAGCCATCCAAGGCAGGGGTTTAGCTCTTCAGAGAAGCAGAGCTGACCACAAGTACAGTGCTGATTCCATCCTGTACTTTTCCTAGAGAAAATAGCAAATAATAGTGATTAATGATTTTTTTTTTTTAATAATACTGAGCTGAGAAGGAGAACTGCTTTTGAAGTGTAGTGGAAACCTGGCTTTACTGAAAGCTATTTGTATATTTTCTGCATAGAGATTGAACCAATCTTTAATGGTTGCCCTGGATTTTGAAAGATCAATGGAACTTTTCATGATAAACAACTTAGTTATTGTGTAAAAATAGAAAATCAAAAGATAGTTTTCTCCTCAGTCTTCCCAGCCTTATGCCTCTAGTCTTGGAATTTACTAGTAATTGTTCAGGATAAAGGAGTACTATAGTGCTACTTTGGAGATCTTGTCTATCAGCAAAATAAGCTGTTGTAGTGGGAAAATATGGTGATTTTCTCCTGCAGCAAGAGAACAGATAGCTGTAAACAGAAAGTAATAACTCGGAGTGGCCAGTGCATGCCAGGAGGTTTTCATTAGTTTAATCACTTCCATTGGAGGTAGAATCCATCTTCTAATGGGCATGCACTTGGAGACATGATGCACCCTAACAGTCCTCACACACAGCTCCCACCCTCATGCCTGCTTCCAATAACTCTGAGTACAGACAGAGGAGAGACAGGTTTTCAGAGAAGGTCCTGGAGATGTCAATTTCCTTGTGGAAATCTTTGGAAACACTTATGAAAGAAGTGTCAGTATTCAGCTGGGTTCTGATTCACTCCTACAGAAACAGGATGGTGACAAAATGGTGAAAGTTTGACAGAAATAGTAAATGAGGTAGCATCTCTAGAGAGATAAATGACCAAGCTACTGATGGTGAACTGAAACCTCTGAACCACACCAGGAAACAATTGATCACTTCTGTTTTGGGGGCTGGTTGTTTTCCAGACATAACACACCAAATCTCATTAGAATGGGCAGTAAGAGATTGTAGCAGCATTCAGCTGAGGCTGGATGTGACTTTCTGGCTATAGAAATGTGCTAGAGCAAGTAAGAAACCACAGTCTAGTTTTTACATACTCTGTATAGATATATTAATGTAATTTAATGGCCAAAATAAGTATTACTATCTCTTTTACAGAGATGTTTTTTGTTCCTAAAACCTTGGGAGATGTATTAGTTTGTTAAGCAAGGACGCCAGGTTTCCACCTTTACTGAGAAAGTCTGGCTACAAGAGTCAGTGAGTGAAGAGAAGGAATATAGTGGCCCCATTTACTGAGTTATTGCAAAAAAGTTGCTATAAAGGAGACTTGGACAAAAATATGCTTTTGACAATTCAGAGGGGCAGATATGAAAGCCTTTTTTGTTGGCGTTGAAATGCTCAGAGTGAGAAAACAAAGATTTACTGCACACACTGGATCCCAGATTCATCCTGCAATGTTTTAATACTTTAACTGAAAATTTAATACAAGGGTTTTAATACTGTAACTGAAGTGGCTGCTTGGTTTTGGAATTAATCTTATGTCCATCAAAAGGGGAGAGGGAGGGTGCTCAGACCTGAACCATCATCAATGTCTGCCTCCCTCCTTGATCAGGAAGTTTAGGACTGAGCTTAGCATTGCAATTTGGAAAATGATACAGCATTGAAGCAAGTGAATCATATACTATGATGACATATTTTTCTTTATTTGTAAGTGAGGAAGCTGTTTTTTCTTCCTATGTTCTGTAGCTCTGGAACTCGTAAGTGTTTAAGCATGACTGGATATATTTAGTAATTGAGTTGGGATTTGGCTAATATTGAGTGAAGCAGTTAGTTTGTACTGATTAGCAGAAATTAATTATCATTGTAATTAGCCTGCTGTAATAGTCTTTTAGTGGGCTGGCAGGGTTTGAATGACTGTACTCATACAGAGTGGGTTGATAGGGAACACTGCTCCAATTACAAAGCTCTACACTACTGTTTATATGTATTTATAATGTATATATTGACCTGTTAGTCACTAGAAGCATCTTTGTGCTGCTGAAGACACCACAGTCATGAGCTCCTGATCTCAAACCTTTCAAACTTCAGTCTAAAGGGAATTGAGATGAGGTTTATTTTGCCCTGCCTGTTTCCACTAGAAATCTTTTATAAAGGTTTGTTCTGCTGTTGGTTAGAAATCCCTTTCTCATTTCCTGCTTAAATTTATTTATGACTGTTCAAAATATATCTGTTCTGTGCACATCCCTTTTTGGACCCAAGGCATTTCCCATCACAGTCAATGTGTCTCTCCATCAGCTCCAGTAATCTGAACCAAGCAGACCTCAAACCAGATCAAAACTGATTAGTGGGAATGGCACAGGGTGCTGTCTGGGTTTGAATCTGTGGAAAGGAGGGGTTTATGGACTTTTTCCTACAAGTCATCACAGCATGCCTCTAACACATATCCCCTTTCTCCTGTGCCTGCAGGTCCGCAGTGTGCTCTGCCATTTGGTGCCTCAGCAGTTGCCAATGGGGCTGTGCTTTGTGAAAATGTCCCTGGGCAAGCTCCAAGCATCCAGCAGTGCCAGCTCCTGTGTCGCCAGGGCTTCCACAGTGCCACTGCCAACACCTCATCCCAGTGCGACACCCGGCAGCGGCGCTGGGTCTCAGCTGCCCCTCTGCTCCAGGCCTGCCAGAGTATGTCTGATCTGCTCTGCTCTGCTCTGATCTGCTCTGTTCTGATCTGGTCTGCTCTGCTCTGATCTGCTGGGGCTTGGGGAGGGCTCAGAGAAGTATAAAAACCAGCTTTTATCACAGATCTACTGTGTGAATAACACCCACGGTTATAGGGGAGTTGCTGAGTTGAGTGAGTCCTGTCTTCTGCTGTCTTCACCTCTGGCTCTCGGCTGGCTCCTGTGCCAGAAAGTGTCCCTCTTACATGTAATAATAGAGCTATAAATAGCTATTCAATCTATATGCAGATTTTTCTTGTTAGTTAAAAGATGCTGGCACCATAAGTGATTCTGATGGAACTACTTAGTCCTGGAAAAACAGATGAGCACCAGATGTTTGAATTTGGCAGAGCTTGACTGTTTATTTGCATAATCAATTCACTGTTACTTCTGCATCTTTTTTTTTTGCAGAAGTCTGTTCTTAAGGATTATTGTTGTATTTGTTGGCTGACTTCTGGTATTTTTCAAACCATTTTATTTCAAGAAAAAAATGGCACTTTAAATCTTGGGAGAATTGGATGTCCATTTAGAGCTCATGTAATTGGATATTAACATTGGCCTTTTCAATTATTTTAAAAAAGAGATACCTTCTCATCAAAATGGCAATTTGTAGCAGTGCTGAACTTTGAGAAATGCAGATTGTCCTGACAAGTTTGGAGCTACTTTTCTATAACTAGAATAGGTTAAACACATTAATCAATCTTCAGGATGGGTTAAACTCTTCTATTCCAAATGCAAATATTTTTAAACTTTAAATTTCAGACTTAAGCTTTTATTTGTCTGTGATTGTGCTTGTTAGGTTTTTGTGGCATATTATGAAATGACTTCCATGTTTTTCTGATGGCAGTGGAATAACTTTGTAAGGGGAGAGGGGAGTGTGTATCAATCTACTATAAAGTTTACTGGAAGCCAAGGACTTCCCCCAATAATTTGTGTTTGGAATGGTTTTAAGGAGAGAGAAAAAAATTCCCAACACATCAGAAGGCAATTGAATAAACTTCACAATAATGGCAAATTCACCAAAACACTTAGTAATTTGTTCCAATGGATAATTACTTTCACTCTCAAAAATCATATTTCCTGTTCTTTATGTATACATCTAGAGAGTGTGGTTAAAACAGCTCTTTAAATAGACTCTGAAAAACTAAGCAGAGAGAGGGATTTGTGCCTTGCAAGAAGCAGCAGATTTCTGTATCCTCTGGTCCTTTCTGTTTGGAATGCTTCCAGCATTGTCCAGGCTTTCCCATGCTCATTTTTGGGGTGAGGGATGAGGAATTGTGCTGCAGCAGTGACACTTGCATGTGATGCAGTGAGGGTCTGCAGAGGAGCTGAATGAGGGAGAGCTCTGCTGCTTGTCCAGTCTGGTGGGATAAGAGCCAGCTCCATTTGGAGCTGCAATGACAATATGGCTGTTGTTCTGAACCTGAGATAACAAACTCTCCATGAAGCCTGGGATCAGAGTTACCCCAGGGGAGACAACATATTCGATTCTTTTTTTTTTTTCTTGGTAAAAACTGATTAAATAGATTTTTATTTTGTGACTGAGGAGCTCAAAGATTTGTCATTAATTTGTGTGGTTAGCATCACTTAGGTTTGCTGACAAAAATTCAGAAAGCCCTTGTAGACCTCCATGGCAATGCCGTTATTCTGCAAATTTATTCTCTGATGAAACTTATTCCCATTTATTTTGACAAGGTGGGTTTCCAGAATCCCATTTGCATTAGTATTAATTGCTTTCACAATTTAATTTCTTTTTTAATAGAAATGTTTTCATGATTGCATATAAGAAAAGTGAAAATCGACAGGTCAATAATTCTTGTCTTTCTGTTTCTTTTCTAAGTATTGGCATAATGTCAGCTTTCATGTAGTTCTCTGGAAGTTCCTATTTGATAAGGCTCATGAAAAATCATCAGTAAAGATCCAGATAGTCCTTATCCTTATCCTTCTGTGAGTTAGTGTTCCAGTGTAAAATACCTCTTCATTATTATCTAAGTGCATCACTTGGCTTTTTCTCTAATGCTCAATTTACATAAATATACATATCAAGCTTGTGTCTCGCTGCTTATTATTTACTACTGACAGCTCTACTACTTTCCCCCAAAAGTGGGGAGATGATATTGTGGGACATGAGAACCTCAAATCAATATTGTCTTTTCTCAAAGTAATTCTGAAAGTCAGGTTCCTCATTAGTGAAGTTACTAAATGTCCTTTCCACTTCATTTTTAGAGCTCCAATTATTTCAGACAGTCCAAGCTCAAACTCACTTTCAACTACTCCTGCCTCCTGAGACCACATGTAGTTCTGATTACTCTGGATTACTCCAGGCATTCCAGATAATTATTTTAGATGAGTTGAAGGCTCGTGGTTTATGTCACCTCCAGGTAATTTGAATGCCTTATCCTCCATTGTTGGTGGATTTTGCTTGTTTTGTTTGTTTTTGTTTTCTTTGGTTGGTTTTTCCTTTGTATTAAAAAAAAAAAAAAAAAAAAAAAAAAGTGAAACACAGCATAGACCTTTTCCTGTTTGGAAGAGATGGAAAAATGGAATATGCCATGAAATCTGTCAGGATTGGCAGCACCCTCATATGGATGAGTGGGAAAAAAAGAGTTTTAGTCTCACACCACGTCAGCAGATCAGCTTAGTTCCAGACATAAAAATCATATCACATGAGCCCAATATTTATTAAAAATTTGCCTCAATGGAAGAGAATATTTTGACTATTCTCACAGTGAGTGTATGACTTGCTAAAGTCATATTTCTTTGCTTCTGTTTTTACAGCTCCTTTTGACAGTGTTACTTTTGAGCATAGCACAGTGCAAATGAATAGGGCAAGAACCAGAAAGTGCTCAGGTTGGCTAACTGTGGTTTCACTTAATTCTGAATTTGAGGTAAATGCATTTGGAAGGACTGGCTCAGTTCCTGTCTGTGATGATTCCACTGTCTCTGTCGAATGCCTGAGCGTGGATCGCCTGGGAGTGAACATCACATGGAGGACTCAGCTGGAAAACATCCCGACATCTTCCCTCCCTGACTTACATGATATTGGTAGGTTTTTCTTCCTCTGGTATTTCTGTGGATTAAACCTAATTTGCTTTTAAATGTTTTGCTTCTCTCTCTTTATAATGCCGGTGTGGTATATTTGAGCTTTTGGTGTTATTTCCCTTTTCAGGCTATGACCGCACAGAGGAAAGAAGTTATAATTGAATGTTTCTTTGGAATAGGACTGCCTCTCCCAGCTGCCTTTACTGGGATTGAAAATTACTTTATTGGGCATGAGCTGAACTGTCCCAGATGTTAATTTCCATTGGGCAAGTCCTCCATGGTGGAAAAGTGTTTCTATTGTACTCAGAGAAACACAACTCACACATTGTCAAAAATTTAACTAATTTCTTCCAAGTTATTTTTTCCTTTTCCCTCTTTTTCTGTTAGTTGCATTACCTTTGACACTAGAGAATGATCCTAACATCTGAAGTCCTGGAGCAGCCATGTGGAGACCACTGACTTTGCTGTGGTTTCCATGAGAGTTAGGGATGGTGTAAGGAACTTCTTTGAAAGCAGTCAGTGTTTTGCTTCAAAATAAAAGATATTGAAAATATATCCCAAGTTCAAATTCCCTCTGTGGGCATGTCAAGAATTGTGGCCTCTATCAAGGGTAATGTGGCCAGCAGGACCAGGACAGTCATACTCGGCACTGGTGAGGCCAAACCTCAAATCCTGTATTCATTTTTGGGCCCCTCACTTCAAAAAGGACATTGAGGTTCTAGAGCATGTCCAGAGAAGGGCAGTGGACCTGGGGAAGGGTCTGGAGCTCAAGTCTGATGAGGAGCAGTTGAGGGAGCTGGGGCTGTTTAGCCTGGAGTAAAGGGGAGACCTCTCTACAACTGCCTGAAAGGAGGTGGGGGTCAATCTGTTCTCATAGGTCTCAAGTGACAGGACAAGAGGAAATAGGCTCAAGTTTAGAAATTTTTTTCACTGAGAGAGTGGTTAGGCATTAGAGTAAGCTGGCCAGGGAGGTGGTTGGGTCACTGTTCCTGGAAATGTTCAAGAGGCATCTGGTTGTGTCACTTGAGTATATAATTTAGGGGTGATTATGGTGCTGCTGGATTGGTAGTTGGACTAGATTGTCTTGAAGGTCTCTCCCAACCTTGGTGACTCTGTGTGACCTTTTCTCCACTTTTACTGCTTTGGAATGGTGTTCCCAGCACTAAACAGAAATAGCTCTGTGTTCACGTGTCCTTCCTTCTTACTTTAGGGTTTGGACATATGTGTCCTGCAGCAATTTTTGCTTGATCACAACTGAATTCAAAATCCTTCAGGACACAGATGGCAGCTGCAGTGGTGCTGTAGTGCCTGGCTCTACAGTCTGATATTGTTCACATCCACCCAGTTGTTCCATATTCTCAGGGAAATACAAAACACAGAATGATAGAATGGTTTGACTTGGAAGGGACCTTTAAAGGTCCTCTAGTCCAACACCACTGCCATGGGCAGGGACATCTTCAACTCAGGTTCCTCAGAGTCCCTTCCAATTTGGCCTTGAACATTTCCAGGGGTGGGGCATCTACTGCCTCTCTGGGCAATTTGGTCAATTGTTTCACCACCCTCGCTGTAAAAAACTTCTTCCTTATATCTAATCTAAATTATGTTTAATCTGAATTATATCTTATCTAATATTATTTTACCCCTGTGAATATTTGAGCAGTTTGCAGAAAGTGAGTCAAAGTATAATTGTGTTTGGTTTTATACTCAACTTTTCTTTTGAAAATGTTCCTCTTTGAGGACATATCTCTTCGACCCTCTCCACAGTGTAAATTCCCTGTAGTACAAAAATAGCTTTTGGAGGAAATGTTTCAGAAGAGACAGAGAAGAATCTGCTCTCTGTATACTCAACAGCATCATCATCTCCCAACTTCTGTTACCTTCCAAGGCAAATTTGGGTCTTTCTGTGTTCGGTGTATTTGGGTGTATTTAAACAGAGTGAGAAAAGTAAGACTATAATTTGATAGACACTGTACAGATTCATTATGTTCAGCTGTTTGTTAACATGCTTGTATTTCTGCATCTGCCTCTGTTTTCAACTTCAAGTTCATCAGTTTCTGTGTTCCATTCCTGTATTAGAAATGTCTTTCATGGTATTTTATTGTATTTTTTTCCCTCTTTAGAAAATGCAATTGTTGGAGAAAATCTCATTGGAGCATTTATAAAAGAGATTAAGGATGGTGGTTTTCTGCTGCATTTGGATTCCAAGCAGTTCCTAGCAGATTCTGTCATTGATTTTCCCCGGGATGAAGAGTTTGATCTGTCTCCACGTGTGCAGCTCGGATGTAGAAGCGGGTTTCGAAGAATTTCACCTCCTGGGAAAGCAGGCCCTAATTCACAAGGATGTGGTATGTCTCATTTTTAGCTTTCCATTCTTAGATATTGTCAGGAATCAGTATAAAACTGAAATTAGAAAATCATCAGTGAACTTGTGTTTAAGGTTTGTATTTGAAAGGTGTGAGGCACTGATGTGAATGGGAGAGATGGGAATTAGTGCTTTGTTTACTATTCCTTTCTTGTGTTGAACCAATGATTTGGAAATAGGCATCATGGCACTGACATGGTAAAGAAAGTTTTGTAAACATTTTGGGGGATAATTTTAGATCTGTCTGGCAATAGAAAGTAATTCTGTATTGTACAGGGTCCTTAATAAGAGGATTTCACAAAGACAATGTAGCCAGAGCTTCAGATAATGAAACATTACCTGGAATAGAAGACTAGATGCAGAAATGACAGAAGTCCTGAGATTGTGAATTCCTGGGCCAAGTCCAGCCAGCTCAGATGGAAGCTTTTTTGATGGTGGCCAACACCCAGACCTAACTGCACTTCTGCCCTCTTTTCTTCTTCTTTCCTTCTGTTTAGTCTGGTTCCCTGGAACAGGCTGCCTTTCTGCCTACATCCTGCTTAGGGCTGCCCAAACTTCCTTTTCCACATCTCCCCACGGCTGTGCCAACCTGTCCTTGGTACCAGGTCATGCTGCCTTGTTTCTATCAACACCAACCTTCCTTCAGTTCCTGATTGTTCTTGTTGGCCCAGTTGTCCTTAATGGGTCCATGTCTCATTTATGCCAGTTTGTGATGTAGTCACCATATCTAGCCTTTTTTTTACCTAGGGAAAGGAGGAGAGATGTACCACTTGTAGGTATAAGATAACAGAAGCAGGTGTTGGATAAGTTTTCCAGCGTTGGGAATATTTTCAGATATTCATCACTTCATCACTATGAAGCAAACCAGAATATGTGGAAAAAATTTATCTCCCTGCTTGGTGTGGTGTTCCTCTTTAAGTTCAGAGAGTTTCCTAATGCCTGGGTAAGGTAATCAAGTGATGAACCACTTTTGAGCTGCTGCAGTTTCTAGCTTGGGCCTTTAAGGGTAAATTGACTGCAGGTTCAGTTCATCTCCACAGTCTGAAACACTTCAGGGTTATTTAAATACATGCAGAAAAAAATATTAATTCCTCCTGAGTCCAGAGTCCATAACATCTTGCAGCTACTTAAAAAGATGTATTGTTGTATTACTTAAAGGCATCATTATTTTTTTAAGTAGAATCCATCACTTAGAGCAGAACTTAACAAAGAATTGGAACTTTCTGCCAAGTGCTGCCTGCCAGGCATAAAGGCCCCTAGGAAGCAGTGAATTCACTTGCCTTGTGGGTTAATTCATACATATTTGAACTAGCTAGCTGTGGAAAATGTCACTCAGTAAAGCAAGACATTATGGAGATGTGGAAAGGAGATGGTTTCTGCTCCAGCTTTTGACAGAGATTTAATACTCTAAGCTGTCCTGGTGTACCTGCTGCTGGACACTGGTTTGTGTAGCAGGACTGTACATTTTATTCTGAACAGTGAATTTAGGAATTCAGGTTCTGGTTCCTCTAATACACATACACATACACACACACACACACACACACACACACACACACATATATATGTACACACATATATATGGATATATCCTGGTCATTCATCCTGTCTGGGTCTGTTTTTCTACTAATAATAGGGATTATTAGTAAGAAGTATCACCTGTGACTACAGAAACCAAAGTTGTGTGAGGGCAGCAGAGATTCTGTATTCTCTCCTCTTTCCTGTTACAACTTGTTCTTGTAATGCAAATTGTGTTTTCAGATCCTGATCTTTTTGATTTCTTTGGTTTTATTTCACTGTCAATGTAATTTGTTTTTCGTTCAGAAAGTGTGGTTACCTCAGTAGTGACAAGTTTCTGGTGGTCTCAATAAGCTTAATATTTTCATTTAGAAACATGAAACTTACATGAATCTGCATCTTCAACTCTTATATCCTTACAGTCATCTGCTTATTTAGATTTGCATCTATTGTACCTTTGTTTCATGTTTTCCTACCTGTAGAATGCGTAGCGTTTATAACATGTTAGTTTTTCTTGTGTGATATTTTTTCCTGATCTCAGTCTTACACTGAGATAAGTTATGTCACAGGTATCTATTAATATAATTCCTTAAGAGTTTGGGGTAACAGTTTTATTTTATCTAAATTTAAATAGGAAAAAAGGCACTTTCTTTGCTAAAGTATGAATCAAAATAAAGAGAGTTGGAAACTGCCAAGGAGGACTTCAGGAACATCTCTTCTCCCCTATTTATTTCAGGAGAATACTTGAAGCCTGTTTTTAAATTAACTTTGTTTTATTAGACATTTTTATACTGATTCTCTTTATTATTTAAAATGCTTGACAATTCTATCAGAGTTGCATTGAGCATAACACAATCCAAACAAAAGGGAGGGCTAGATTCATAGCTGACTGGCAGCCCAAGACTTCATTTCTAATAATCTGGATCAAGAATCTGATATCCCAAAGTTTTCCAGTACCCGTGGAGGGAAAAAAGAGCAGAGCAAGTGTTGGGCAATGGTGAGTTGTGACAGTTTCTGAGCTTGCCCAAGTGTAGTGAGAGCTGAGGGTCCTGCAAAGGGTGGCATTCCTGTGGAATCACTTCAGGGAGTTGCTCCTTACCCTGTGTTTTGCAGCTTGTTCCCCTGGTACACAGAAGCCAGTCAGGTTGGAAGTGGGAGCAGGTTCCAGATTTCAGGTACAGGAGCAAGGAATTAATTTTTATTTTTTTTTTAAATTTTAATTTAATTTTTCCAGGTTTACGGTTGCAAAATTTATTCCCAGTGATAACATTTAGCTCTGAGATTTTGATTGAAAGCTGTTCTCTAGTTTCTTATGTTGTTAAAATGTATTAATGTTAATACTTGAAAGAAGTACAATAAAGTGGTTTGTCTCCCTCATAGGGTCAAACCAAACCTCTATGTGATTGTGTCAGTGTGGCCTGTAGTGATGGGTCCCTCCCAGAGTTATAGAGTCTAGAAAATGTGATTCTGCACCAACATTTTGTACTGTTCTTTGTGCCCTTTTGTCAGTCCAACATATGAAACAAAAGGGAATTTTTCTTGCTTGAAATATGAGAGGGGATGCAGATGTTTCTTTCACATTGTGACTAAAACTACAAAAACAGGAGAATGCTTTGAAAAGATAATTTTGTTTCTTTTAAAACTTTAATTGCTTAATTAGTCTCCTCATTCATTGTATTTTGTCTTCAATTTAGGCATGGATTGCTCATTTCACTTTAATTTCTGCTGTTATTCAATGAGTATTATGCTTTTTGCATGTGTTGGAAAACTGTCTTTAAAATGTGTCAGACACTCTTGTGTATTAAGTAATGTGCTTTTGAAAGGAGAATTATGACTGATCCAGGATTTTTTAACTTCTGAAATTGATTTTAGATGTGTTTTACCTAGAGTAATTGCCTTGATATGTACTTGGAGGAAAATTTCAGTCTCACAGATGTATTATACCAGACCTTCCCACTGGACTATTTACAGCAGATGAAGGAAGATATGATGATTTTTCTACTAGCTTTCTTTTTAGTCTATTATAATTTAGGTGCTCCCATGAGTTAAATTAATTTACGTTCGGGTGTTTTGGCCAGAGCAGCAATTCATCATATGGGTTGTAGTGAGAATGGCCAATATTCCATTACTGTTCCTCTCTCGTGGAAGCTTAAACTTCTATCAAGATGCAGGGCAAGAACAGAAATAAAGTTTTGCACCTTGTCAAAGTCCCAAAATATACATTTGATAGTGTTTTGAAGGAAATCTACATCTGGAAAGCAGCTGTGAAATAACAAGCAGAGATATTGTCTTGCAAATATGTCTGTGACTCTTCTGCTTTAATTTTCATTTGAATGCTCTGGAGGGAAAGACAGTATTCCATGACATCTCAGAAGACAAAGAATTTTCTTTGTAAAATGCAATAGGTCAGCTGGAAGTATTGCTCCTGATTGTTTTGAAAATTATATATACATGAACTAAGAACAACTCTGAGAACATATTTTTGTTTTGTGTATGAGCTGTCATGTGCACAACTGACTTTTAATCCAGCCATTACTGTTTAGTTTGGAAGTGCTTAACAAAAATTTCTGTAGCAGGAATTCTGAATGAAAGTGTTACCATATGGTGGATTTCTGTATGATGGTTTTGGAGTTTCTGCTCCTCACAGCCTTCCTGTTTCTGTTTGTAGTGTTAGAAGTTGCTCTTTTTCTAGCTTGTGTTCCTTTGTTTTCTTTCACAACTTATCCACCTGCATTATTTTACTACAAATGGATTTGACAGCTGGAAATCAGGCCTGGACTTGGCCTTTCCAAAGAGCTTAATGGCACTCATTCAAGAACAGGTTTTGGGTGATCTGAGAAAACAGAACACAGCCTATCTTCCTGTCATTGATGACTTTAATGATCACTTAAGGAGTGTTTACTTTGTTGTACTTAGAAATACATATATTAAGAGCTTGAAGCCTGTGGGAAATCTATCAGCATTATCTATATATATACATATTTTTACATACACACACACATATATGTGCAAATGCCAGAACTGGTTGAATTCCAAATGAGTAATGAGGTGATTGTTCTCTTTGCAGTTGTTTGTCCTCCAGGCAGTTATTTCCAGGACGATGAATGCATTCCCTGCCCTCTTGGCTACTATCAGTATCAGACAGGACATTCCTTCTGTATCAAGTGTCCTGTGGGCAAAACTACCAACTCCTATGGGGCAATCAGTGCTGATCACTGTAAGTTGAACTCATTTTTCCCATATCCTTTATATTCTGGCTTCAAATAACTAATGATATTTTTTTATTCATCTCTAAGTTAAAAAAAAAAAAAAAAATCCTCCCTCTGGGGTTTTTTGGATAGATATGATCCCTTCTGCATACATTCAAAAGCATTTTACAAAGTACAAACTGTCTGGTGTTTTGACCAAAAATGCATGAGAGACAAGTGGTCAGTCTCATCCAGGATGTTGTGGTTCCTCTAGACATGTTCATTGTCCTCAGGAATGATATCTGAGTGTTCAGTATCAGTAAGAAACTTCTTAAACAGTTCATTTATTGTCACTTTCGTGAACACTAAAATAGTCTTGTTTTGTACAGCTCTTTCCCCTGCAAATACAAACACTTCTCACAAAGCCCTTATTAAAGTGTTCACTAAAACTGATTAATTCAGCTTAAATGATTTGTCTTTTCATGCAGTTCTATACAGAAAATCTGTTATTAGGTCCAAATTCAATTTTGTCTACAGAATTATCTTATATAAAAATAAGATAAAAATAAGATTACCAAGAATGGGCTTCTTGTGAGTGTCATTGAGTATATGGTCAACTTTGTTCTCTTTCAACCTAATTGTTCTCTTAGGTGGGATAAACCCCCGTTTTTATTGTAATGTATCCTAACATCAATTAGCTTTTTGCCTACAATTGTCATTCTTCTTTTCTGTGTGTGTTTACTGGGTAGGTATTGGACTTGTGTCCTTAAAAGTTTGCTCCTTGGGGTTTAAAAACTTGCACTTGCAATTTTCTTTACTAAACCTGCTCCCTGCCTGGTTTCACTCTACCTTTGTGCTGCACATCAATGCCAGCCCCCTCCAAAAGGCAAGTTACACATTACCTTCCTACTTTTTTTCATTCCCTGAGGTCTCCTTACAGAGTCTGAAGAGTTTTTCTGAATTAATTGGTGTGATAGCTCTTCTCATTGCTCACAACATTCCACAGACCCACAGCAGCAGGCACTGTATGAAAATAGAGTTCCTCCTCTGTACTTTGCTTTACAATACTGGAAATACATCAACAGAGATTTGATGCATGACAGAGAATCCAAAAAATGTTTGAAACACAAACTGAAGTAGCAACAAAGCAGTGGGACTACCATGCTTTAGAGCATGAAACTCCATGCAAATCATAGCTAAATTTGCAGTGAAGTGTCTGCTGTGCTAAGGGGACTTTTGTCCTACAGCATTGAAACGAGGTCTTACTGCATTGACAGGACCAGTGGCTGCACAGGAGGTTTCCTCTGAACATCAGAAAATGTTTTTACTGTGAGAAAAACCAAGCACAGTCTCAGGTTGCCCAGGGAGGTTGTGGGCTCCATGGGGATGAGTAAAACCAATCTGGAGATGGTTCTGGGCAGCCCAGGTGGCCCTGCCTGAGCAGGGGGCTGTGACCTTATGACTTCCAGAGGTCCTGTCCAGCCTCTGCCATTCTGTGAAACCCAGTGGCAGCATTACCAAAACACCTTTTTTCCTTCCCTTGCTCACTTGTACCAGGTGTCACATCCTGCCAGAGCAATGAGCAGGGCCTGCAGTGTGATGAAAGTGGCCAGTATAGACCTTCCCAGCAAGACCCTGACACCAAGAAATCCTTCTGTGTCAACAGCTTTGGAGCAGCACTGGACTGGACAGAAACAGAGGATCTCCTTACAGATGACCAGTGCTTGGGTAAGTGGCAGAAGGATATTTTGGATATGTTTTGACCCTACGTAGGTGAAACCTCCTTATGAAGAGATTAACCACTCATGGCTTATGGGGATTCACTGTCCCATAGTTACTCACTTTCCCATACTTGTGCCCTCTGCCTTAAGCCACATTCCTCCTTAGTTTTGCATTTTTTGATGACACTGGGGAAGTATTTATGGTAAGGGAAAAGAGAGAAGCCGGTTTCCTGCAGTCTCAGATGGCTGCCATCTTTTCATGCGTGCTGACCTCGTGCTCTCTGCTTGGAAACCCAAAAGAAGAATGAGAGAGCTAATGAGAAAGGAGCAGACTTATTAATTTCTTTGTAAAATTATCCCTCATCAGTGTATTCATGGGAAATAGACTATTTTCAGCAATGACCTCAGAGCCACAACATAACATCACCCTCTGGGCCCCTGCTGTAAGGTATCTGACTTGGAGAACACATCCTGGCAGGCTGGGAGAGGTTACTTCTGCTTGAACACAGCTGTAAAATGCTGGTTCTTGATGAAAAACTTGAAAAAACAAAGAAAGTCATTTATCAAACAGTCCCAAGACTGCCTGCAGTAAGATCTAATTACTCCTCTCAGCCTCAAAGCTTTTGCTTTTTCCCAGAAGTTTTTATATGCTCAACATGATTGGTATTGAATTTAATGGAATATTCTGTTTAGAAACTGATGTCATGGTGTGCTTTGAATCAAACAATGTCTTATGACAAGTGTGATCAGTGGAAGGAGTGTGAAATGAAAGTCCTCAGTTGTGAAGAGGTTGCAAAACTCTCTTCTCTTAAAATAGACTTTTCTTCCACTAAGCAAACTCATGGACTATTCATAGTCAGGAATCTCAGGTGAAAGCCTCTGTTGCCCTCAATCACACAATAGCTGAGGTGTTTCTCTGGGGAGAGGACTCAGGGTCTCAGTTCTGTTACCCTGAATCTTTGTGCTTGGGCATTTCTGCCTCTCTCCAGGTGGAGCAGTTGTGGATATCTGTACTTGTTTTTGTGGATCATGCAAGAGATAGCGCTACAAATATTTATGACTGTTGAAAATTCAAGGTTTAAAAAACCAGCAACAATGTGTCATAGAATCATTGAATGATTTGTGTAGGAAGGGACCTTAAAGACCATCTCATTCAGCACCCTTGTCATGGGCAGGGATGCCACCTAAAAATCAGGTAGCTTGGGGCCCCAAGAACACTTAAAATATCTGTTTATTTGGTTGGGTTTTTTAAATAATAATTTGCTGACTAATTAATTTTTTTTTCTTTTAAAGATCATGCTGCATTTCCAGAAATCATAGTGTGAAGTTTAACTGTTTACCTCTATTTTAAGTTTTTCCCCCTGCCTCTACTGTTTCCCTTAACTGAATTCAGCACACAGTAGAGGCTGGAGGCTGATCTTGCTTTGACAGGAGGCAGGCACTGGGGAAGGGTCACCAAAACCCAGCTGATCTTTGATTTTTGAGTCCTCATGGAAGAAGAATTGCTGTGTATGAATGCATGGGAATAAGCTGTAACAACCATGGCTCATTATTAGTGTTGTGTCTCTTGTTATATTTTAAGCCACTTCACATTTACACTTGACATTTATTACTTGACATTTATTATATGAGGGTTGGGACTAGGTGATCTTTAAGGTCCTTTCCAACCTAAACTATTCTATGATTCTGTGATTAAAACAATACGACCTAGAGCTTTATTCTAGTAATAAGTGAGATAGAGAATTTCTGCTCTGCACTAGGCCTGTGAAATGATTTTATGACTACAATTTTTTAAACTTTCTTTGTAATAAAAAAACACAATTCGAGAATTTTTAAAAAAGCAGCTTTTCTATTATTTTTTCAATGTTTTCAGTTTACTGTTTCATAATACTTTCTATCTTTTCTCTACTTTTCTCACATATCATTGTATTGAATACATATTGTATTCAATAATAGTGTATTCAATAATATGGGAGAAAAATAGAAAAAAATATTTTCTCTTCAAAATGGAGAGGTGGGATGAAACCAGAATCAGGGGGGGAAATCAGAAGATAAGAAAAATACTTGACAGTGTAATTTTTAAAATTTGAATATTGGAACAGAAATGAGGGTAGTTTTTAATGAGACATTGCTGCAAGTTTTAGATGCAGAAGGGAATTAATTCATGCAGAAGTGGGCTAATGCTCATATTTTGGTGCCCCATGTTTCTAGGAAGGAAAAAAACTTTCACTTCTACTTGTACCATATTTCTTCCCTGTCCCCATCCAAGCTGGAGTGCAAGGATTTTCTTGTGCTAAGCATCTGAAAAACCATGTGGGTTTCTTTCTGAGCAGAAATGATGGTTTTATCAAAAGCACCTGCTGACTCAGCCCTGACAGTAGCAGACATTTGCTTCTGATTTAGCCCTGACTGTTTCTCTGTAAGAGTACAAATGATTATTTTAAGAACTTATCCCTGACTTTTATTTTGTGGTTTATCCAGACCTTTCAGGGAGAGAGGGCTGTGATCCTCCAGCTGGACCTCTGCACCCATGAGCCCAGGGGAAAAAGGGCTGATCTTCCAGCTCTTCCATGGGCAGGTGTCTCCCACAGCTGGGATCACACCAAGGCTCCTGCTTCTACCCTCTTTTAGGTCTAGGCCAGGTGTTGGCTGCAAGGAGCCTGAGGTTTGCCTTCACTTGGGTCCTTTAGAGAAGTTTGGTCACCAAGGGATTATGCTAAGTCACCACATTCTTCTCTTAATCACAGAAGGGCTTGGGTTGGATGGGATCTTAAAGATCTTCTCCTTCTACCTCCCCTGCCATGGGCAGGGATAATGGTCTGTGCTCACTCAAATGTTCTGGTGTATCAAGCTGTGGACACCCTGTGCCAACCCCCTTGGTAATACAGGTAGTAACAACCTCAGCAGGGTGGTGGTGGCACTGGGTGTCCCTTTGCCAATCTGTAATCCTCCTCAGGGCACAGCCAGGGCCAAACCCTCAGCAGCCTGGATTGGATTCCTCACCCCATGCAGTGACCTTTGGGGTTTGCATCTCTAGACCCCGTGAGGTTTTCCCAGTGTCAGACTTGTCAGACTCCTCCCACACAGGTGCAGTGGGTCCAGTACAGAGGGAGAAGATAAAAGGGTTTGGTCAGTAAAGTGACAGTCAGGTTTTAAAAGTGGAATGCAGGAGTAATAAATCAGCATGTAGGACATACTACCTTGGCTATAGCTCTGGGCCTGAAGTCAGTGGAGATCAGGCTGTTGTGTTTCTGGAAATAAGTGATGAGGCTCCTGGATTTCCTGTCTAACCAAGTGCTGTTGGAGATGGCTCTTGTTTCTGTGACTGTTTTGTAGAAAGTTGGTTCCCCCTTTGACTCAATAGTTGGTTCAATGCCATGAACAAGTAATGAGAGATGGCAGGTCTGCTGCTGGAAGAGAAACCTCACTGGAAAGTAAAATAGCAGCCCACTCCTGGCTAACTGATTTTTAAAATATCTTGTGACACTTTTTTTTTTTTTTCAAAGCAGAAATTCTACTCTCATGCCAGCTGTCTCCTGCATTATCTGTGAGGTTATGGTACATCATTTAATGAACAAACCTCTCTCCCCACAGAATTCTTCTATTTCTTCCTAAAGTCTTTGTCTGCTTGCAGCATGGGAACCTGGCTGAGTCTTTTTTTTTTTTGTCTTTTTTTAGTTCTCAGAAAGTTTGAAAGAGTTCCTGCCTCCAGACTGATTTATGGATCAGAAGAAGCTCAAATTCTTCGGTCTCAGTCATTTGGTGGAGACCTGCAAAGTACATATTTTCAGTGCATTTCAGGTGAGAAAACTGAGAAAAGCTGGAGAGACAGCCCTGACCATCATGGAAAATAATGATCTTTTTTTATGATGAGTTTATAGTTAAGTTCATTGGTGAAATATATGTTCTGCAATGTGGCACCAATTCACTGCAAGATATTTACAGCTTTTGGTGACCTTGGTTCAGGGAAGAGACTGATGTTTCTTTCAGAAAGAAGTCTTCTGACTTTATATACCACTTCAGACATGTCATCTGACTTTAAAGCCAATTGGTATAGTTTGCAATATGGATGAGATTTAAACCAGGAAACATTCATCAGACTGTGCAGAAGTGCAGACAAAAGAAGGATTAGGTGTTCAGGGCATATGAAAACCAAGCTTTTACCTCTTCACAAGTTACCTGATTGGGACACAAAATAAGAATAATCATCCTTGCTTGTGTCAGAAGGGTATTACAAGGAGTGCAGAGATATTCTTCTGCCAAGTCTTACAGTCTATATAATATGTTGCATCTGGTTTAAGTTGGTTCAGAATCATCTCAAAGAGGAATTACCACACTGCTTTCACGGTGATTTAAGTCAGTCTCACCTCGTGTCTCCTAAGGCTCACTCTGTGAAGGGAGGCAGAGGGGATAATAATAACACAGGCAATAATAACACAGATGTCCTGTTTGTAAGGCACATATCAAAATTCTGACAAATCAGTGGCTTTGTGTCACTTGCCATGGTCTAGCTGGAGCAATCACCTCTCCAGCTAAGAATTGAATATGTGAAGCCTTTTATGTGTTACTAGCATGATCTTCCTGCACCAGCTCATCCTAGCTGTATACTATAAGATTTCTTGCACCTTCCCCTGCAAATGGAGACCTTCAAAAGCAAGACACTGAACTGAGAGAGCCTGAGAATTAACCTGGGGAAGAAATCATCCCCCTTTGCCAACCAATCTGATTCCATGCTCACAGCTGTATTTTCTTTATAAGTTATGTAAATGGCAGCACTACTACAAAATATTACTGCTGGAGTGCCCACTGGGGGGTAAGGGTTGATCTTTCCCTTTCTTAGTCCCTTTAAGGTTAAATAGCTCAGCTTGCATTTCTGCTGATGTTTTGATCTAAGTTGGTTGATTTTATACTAAATACATTTGGAAAGTGTTTCACTTGTGCTAGGAGCAAAGCTGTGGGAGCAACTTCATGGTGAATGTGTCAGGGCAGAAGGATCTTCAGCCACTCCTAAATCTGGAGGGGATGGCTGTTTCTCCCTTACAATGGCCAGGGCATTGCTGCAGAGGCAGCAATGATGAAGAATTTGGTGCCACCATGATTGAAGAATTTGGTGCTTCCCTCCTTCCTATGGCTCCGATATCTGTCACAACCTCTTTGCCATGGGGTTACTGTATCGGGCAGATGGATGTGTTGGCAAAGTGGTTCATGAGAGTCCCGTCTCAGGCAAAATTATCCAGCAGACTTTAAATATTTGGTGACTGTTTAGACCTGTCTCAGCTGTTTATATCATCAGGTGATGAGCAACTTTTTGCGTTAATTTAATTAAATTTTAAATTCTTAACCCTCTACTAAAATAGTTGAGTACTAAAGTTCATTTGGCTAATTAAAGTCATGTGCTTGCAGCCTGATAGACATGTGGAAATCTAGGTAAATGGCAGTAAGCAGTGGAGTTTGTAGCAAACATTTTGCATGTGAAGTTCTAGGAAACCTAAAATTTCTTTCCTGTTTTTCAGGCTGTGAGACAGAAGATTCCTGTGGCTTTGTGACTGTAGCTCCTGCTGGTACTGAAGTGCTCTGTGAATTATACAGAGCTGCTGAAGTCAACTTCAACTGCACCACCTCTGGATTGGTAACAATGATCATATTTAAAAATATATGTTCATCATAGTGCTGTGTGTTAATACACAAGATCACAGAACAAAGGCAGGCTGTTACCTGACCCCTTGGACAGTGCTCTTCCCTATGGCAGTAATAAATCCCTACAAGTTGGTAAAGAAACTATACCTAGATGTTGCCAAAAATGACATCTGTATAACTCAGTGTTTGGTTGAAACATCCCATAGCACTGTTATTCCTGCAGATAGGATATCAGGCTGATTTAAAAAGAGGGTTAATCTGGATAGTCCAAACTAGAAGTAGTCAGACTGGTAATCAGGTCACCTGAAACAAACATACTTTTTGAGTCCCTTCCTCTAGCCCAGGGTTGGAACTGTGTGCTCTTTATCACTGCACTATTTTCCTATTCACTACTTTTAAACAGCAATGTGGCATTGAGGAGCTGAGATCTCAGTTTGATAGAGTAAAAAAAAGTCTGTGTGAGATAGAATAAAAAGTGTTCAAATGGAGTTGTGCTGTGAAAACCTTTGTGGGTGCTCATTCCTCCCCATGAGTTTCTTCATAAAGAAAATTCATTTAAAGAGAGGAAATCAATTAGGTTGTATTTATTTAGCTTGCTGTTTTCTCTCTCAGGTGCAAGGTGTCTTGGGGAACCCTGCTGCCACTGGCATCAGCAACCTCAGCTGCCTGCTTCATGTCAGGAACCCAGAGGGAGATGCACTGATGGTCTATTTGAAGAGAGGTACCAGATGTGAATCACTCACCTAAGTCTGGCTCAAGCTGGTAGTTACTTCTGTAGAGGATCATGATTAAATGTGGGGAGCATCTTTGTTTAAGAAGGCACAACACCTTTTAAAGCTTAACATTTTGTGACAGTCCAGAAACTTCAGCAAGTCTTCCCTTTGTATTTTGTTCCCTAGAAATAAGGAATACAGCTTTTGCAAGCCATTTTGATGGGTTTTGTCAGCAACTAGTCCCATAAAATCTCAAATTCTTTCCAATATATAGTCCTATTCTGTTCAGTTGTGTTATGATTTCTCTTTATTAAGCAGTTAATTTGAATATAGAAGGCATTATTAGTGACCAGCTTGTACATAATTTAACAGTTCACATTACTTTTGATTGAGAATTGTTATAATAATATACCAGCCAAGAAGTCAGCTACTCTTCATGAATCCCAAAACATTTCAGCTGAACTAATGAATGTATGAGACAAATTAATTAATTATCTAATGGCCTGAGTGTGGCTGATAGCACCGCATCCACTGTGTGTCCAGCTTTAAGCCTCATGCCAAACTGGAAGCAAGATAACCAGTGCTGTAGGGTTTGAGTCAAAACTCTCTGCTCTCACTGTTTTCTTTGTACTTCTATCCAAAACTCTAAGTCACTATTAGTATTAATAAAAATAAGGATCTAAGTCTCACTTGAAAAAAAGATAAGCCCCCAAAGCTTGTTGCAATCAAGTTAATCTTGTTGATACCAGATCTACTCTAGTTTTCCACATCCAAAATTCTATGACTCATGCCCTCCCAGTCAGCAGAAGCCTTAATGGCAGATGCAGTTATTCTGGCCACACATTTTACTTTTTAATTGAGATAAATTTATTTCATTTTTATCTGGGAGTTACTAAGAGTGCTTGAAGGTGGAATATTGCCAACATTACTGCATGCATCAATTTAGGAGCTCTTTGCTGGCCATACATTATGCCCAGCTACTCAAGAATGACACCAAACCATTTGATGATCTTACCTTGCTTCTGAAACTCAAAGTCTAGAAAAGGACTTCTGAGTTTTGATCATAAAACTTTCAGCCAGCTCCAGTCTGCAAGCAATTCAGAAGCATTCCTTGAGCTCCTCTTGAGCTTCTTTCCCATTCTGCCTACCCAGGACAGGAATTTACCTCGGGACTCAAGGCCTTTGAGAGGACTGGCTTCCAGAACGTGCTGTCCGGCGTGTACCGCTCCGCGGTGCTCCCGGCAGCCGCCACGTCCCAGCCTGACGCTCAGCTGCTCTGCAGGCAGGAGTGCAGCCGGGACTCCTGCTGTGATGGATTCATCCTGAGCCAGCTCCCGCTGGATGGAGGTACCCCCTGACTGCACAGGAAGGAGTTCTGCTCTGGGAAACCAATGCTAAATGAGTAGAAGTCATTGTTGGACATGGTACCCCCACCTTTGCATCATAGCAGTGTCAGCAGCCTGTCTCTGCATCCCTGGCACTTTTTTGGTGTTGTCAAGGTTTGAGAAATGCCCAAGACTTGATCTGTAGCAGTAAAGACCTAAGGTAGCAATCTTGTTTTGGAACAAAATGGACATTTTGAAGGGCTAAACCTGACAGAGTTCCAGCAGTGCTTGAGCAATGCTCTTTGGAACATGGTGTGGCTCTTGGGGCTGTCCTGTGTGGGGCCAGGAATTGGACTCAGTGATCCCTGTGGGTCCCTTCCAACTCAGCCTGTTCTCTGTGTGTATGTGACATTTCACCCTGGTGAGATAAATCATTCTGAAAACACCTCTCTCTGTACTCAGCACAGCTTGGTGGCCAGAGTTTGGTGCCTTTCAGATGATGCAGGAATTAAGAAGGTGCCTCCAGACAGAGTTCTTTTAGTGCAAATGAAAATCAGCTCCCTTTTAAGTGCAGGAAAAAAGGATGCTAAACAGAGTTATGTTATATTAGTGCATGCAAGAATGCTAAAATCTCCCAGGTCTGGGTGTCTAGCTGGGAGAGCAAGTGGGAGTGGGATGGATGGAGCCTGGCAGAGGTGGGACTTTGGCAAAACCAGATTTTTGCCAGCAAGTTTAAGCACTTTAAGTCAGTACTCACTTTTTGTCGTTTAAAGTTCCCATGGTACTGACTTTCCTGTTGGAGATGCATTTCCTGTAGAAAATGTAAAGTTCTAAATGACATGCCTCAAGTATTTAAGACAAACTCTATCAACAGCCAGGAGTTGGACTTAAAGACTTTTGTGGGTCCCTTCTAATCCAGGATGTTCTATGATTCTGTGAAATCCAGGCATGCACAAGTGGCTGCTATGGGACAAGCACTTCTCCAGTTTGGAGTGGAAACTAATCCTAGATTTATGAAAATCTGTGAAAATGTGTCACAAATAATCTGTGAAAATTTTCAAGAAGATATATCCAGATTTTTTTGTTGGTGGTGGTGGGGTTTTTTTTGTTTGTTTGTTTTGTTTTGTTTTTTTTTTTTTGTTTTGTTTTGTCATCTCATATTTTTTTACATCAAAATATTCTAGATGATCTTGTGAAGTCCATTTCTCTATATATTTACCATCAGAATTTAGAATCTCTCTACTTAAGAGTGTAGAAGGTGAATGTTGTAGAGTTCTCTATTTAGTTGGTCTGACCTATTTGGATCACTACTACAGTTCAGTACTCCAGATCTCTACTAAATGCATTACTTGGATTTAAGCATTAAAAAAAAAGAAAAAAAGAAGGAAAAGGTTATATATTTAATATCTCATGTACCCAGTCTATAAAAACAAACTAGAGAGGGCACTGTAAAACGTTAGAGATGCCTGAGGTGTGACAACAAGTGCAAAGCAAGTATTGTCTAGAAGTTATGGGGACAGATACCAGAACATGTGGCCTTAAACTTGCTGGTCCCCCAACTCATGTCACAGTGCTGAGGGAGACTCAGGCCTGGGATGACTGAAATCAGGCACCAGGTCAGGAAATCATTGCAGTAAAAATGTATAAGTGGTTTTGTTTGGTTCAGAACCTGAGATTGTAAGACCATCAAAAGACTGGATGTGTCTCTGTGGTGCTATAAAGTGCTGAGAACTTTGGGTTCTCAGATAATATTGGGTATTATCAGATAATACTAATATTTTATGAGGTGATAATAGTATGTGCTTGAAATCTCTGAGAAACAGTCTATAAATGTTTAGTTTGGGTATGAGTAGCTAACCTTAGCACTCCAATTTGAGCACATGGCTCTGATTTGCTTATTTGGTTGGTTTTTTGGTACAGAAGTGTATCTCTCTCAGTGACACAGGTTCAGTAGGCACTTAGAGAAAATATTGGGGGTCTTGAGTGAAAATCTCTGTGTAGGTGCAGAGCATTAGTGGAGTGCTGCAGCTGTGTCTTTGCCTGCCCCTAGGTACCATTCTGTGCAGCTTGCTGAGCTCCCCAGATGTGCTGATCTGCAATGCCAAAGGCTGGAATCCAACACCAACCTCAGCCATGGGTGGGATGTGTAATGGTGTGAGCTATGATGAGAAGGAGAAGAAGTTTTCCTTCACCCTGGGAGGACAAGTGTTCAGTGGAAGTATGTCAATGAATCACCTCAATTTATATTAGTTCTCTTTAATTGTTGCATAGACTCTGCCTTATTCACCAGCCTGCTCTTGTACTCCAGAGCTATTTTTCAAGTTAATCCATATCACAAGAGAATAAGAATTCTTTGACTGGATGCATTGCTGGATAGATGGACCTCTTACATTTTGCCATGTGAACATTAAAGGAAGTCGAGGCTGTGTTCAGTATGTCACTCTGTAATACTTCCAGCATTTAATTCAGGCAGATCCAAGCCAATATTCTGAACGAATGGTAAAATCTGGAGTAAAGATAAAAAGGGAGATGCTCAGATCTGCATGGTAAAAGCAATGTAATTCAGTAAAGTTTCACACCCTGGACCCAGACTAACCCCATGACACCTGGGACCTTCTTCCTTAGACTTTCATATTGTAATTAAGGTGATGCATAGTCTAGTGATGTGTTTTCTATACCACTTCTGAGCATTTAAAAAATATCTGTTTAATTTAAACAGCTATTCTAACAAATTTCTTTCTTCAATAGCTTCTCAGTTGGTGGAAGAGGCAGAAACAAATTTCACTACCTTTCAGGAAGTTTACCTGTGGAGAGGTAAGTTATCTCACAGAATTTCTTACAAAAACTCATGATGAAATGTAGAAAGTGGCAGCTGTCTATTCTATAATGGAAGTGTCATTATCACTTCATTTTATTCTGTCCAAATTAAGACACAACTCAGAAGTCAATTTTGGCAGGGATTTGTAATCTGGAGTAATTCTTCTACTGTCAGTTTCATGAAATTTGGGTAAATTCTTGTGTCTGAGAACATGATTAATTACTTTTAATACCCTTGATATCATACAGACACCTGCCTTTGTCCCATCAGTGTCCAAGTACCATAGTAATTTGGCACGTTCAGCATAATTACATGGGCAATGTTAATTAGCATAATAACTGTATATTTTTTTTTTTCTTTATGAATCTCACCATGTATCATGTCAGGAACTGCACAAATGGTTTGTAATGATGCTTTATAAGTGCACACAGCCTCCAGAGCACTGAGGCTGAATGCAGAGTGATTGTGGGTATGGCATTTACTTTTATAATCCAAACAATGTATTTTGGTTTAGGTTTTCCCCAGAGCTATGCAGAGATGGTTTTACTTACTCTTAATTCAACATTTGCTAGAACTACCAAAGGAGTTTTCCTGAGTGGTGCACTTTACATATTTGTTCAATTTTGGGAACGACGGGTTATCTTGTATTGTGAAAGAAGGATAAAGCGAATTACTCTGCTCTTTGATTCCTGTTTCATTCCAGACTCTGATATGGCCACCCGAATGAAAACCTCTGTGTGTGAGGCTGCTGCTTTGAGGACAGAAAAGGATCTTGTCTTATCAGGTATTAGAGCAACAGCAGACAGAGAAGGCAGCAGAAGAGAGCAGAGAAGGGGTGCAGAATTTAACCAGAAAATATAATATATTGGTCTATATGTTCATAATTATATAGGTATTACAAAGTCCAGAGGGTTTCTCTTAAGAAGGAAGTCTGATACAGGTTTTGAGAAAGATATTCAAAATGTAGACCTGGCTTTATGATTTTTAACTTCCCAGGCCAGGCTGGAAAGGAAAAATGTTAAAATGTTCTGTGAAACCTGTTCTTTCAGACTTACTGAACTGGAGAGACACAGGAAATATTATTTGGCTGAGAAAAAATTTTACATAAACCCAGGAATGGAATCCTTGGCCTGGGTACCTGGGCATCTTTACTGGTACTGACAGTATGGCTGTAAATATGATAGAGAAACCCAGGATGAAACTGCAATCACAAGAGTTTCTTCCATGCATGATAACAGTGAGGGACCTGTGAACTTCTCTTTGCTCCTTATTCCAGGGTTTGCTCTTGGTTATACTCAGTCAGGCCCCAAATATTTTGTAGGAAGTTACTGGAGTTCATTTGGGCCTTCAGCACCATAATCCTAAGAGAAAGTGAGAAGTGGAGTTTGCTGAGAGCACCTTGTTTCATCTTTAATGAACTGTAATCTTTGCTGAGAAGTCTTGATGAATGTCTGAGGACATGATTTAATATGTGCAAAATCCTAAAAGGAAGGGAAGTGCTGATTTTGCTTATGGAATTTGTAAGGAAGGTAAACTAAACTAATTAAAAAACCTAAAAATTCCCATTTACCTAGCAGGGCTCCTATACAATTAGATATTTTAAAATAGTCTTAAAAAGAGAGAGAAAAAAATGCACTTAATACGGTGGGTGAAATTCTCTTGCATTTACCTGCTAAGGCATGAGTGCAACCCTCAGGGTTCTTCATTTACCTTGCTGGGGCTGATGACACCATTAAAACCTGCAGTTATGCAAGGAATGCAGTTTTTACCTCCTTCCCTAAGTCTTAGTCTTGACACCAGCTGTTTGAGAGAAACTGAAGGCTGAAGTTATGACTTGAGAGGTAATGGGAACTATAGGTGCCCTTTTTTATGAAGTCGTGAATACATCTGGGAAAATGTCTACAGGGTTATTATGACTTGATAATAATTTATAAAACACAGGGTAACATATCTTTTCTAGTTTCCAATAGAAAATTCAAAGCTCCAGTGCATTTCCAGCTTGTCAGTAGGTGCTTCAGCACTTCAGTAGCAATCATCAGCATGTCTTTACTTTCCCTTGTTACTGTCTGGTTGTTTCACTGCATGTAAGATTAAGTAACACAATGTCTCACAGTGTTGGAACTGGGGTTGAGACCTGCTGATGGCATTTGATAAATAATAAAATGTTTATGAAGAAATTTGTAAGAGATCAGTGAAGAGTGTCCATCTTTTTTAATACTGGACCCTTATATAAAGGGGATAAATTTGGAAACTGAACAAAATAGCTGTGATTTATTGTTTCAGAGGGAGCTCAGGAGATTTAAATCATTTCATACATGTCTAAAGGTCACAGGCAGGTGACAGAAAGGAGTAATTTAATGTGGTCTGTGGGAGCATAAATTAGGGGAAATGAGGTTAAATGACTGAAATAGGTATCAAGCTTGTCAAGAAAACTTTTAACACTGAGAGATGTAAAAGCTCCTCAAGGGAATGTAATGAAACTGCTGCATTTTGGATTAACAAAACTAGATCATTAAGGAATTGCAAACATCCTCTGAATCATCATGCTTCACTGTTGGGATATTGTATTGCACGACAGAGTAGAGAGAACCCTCTATTTTCTAGGAGCTGGGATTTTTATCTGGTTTTTGGATGCTGGAAATAGTCTGGAAGTGCTCTTTTGTGCAGTGCAGCTCGGTGAGGTGGCATGGCCTACAGGAGAGTCACTGTGGGTGGACAATTCTGTTATTAAAAGCAGCCTTTGGTGTATTCCAGCCCTACAAAATGATTGCAGCTGTTTTACTGTGAAAGGCAGAATTTTATATATAAATAAATTTAATTCATTCCAGACCATAGTTAATTTTTTTGTGGGATTCTTTGTTTGTTTGTTTGTATCTCAGATTCCACAAAGGATCTTTTCTACCTAATGGACAACAGTCAGATACAAATTGACCAGAACAATTCTCTCCCTTACCAGCAGTACTGGGTCTTCAGGCAGAAGTACTCAGCTGAGGAAGCTCTGCTTTGGTGTCTGACACGTAAGACATCTTAGAGACTGTTATTCTGTAGGGAATAATAATTAACTAAAATCTTTTAATAGGTGTTGTAGTCATGATGAATAGAAACTTTGGACTTCGAGATTTTATGTAGAAAACACTTAAAATTTTAATGGAAATTGCCACTGGGACCACCTGTTTTCTCCTTGCAATCTTTGCCTGACGTGGCAGAAAGGGTGCCCATGATTGACCATCAGGGTCCCCCTGTCATGGGCAAGGGAAGTCAAAGGTGCAGCTTGGGCCATGCTCTGCTGTTCTTGAAATATTCCCCTCCAAACAGGGAGATGGCACAGTGGTAAAAGAAGGTAAAATGCAGATATTTGGAGTTGATGATAAAGTATATTTTAATGCAGTAAATGGAGAAGGTTTTCTAGCTCTACCAGGAAGTCAGAACTATGAGTATTAAAGTGCACAAACATCACTGTAAGAGGTCAGTAGAGCTATTTCTGTTTAAAATTAAGCATTGACATACGTGTTTGCAGGAGTCATTGCCATGGTGATTGGGAAATGGGTTTGACAGCTTTGGTTCTTTTCTGAAGGTGCTCTATTACCCTGGGGCAAACTTCAGAACAAATTGCTGCAAGCAAATGTCTTGAACAGTTGATTCTAGCAAAGTTATGTCTAATTTTGTGTGATGCTTGAATGCTTCAAAAATATTTTTTGTAAAACCTTCCTAAGACATTGTAGACATTGTTGTCCTTTAGATATGCTGGAGACCATGACTCATGCAGAGTTATTTTATTATTGTACAATTTGTATATCATATTTACTAAAAAAGAAAGAGATCTTTATAAATTAAAATATTAAAGAGAGATCAATACATTGGAGTAATGCTTGTCACTGCTGGGGAATTTATCTTCCCATTCAGATGTGCTGTAACTCCTTCACTCTCCAGGTAAACCTGCTCTTCAGTGCCATTGAGCCACAATGTGTCCCTCTTTCTCTTGCACTTTTAATTAAGTGAATTACTTAATTTGCACAATTAGTAGGATAATACTGAAATTCTCACTTTTAGTTGTTGCCAACGGATAGCTTTAAGTGCTCTGACAACATGAAGAGAAGCAGAGAGGGAAAGGAAGCCTCATGTGTGTAACTGTTCATGACTTTCCTTCCTAGGCTGTGCCCAAGAGGAAGAGTTTTGTCGAATGGCAGATCTGCAAAATGCCACAGACAAATACTTTGTGTGTACCCTCTACCCAGAGGCACAGATTTGTGACAGCAGCATCGACCAAATACCAGGAAACTGTGCAACTGTGCTGCCCTGGCAACCACAGACACTGTACCATAAAATAGGCAAGTTTTGATTTTTGTGTGTATAATGTCTGCTCTAAGCCTGGTAATGCAAGTCAGAGTTTTGTCTCTTGATTCCAAGATAAAAAGTCCACATGAATGGATGAGTCCTGCAATGTGATGGTGCAAGGGCAGGTCAGGCTGTCTGGGGTGGTGGGTTTTCATTTTCAGTTCAGAATGGAAACGTATTAACTGTGAATTTAACTTTCTCCAACTCAGCTCTTCCCAAATCAGAGTCCAAGTGGATCTCAAATTTGTATACCAGTTTTTGGCCCTTTTTATAATACAGGTGAAACAGGAAAGTAATTGGAATATCACAGTCTACCATTAAAATTTCTATGGTACCTAAACAATGCAAAAAATTGAAAGCACTAAGTGTAATTTTTAAATTTTTTAAATTATTTTTTTAGGAAATGATGAGCTATAGACATGTGGATTTTAACCTTTGCTCTTTGAATACTTGGGAAGTTCAGTGTTTCTCTCATAAGGCACTTGTAAGGAAGCTGGACAAACAAGCCTGTTATCACTGCACAGGAACATGGAATTTTACTGTGACAAATGTGAAAGTCCACTGAACTGCATTATTCAGTCATGTAATTTTGGGGAGCCCAAAGGGCAGCATGGGTTGAATAATGCCTGAGCACACTGGAGTCTTCCAGTCTGGAGCTGTACCCCAGTTTAAGGCCTTGTGGAAGAAGTAGCACGAATACAGATTTCACAAACAAAAGGCCTGGCTGGAAGTCTTGCCTTGGTGATGTACCTTGCTCAGCTTTCAGGGCCTTCACTTGGTGAATTTTTATTCATCTTCAGTCTTAACAATCAAAATTTTGCTGTGATAATGTAAAACTGTCTTTTAAACAAACAGAGCACAGCATACAAATATAGATTGGACCCCTACTATTTATTACTTTACCAGTGTTTGTATACAACAAATTAAACTCATTTTTCCAATTTTGATTTTTTCTTTTTTCTTCCAGTCACCCTTAAAAGTTCTGTGAAGAGCTTCTACACACGTGTACCATTCCAGAAAGTAACAGAAATCTCAGTGAGGAATAAGACTGACATGAGCAGAAAAGCTGTTTCAGATGGGTAGGACATGACAGTTCATTTGTTTTCCCTGGAATTTTAACCATGTCTGGAATTCCAAGGCCTTGTTATGCAGATAAAGGTGATCAGAAGTATTGATCCAAGAATTGCATTATTTGGGAGTTTAATGAAGAGAAAAAAGCATATGGTTTAGAGGGGATTTATAATTGAGTTACTGTAGAATTATTAATTATAGACACGAAAATTGTTACTTATAATGCTACAAAGTACTAGCTGGTCAGTTAGATCTCTTAGCAAGGGTACACCAAATCAATTTAGGCTGATATTTTTAGGGCAGATATCAAAATAATAATCTAAATTATTGGATGTATTCTGGTAGATGTACTCTGATCAAGCATAATTTCATCTATGTATGGAGAATGTATGGAAGTGTGTATGAAGTACCATACTGGTTCTTCAGCCTTATTGTGAAAGGCATCTCTGCAGGGTCTCAGTGTGTAATGTCACCAAATTCCACATGTCTGATGATGCTCAGGGTAGTGGTTTTCCTTTCCTAGGTTTTTTGAGTGTGAGCGTTGGTGTGATGCTGACCCCTGTTGCACAGGATTTGGCTTTTTTAATGACTCCCTGCTGTCAGGTATTTTCTCCCTGTTTTTATTTTTAAAATAACATGAAGTCTTTCTTCATTATTCAAATTTTGCCATTTTGCTCTGAAGAGCACTTTAAAGCCCTTTCAGATCTCATGCACCTCTATTTAGCGCCTTTGCAAGTAACCATAACCATTTCTAGGAGTTCAGCCCAATGGCACATTCCACATTTCAGAAAATATTAAGAAAACTTCATGAGAATGAGTCCTTAAGAGGCTGCAGTTCCAACAGCATAAAATTCAAACTGATAAAACTCCAGTTATTTCTCATTCATCAACTTCCATTCAAAAGTGTTGATTGACTTTTAGTGATTTTTTCTCCTTTTTATGTTTGTTTCATGTTTTAAAGCCTAAAGGACTCTGAAATCTAAATATTAAAGAAATTAGGGGCATGCAAGCTCATAATGTCTGTGGATACTCAGGGGCAGTTTAGCCTTTTGGCTTTCTTGGTTGTCTGACCTTCTCTACTCCCAAATTTTAGTCTTCTGTTTGAGGAAGAAAGTCTTCAGCTGGTGTTTAAAATTGGATACCACCCAGGTCAAAGTCAATGAAATAGATTTTAACATTTTATTCCAAATTTAGATTTAGGCCACTGAAATATGTAACTTTGTTTTTGGAAGAGTCATGTGCTGATCAACTCTCCCTAAGGTCATTAGGATGTGCTGTTTTTATAATTCATTTTGGAATTTGAAACACTTCAGAAAGTCATATTTTTAATTCCTTTTCTTGTTGAACAGACAAAATTTTCACTTTTTCTAAAAAATGAGTACCTTAGAAAATTAACCCAGTGTAGTTTAGATAAGAATTGATGTGCAAATAGAAAATAGTTGACAGTTTTCATATCTCTTTATAATCATATGAAGTATGAAGTCTTAACTGAATATGTCTTGGGGTTTCTCTAAATAATTTGAAAAAAATTGACAAATTTTAAGGCACCCAATGTGCAAAATGGACCCATGTTTGGTTTATCTGATTAATATTTATTGTGTCATTTCAGTGACATTTCAGACACCCAGCCTTGGCACTCATAGAGTCAAGAGAACTTTCAGTAGTGATTTTAACATGAGCTAAAATCTTCAGTAAAACTGTGTTTCAAACCCTCCATTATTTTTCAGGAACAAAATTATTTACACTTGACTTTGAAAGAATTTTTACCTTCATGTAAATAGGGGACATGTTTCAACATGGAGGCAGATTTTTACTTCCATTAACCTGAAAGGGCTGCTTGCTCAAAGTCTTGATATTGCTCAGTGGGAATCCTCTGTGACCTTGGATCATAGTGGATTGTTATGCTGGTGACCCACCTTCCCTCACACTGAATTCATTGGCATTTTTCAAAACTAGTTTCAATAACCTGGCAGATTTTAGGTATTTCCTTCCTTTGATTTCTAAGTCAGTTGAATTTCATTTAACACTCAGTGGAACCATGCTGTGTTCTTTCCTCACAACACTATCTAGAAAAGGAAAATTTTCCACCTTATTTCTATAACCATGCATGTCCTTGGCAGGTGGAAAGATCGTGTGCGTGACTCTGAACAGCCTTGGAATCCAGACATGTGCTGAGGAAACAAGAAGTGCTTGGCACATTTCAAACTGCACTTCACCAGATGCTGAAGTCAAAATACACCCATTTGGCTGGTATCAAAAGCCTGGTAAGTGATGCAGGACACATGACCTTTCTCTCAGATTTCTGCACATTTAAGCTTATTATTTAGCTTCAGTGTATAAAAATTCCATCTTCCAGCTGTGACCCCATTGCAAGGACCACAAATAGACAAGGCAAACAAGTATGTGCAAAGCAAAGAAAGGTGCCATTTAATATCCATCTTAGTAGAAAAGGAATAGCAATGCCTCAAAGATGTATAATTTAATTTCTTAATGGGGGACTTGTGGGCAATGTTGGAATTCAAATATATTTTGCCTCACTGGACAGTCTGGCCAGGAAACCATTCTTTGTTTCTCACTCCTGGGCTTATGGTTTTATCATCTGAGTGGATGCATAACCTCAAAAGGTTTGGGCTTGCTACAGAATTTAAAATTCACTTTTGGCTGTTTTGGTAAAGAAAGGACCAACACCAAAATCCAAAAGCAGCCCTGTATTTTTCAAGCAGTAAGAAGTCATCATGTGTTTAAACAGAAGAGGAGTTATAAGAGATTGGGTTATTTCTGCAGGAGGAATCAAAACCACTCCTAGTCAAGGTGGACTTTGTTTTCTGTGCAGAAACAAAAGGTTCATTTCTTTGTTGGAAACATTAAATGGATTTGCCATTTGTCACACTCCTTTTGTGCAGATCTAGTTCTACTTTGTCAGGCTTTGATTTTGCATAACTGAAACAATAAAAAAACAATTTCCTGCCTGGCTCTTCCCCCCTTTTGGGAGGACAGCCAATTACCTGGTCACAGAGACACAGCTCCAGAGCAGAGAGGCCCTGTTGGGATGTTGACAGAACCAGGGAAAAAAATCTGAATTAGGAGTACTTTTTCCTGCTTTTACACTCCCTTATTTCTTGCAGAGTAAAGAAGGGCTGATAGCTGAGAGGAGAGGGGGGCACAAAGCATGGATATATATTGTCCAGGGAATGTGGTAGAATCATGATCCAGTTAAAGCTGTGTAGAGATTGATCAGATATTGTGGCAATACATTTTGTTTTACAGTGTTGATTCTTTAAGTATCTGAAATATGAACTCAATGTTGAGATTTTCAAGTCCTGCACTAGCCCTATGCCCACAGAACCATCCATGTCCTCCTCTCGTGGGACAGCCCTTGATAAAGGGAAGCTGGGAAGGGGTGGGCTGAGAGTCAAGCTCTGAGAGGAAGGGAACAACAGTCCTGATAAAGCAGTGGCAGCATCCTGATGCCAGGGGGAGTTGAGAGGCAGACAGGGCTAAGAGTGAAGACTAGAAGAAAGGTGGAATGAAGAGGAGACAGCAGAGGTGTAGAAACACTTCCCTTTCTTGGAATTGTTTTCCGCTTGTTGGCAAAGAACCAACAAAAAATAAAGGCTGTTTCTCACATGATGGACAGAAGGATGATGAAGAGGAGCCTGGGGTATATGCAAAGTAGGGAGTGTTAGGAGAGACAGTGACATTTCCTTATGCATCAAGGGAGCTACAGATGTGTTTCCACCATAACACACGGCGAGGCACAGATGTTTATGCAAATGGAGATATTTGCAGACAAAAATTTGTATCGGTTTTGCTGCTGAGTTGAAGGTCTGGGTACCAGGAAAAGGAATGAAAAGGTTCTGATGCTAAAAAGGAAAATGAGTGAAATCTGAAGGAGTGATTCACTGTAGGCAGTGGGATGTTAGCATGAAGCAGGGTCTTTGGTTTTATCCCACAGTCTTGTTTGAGGCAGGTACTTCAATCTCCATGTGTCATAACAGGCTAAGTTGATGTGTGAGCTGTTTGCTGCACAGCTTTGCTTATGAGAAATTTGATTTTGTATAGTCAGAGCTGCAGCTCAGTCAACAAGGAGCAGAGAGTAGTGAAAGAGTTATGGATAGCCCCAGTTCTTCACTGCTGTGAATGGGAAAACCTCAGAGTTCTTAGAAACATCTATTGGTTACATGCATGGGAAATATAAAGTGGAAGAAATTAACACAAAATCTGATCTGTCTTCAGCTTCTGTAGAGATTGTAATTTATTATGTCTTAGTAGAAAATTTATAACTGATTCGACTAACCAAAGTTTTTTACAAAATATGAAGGCACAGTGGAAACTTCATTTTTATTATTTGTGATTACAAAATATTTATGGGAAGTATTAGCAAATGAGAAGCTTTGTGTATGGAAATGGAGATGAAATTTTGTGTATAATGAATTCTTATTTGAACTTTGATTTGGAAAGTGTTGTGCTGAAAAATGCCTTGTTTCTAATTCGTGTTTTTGAAAAATTCCAGTTTTCTGGAAGCAGAGAATCTCATGCCTCTCCTAATGTGGAACCACAAATATAAAAAGGGCCATAGAAAGAACACAAAACTACTGAAATGTTATTCATAACTGCATGTCAAAAAGTGTTTGTAAGAATGTTTATAAATACAAAAAATTAGGGAAGTCTAGTTCCCTGTATGAGTTCAAAAGGTTTAGACAGCAAAGCAGCCTTTGCATCTTTGCTCTTGGTGTGAAGATGCAACATCCAGATCCCAGAAATAGTGCTGGAAACACTGAGTGTCAACTTCATTTTAAACCTTCAAGTATAATTGTTTTCAGATGTTTCTGGGTTTTTTTCTGCTTTTAGCTGACTTGAAGAGCACCATTCCTAACCTGTGTCCACCTGTTAGTTTACCTCTCAGGCCAGAAAGTGGTAAGTGTATTTATGTATTAAGCAAAAAAAAACCCAAAACAAACAAAAAGCCCAACCCCCCCAAAAACTGCAGTAAAATCCCCCCTCCTCTATTTTGTACATACTGCTGAAAGACCATACCAAAATGAAATGTTTGTGTTCCCCATGAGGTTACTCATTTAGGTGTTTACTTATTTTCCTTAACTGTGTGTGCTTATTTTCCTTAACTGTGTATAATTTAAATGAAAGAACTGTCATATCCACGATGCTGACCTAATTTCTCACACTCACTGCCACATGAGATCGGTGAGACAAAATATTTGGCGGGATTGATGAAGAAATTTATTTATAAGCGTGGATGTTGTATCACTTTCCAGATACAATGAATCTTACGGCATTCATGCATGGTTTTTAAAAAGTGGGTGGATCCTCTTAGTAAATGAAACTGAACTGCTGTATTTCAGGGCTTTGTGTCTGTAGCCCCCTAAAAATATTTGCAAATTGTCAGCAGCTGCATGCTGCCCTGGCATGTCCTTTCCAGCAATACACGGCATAGCTGTGAAATGCTACGTGTAACAGAAAATAAGAGGGGGGATGGGTTGTTAGAAAACTCAATTTAACCCTGCAGTTATACTGAAATTAAGAAATCACTTCCGTCTCTGCCCTTGATTTTCTGTTTGATCTGAACAAATATTTAATCTGTGTATATCTGTCTTTCCTTAAACCATATGCAACTGAGCATGCAGGAGACTTGATATTTGCAAAGATTTTAGATATTGAGTTCAGAATTTACTATGATCTGTTTCATCATCATGTCTATAACCACCAGTCATGATCAACTTCAGTCTACTTTTTAGTAGAATTTGTACTTTTTAAATGATCATTTTAATGCAATAGAAGGAAAACTCCTTTCTTTGTAGGTAAATAGAAATATTTTTTGTGTGAAACACTTTGAGGAGCTGGTGGGGAAGGCCTGGTGTGCAGGTTGGGCAATTCAATTCCTTTGCAAGCTATTTTTCCCATGGGATGTGGAAAACAATTTCACTAAAGCTTTCTTCCTCCCAGATTGAAGCTTGGTAGTAATTTTGTCATTTTCCTTTTACATTTTTCTTGCTTGCTTAAATCTACGAAAACAGTGACCCAGCAGCACTTAAGAGAACCAGGAAATTAGGTCTTTCTGTCATTTGCTTTCAACTCTAAAGTCTGCCCAGAACAGTAGCCCCAGCAAGTAGGGTGCTCATCTTTAGTAACAACCCTGTTCCATCACACCTTTTTCCAGGTTACCTTTCCAAAGGCAGAGCAGCGAGGGATGTCTCTGGTTTGCAGAGATCTGGTTAATCAACCCCTGCAAGCTGAGCCTCCCACAAGGGTGCAGGATTCTGGATTAGAGTGGTTGTCCTGGGGAATGATAGCAATCAGAAGTAACTGAATTACAAAAAGCACATCTAGCTGGAAGTCAAATTAGCTGGTTTCCTGGACACTTTGGGGCTCTGACACCAGTGGGTGGAGCAGCACATTCAGAATGAAACTGGACACCCTCTGTCCTTATGTTCTGCCTCATTTTGATAGTAAAAGTTCCAGCCTGGTTATTTAGGTCAAATTGTTATCTGGGTTGTGTAGTCAGAGGTTCTAGAAAATTTTCAAAAACATTGCTTCCAAACACTCTATGATTGTATGTTGTATTAATATGTGCTATAGAAGATTACTTGTTCTAGAGCTGAGCATCACAGAAACGCTACCATTTACTGAATTTTGTACATTGTGGAAATGTTTCTACAGGAGGATAGAAAATTGCTGTGGCTGCTCTGTGGTAGCCACATGGCAAGTGTGAGAAAATGTCCCTATTTAAAGGGCACTGCCATGAGTAGATAATGTATGTGTGTGCATGTAAGCATATCTGTACATGTGAAAAATACAAATCTTTTCATTGAAAGATCAGAAAAATCTTATATTTGCATACCTTGCCAGAAGGCTCTGTGAAATTGTGAAGTTGATGTGATGTCTTATCCAGAGCCTGGGTTAACTGAAGCATTATTAAGGCCTAAATGTCACTGACAGTTAATGCACTGAGTGCCTCATTTCCTACGTAGCCAGTTTGCAATGCTCAGGACAAAGTGCCCTGCACTTTGCTTCCTCCCATTTGCAGTCAGGATGCTGCTCCAGTCAAAATCTATGGTGTTTGCAGCCCCAGCGTGTTGTGAAGAAACCCAGATGAGCAGACTTACTTTCAGCCTGGTGGGAAGTAGGTGTTTTGCCTGTTTTACTCATTGTTCTTCTTGACAGAGAGGGTAGAGGTGTTGTAGGACCTTAAAACAACAGAAAGATCTCAAAAAGAAACCTTTCTACAAGTACATGGGTAGCAAAAGCTACAAGTACATGGGAAGGGAAAACATGGGTCTGCTGCTGAATGGGGCAGGAGACCTGATGGCAAAGGAGCTGGAACAGGACAAGGTGTCTTCTTCACTTCAGTCTTTCCTGGCAAGTCCAACCTTCAGGCTCTTCAAACGAGGGGACAGACTGCAGCAAGGAAGATTTAGCCTTAGAGAGGGAGGATCAGGTCAGAGAACAAGCTGGGCATACAAATCCAGGAATGCAAAGGGAGCTGGTTAATGTCATTCTGAGGCTACTCTCAAATGACTTTGAAGATGATGGGGGAGATTTTTGTTTTCCTTCTGTTCCACTACTCATTGAGCAGTAATCATCATAAAATGTCTAGACCTTTGAATCTGCAATAGCACAAGTAATTTTCAAGAGTGACTTCTTTTCATGCCTTGTCATAGAGGAGGCTGCAACCACCAAGGAGATGCAAAAAAAGACCTTTCCCTGTGTAAGGCTAATCTTGGGAGAGACTCAGCAAGAGAGGAGGGTCAAGGTTCTTCTTGGTTTTGCCTTGTACTGGATTGTTCATCCAGCAGCCCAGTTCAGGCCTGTGGTTTCTCTCAAAAGCCCGAGGCTCCAGTGGGCTTTTCCCAAATTATTGCTCCTACAAACAGCACTATTGTGTTTCCAACACCCTCTAGATACCCCATTAGCCTGTGAAAAAGAGGATTTAAGGGCTCTGTAGTGCCTGCAGGTCACTGCTCTCTAGCAGGAGGGAGGTGAACTGCACAGTGTCTTCTACCTGAATTCCTGTTGATTTGTTGTTGCTTCAGCAAGTTCTGCCTACTTGTGAAAGCCTTTCTGATACAAGGCTAAAGTCTCCAAGTCATCCCATCACCAGGCTGTGTGTCCAGCTGAAAGCATGATTTTCATCTTCAGCTGGATGAATTTACTTCTACATCTATTGCATGGAGCAGAGCATGTTCCTGCTGGTCTGTTGTGATTTCCACATAGTTTCTGTGATCTCAGAAAGGATGATGGAAAAATTGACAGCTTGAACTGACTGGGGAAGTCCAACTGGTTACATTTGGAGCATTTTTTTCCCCTGAAGAAGTTAATGTGCTGTGATGACGCTGAGTATGGAACCATCTGTAGCGAGTGTCAGGTACAATCTGTACCTTCAACAATGGGGAAACATCTATTATTTTAAGACTGCTCATGCTGAAAATGCTCATATTTCATCCTGCAGTCTTGGTTTACTTAGGCTGGTATTTAAATAACAACTCTGCTCAGCTGTGTGAACATGGTGGAATGTTTTATAAAGAGAAAACAGCCAGGTCTCATAATTAGGTTTGAGATGGGACTTCCTGAAGCCAGCTGTAAGCTAGGGGAGATAAGAAAATGAGTTTTTAAATTATATATTTTGTATTGTTATTTTTCAAATATGCAATGATGTTATTCAAACAGCTTATGCACAAGGTTTTGAGTTAGGGTAATTTTTATGCGTTTATAAATTAGTCTGAAAGAAGCAAAACATCCATGAGACATATTGCCTGAATTTATAGAAGGAATACTTGTGCTTAAAGCAGACTGGAGAGCCTGAAAATACTCCAGTGAATGAGGGAAGGGTGACACTGATGACTTTTAACTTTGTTATGAGATTTATGAATTGTATACAGTAATTATTCCAATTTTAATGAGCGTTTTCATCTCCAGTTCTAACTAGGACACGTCTATCTGTCTTAGATTTGACAACTGTTAGGAGACAGTGGCCCTTAAAGGGTGGTCCCTGCATGGCACTGTGGATTGCATACAGATCATCTGGGCTCTGTTCCCACTCCATACAAATTAAGTAATTAGTTGAGAAACCCCCGAGGCACGTGGATGTAATGATCTGTTAGGCCCTTCCTGTTCCTGCCTCCTGTGAGCCCCTGATGATTTACAGTCATTCCCTTGAAGCAGGACCGAGCAGAGCAGTGGCTACAGGATATTCCAACAAGGCAATAAATTTCCCATGGGGCTATGCCTGCACATGGGGTATTTCCATTCTCAAGAGAGATGCTGATGGTAGTGCTGATGCAGCCGACTTTGGTGATTAATAGTACCATCTATCTTGCTGTTTTCCCACAATGTTGAGTATTTGTCAGAGACATCCTTGGCGTGAAACAAAGACAGCCTTTTTTTAATCCATTTTTGGGAACTGATCTCCCATGCTCCCACATAGCAAAGTGGATCTCTGGCATGGAATTACTCTATCTTTGGTCTTAAGTTTGATTTTTATTGTTTGTAAATATGGGGATTTTAGCCTTCTGGAAACAGCTTATTTTAAACCTGGATAAATATCTAGTACATTTTTAATATCCCCTTACTTTATCATTTGCTATAATTGGCACCCCTAAAGGAGGCAGAAAGCTTGTATTTAGCAGGAACATAGAGAGATTGCTCCCTGCTAAAGGCCATAAATACACAGTTGTTATTTTTGAGACTTGTCTGAGGTGTGATTACAGTTATTATGCAGCAGTTTAGAGAAAATACTCATTTTGAATTATACAAATCTCAGTGGATCAACAAAAACAAATAGTTATATTTTAGGGAGACTATATTTTCTGCAGGTCACTGTGAGTTTGTGATTTGCTGTCTTTGAAGATCGTTGATGTACAGACAGGTTAGCAGTCTTTATTGAAAAAACCTCTGAACACTGGGAATATAAAGCAACAAGTTCAGTCTCTAAGCGTGTTTTGGGCTTGAGTCAGGGCTACTAATATGGCTCACAGATTTCAGAATTAAGATCAGAATTTGTATTTCAAACATAAATCAGGCATACTGAACCCAGAGGTCTGATTTATCTACCTCCTTAACCTCATATCACCATCCTCAACTTCACAAATTTTCTTCTAAATTTAACTTGTTATTTTACTGCAATTCTGTGTCTCTGTTTCCTTATAACAGGTGTTAAATTTTGCAGCAAACTCAGAACTGATGCCTCGTTTCGTCCACTGAAGTCAGTGTTGAAGCTTTTGTTGACTTTATGACAAGGATTTTATAATCTCATTGCCTGTGAAAGTGGGAGGCTGAACTCTTGTGTCTCCAGGAAATCTATTCCAGTCTTGTGATCTTGTGACTGGAGAGGGAACAGAGTAAGGCCAGCATGAGTCTTTTTGCAAATCCAGTCTTAACCTTGCCTACCCAAACTAGAACATCTGGAAGAGAGAGGTTTTCTGTATGGGACATCTGTAATTTTGCAATAAGACTTACGGAGATGGCTGGATTCAGAGGGCTGTAATTATCCAATGAAAGCCTTTGCCAAAATGTGGGTTGGAAGGTCAGAGCTTAACCTAAATATAAATCAGAAATGTCTTCCAGCCTATCAGGTGCACTGTGCATTGCCAGCAGCACAGGGCCACTCTGTGAGAGCAGTTTCTGTATGAGACAAGTTTAGATCAGCAGTGGAAAGTTGTGTTTTGCTCATGGAATGAAGTGGGTGTGCATGGCTGTGGGCGTTGCTGGATCTGCTTCCAGGAGAAGGGAAGAAGCAACCAATATCCAAAATCTGTTTAGCAGCTCACTGCTGGCTGCCAATGTCCACAGTGGTGTCATGCACGGCTCTGGATTAAAGAGTTCTGCTCTGTTGTTAAAATAAGCATTAATGTTTCTGTGTCTCTCTGCATCTGAGGTCAGCTGGACAGAAAAAGGGAAATTAAAAAAATTGGGAGTCTCAGGATTTAAATCTGATCTGAGATTATGAATGGTTCATCCAGGACTGAGAATAAAAAAACCCAACATAAACCCCAACCCAACCCAAAGAACAACCCCATGTGGGAAGTGGCAAGGGTCACTTCTGTGAGATTTGGGGAAATAATAATCAGGTTAGATAAGAATGTACGATCTGTGGATGTTTGCATCATGAGTGGTCACTCCTCTGTGCCTCACATGAGCTGCAAAGTGCACAGTGAGTCTATATGTATATAAAATATATGCTCCTGATTTGACTCTCCCACATAAAGGGATGAAATAAATATCTTCTAATGTAGAACTAGAAAGTTTAGCTTGTGAAATAGGTATAGGAGGCAAAATTCAGATGTCAGAGGTATAAATACAAAAAGTTTATTGTGCCTTTGTGGACGTTTTGAATTTCCTTCCTGACAGAGCAAGGACCCCTCTGAATGTTTGGCCAGTGGGGAATGGAGGCACATGAGGAAGGTGAGGCTTGCCCAAGGTCACTCAGTGAGTCAGGGAAACTGTGAGAAAAGTCTGGGGAAATATCTTCCAAAACCACTGATGCACCCAGACTTTTTGTGTTACAGTGGAATCCAGACAAGGCTCTCTTTTGAAAGAACCACAGATGGTAATTCAAAGCTTTGTCTTAACCCAGAAATTTTGCTTGTTCCTGTAGGACCTCAGCTGCTGGTACTGTACACAGCACAGGATAGCAACATTGCACTTGGGTAAAAGCAGCCTTTGAGTCCTATTGATAAAAGACATGTTTTCTTGTTCACATCTTCAGAAAAAAAACCCCTCAAATTGAAAACATAAATTGGTAAAATTCAGTCCCTAAAAGAAAGACCTGGGGGATCTAGTAATGTGGGCAGAAAATCTTGGGAGAGGATGTAATGGTTAATTTCCCATCACTTAAAATTTATGTCTGTTTTTTAAGTGTCTTTCTAAATAAATGCCACAAACTGTCACCTTAGATGTAAATATAGTCATTTCCACATGACTAAAATTACTCTCTTCCTCTAAAATAATTGAATAGTCGGTTCTTAAGGGGAAAAAAAATCCAATGCAGTCAGTCTGTTACACAAGTCAGGCAGTGACTGCAGGGCCATTGCTCCTGATTAATTCAGATCTCCTCTGAACGCAGTGCTGGTGGTGACTTTGCCTCTCTGTGATTCAAGTAAACTTGTGGTGTTAACATGAAACAGTGCAACACCAAATTAACCTTCATTTCTACTTAGCTGGGGGCCTTCAGCTTCCTTCTTTTAGAAGAGTTGCTCACAAGTATAACAGGAATGGAATGATTTTGAGGTGGCTGTAGAGGACCCACAGGACCTCTGCTGCTTTCTTGCCTCCAACTCAAAACCTGACCTTTGGGAAGTTCTGTGGAATACAGTAGCTCAGTTCATCACTCCCTGAGATGTTTTCTTTAGCGAGGGGGATGGCAAAGGAACCAAGCCCTAAGGCAACAGCCTTGGCAGTGGTGGTAGCACATCAGGATGTTTCAGCTTGTCCTTTGTGAGATAATTCATGTTGAGGCTTACACTTCCTAGTGAAGGATGTACCTTGCAAAAGCAAAGAGTTTTTGTGTCATGTAGAGCCCTGAATTGTGGCAGTTACTCTGTGTTGTCATGAATTATACAATAATTATGAAATCTAAGTTAGTCACAGCTATTCCCTGCCTATTTGCTCAAGGAAGGATGCAGCCTTTTCTGTGGGGTGTTTTGGGTCTTGGGTTCTCATGCACTGGGCAAATGTGTCAACACCAGGAGTTTCAAGTTGATTGTATGGACTCCAGACCTCAGCCTCAGTCTGATGCTGAGTGCTATGGTCAAACTGTCTTTCTGTGAGAGGGGGAGAAAAGAAACTTTGGACATCTTTGCCAGCCACTGATTTCTCAGTAGACTAAAAGAAATATTTAATGAAATGACAGGTCATGACTTTTGCATCTGTGTGGGTCAATGAACTCAAGGTCAAGATCTGCTCACTAGGAATAGCAGAGGAACTGCTGATTTTGCTCTGTCCTCACCCTACAATTACATGGAGAGTTTAACACCAACCTAATGTTTATGACTCAGTGGCCACAGCAGGGCCTTTTGGTTTTAAAACATATTGAATTGCTGAAAGAAACTAAAATAATTAAAGGCTCCTTCTATCCCAAACCTTCTTTTTTGTCTTCTGTGTCCAAATTTGAGAGTTCTCAGGTATTTTTATCTGTTTATGTATGTGAAAAAAATGTTTGTGGTATATTTTTTAAAATATATTATAGGACAAAAGGACAATTCTAGAGGAATACCAGAGTTAGTACATATGTGTATATGCATGCTCACACAGGTATATGCATGTAAAATGTATATATGGGAATATACATGTATGTAATAGACATGATTATAGTTATACACATGTACATATTTGTGTATATATGCCTATTAAATGAAATGAAATCCTAATTATGCAGAAGTTACATGACATTAAAACTGTTCATAGAATTGAACTATAATTCTGTCCACCAAATCAAATTGAAATGATCAAATTAACCTCCATTTGCTTTCCAAGAAGTTAGTGGCTGTACCTGTTCAGGGACTTGTGTGCAAGCATTATGACCCATGCCTTTTAATGCAATTAGGCATGGTCAGTAACCTTTTATTTAAATCAGTTGGATTTACATTCAAATCTGGATGAAACTGCTCTGTATTTGCCAATTTCTTTACTAAATACCTTTGTAAACCACGTAATATGCGACCTCTGAATATGAGAATAGATGTCCAAGTCAGTCAGAGACCTTTGAATATTTAATTTATTCTCAGTTGTTGCAGAGTAAAATGACAATTGTTCACTGGGGATCTTCCCAATGCTTTTAACTCTATATTAGCTTCCTCTGAAGTTTTTGTTGCTTCTTCTAGCCATGTTATTTTTCTATGGTTCATTTTACAGAGTATGTGGATGCATGGCAACCCTTAAATGTGTCATCTGTTCTCATGGATTCATCCATCTCAAACTTTGAAGTTATGCATGTTAGTAGAGATATTTCCAATGACTTCTCTGCTGCCAGAGATTTTTGCCTATCTGGTAAGAAATGGTCATTCACAGCTTTACAGAAAATACTGACTTGTGAGTTTGAAAAACCAAGAACAGCTTTCCCACTTCTGACATAGATATACTGATTTTACTTGTTTTTAAAGACTATTCCACTGTTTCTTAATCTTAGAGAGGGGACCTGAAGTAGTTTGTAAAGAAAGATACAATAGTTTTAAAATGCCATACAGTGATTAGGTAATTTTGACACCTCTCGGCCACAGAGATTTTTTACTTCTCCAGGCATTGTACAATATTGTAGTGAATAATTAAATCAGTGATGTCTTGTTTTTCTAAAGCACAATTAAGGGAAGCTCATCAAATGAGACAGATGAGAAACCCACCTGCCATTACCTAAAGCAACCTGTGGCAGTGGTGTGTGAGGCAGGGTTCACTGAGGAAGCAGGGCTTGAGCTGCAGTAACAGCAAAGAGAAGTGCTTTTATCTACAGCCTGACTAGACAGCAAAGAATCCTTTAATTTCACATGACTGAGAACTCCTCAATGCCACAGAGTGGTAGAAATAAGGAAAAGTTCTCACTTACTCACTGGGGACTGTTGGAATGCAGATGAGATTATCAGCACTTTACTAGATGATGTTCTTCTCCTTCTAAAACCTGTGATAATAGTTCTTTGGCTGTATTATTCCGTTTAAAAACCAATATAGCCTTCTCTCCTTTGGCTATTTTGGAGATTGTTCTGGGATTTGAGGACATTTATGTCCAATTATTCAGCTTTAGAACTGCACCGTATCCTTGTGGCTTCACCTGTTGTAAAACCTTTCTTTTATGAATGGTGTAACAATGTCATACAAAATACTGTGAGAATACATTTTACTTGCTCTTGTTCTTCATGTTTCATTTCACAGCTTGTTCAAAGAACCAGTCATGTACAGTGGTGACACTGGAAACCCAGCCTTCAGCCATAAGGTGCCTTTTCTACCCTGACACACAGATATGCACACATGGCCTGCAAGGGCACAGCTGCTGGGTTTTGCTCAAAGAACCTGCTACCTATATCTATAGGAGACAAGGTAAGAACAGGCTGTGGAGGAAGGACCTCATCTGTGGTGGCCTGTGCACAATTCTTGTGAATGGAGAGTGAGGAACTTCTCCCTAGACATAAAGCAATGTGGATGTCTCCTAGACACTTGTCCACAGCTGTTTCAGTGGAGTTACAGCCAGGAGGATGGGAAAAAGGTCCCCAAATACCGTTTTAACAATGCATGAATCATAGTGTTGCCCTCTAGTGTTGAAGCAGACATAAAGGAGGAGGGCAAGTTTATGAAAAACGTTTTAGAAAGTGCAGAATAGTAAAACCAAACGACAGTAATAAAAATCCACCTCCTTCCTTTTCATCTGCAGAAGATGCTTTGATATGCTCTTCCTTTTAAGCTCAGACAATAACACTAGGAATGTTGAGAAGCCACTGTCAACTGAAAGTGTTAAGGACAACCTCTTGAGAAAACAAAAAAACCACACATCCTTGCTACCTAAACAAGGTGAAATAATATTTTTAAAAAGTGAAAATTATTTAAGAGAGAAGAAGGAGTCATATATACAGTGGGAATAAGTAAAAATTCTCTTGTTTGGTTACATACTTGTTTGAAATTATAAGTTTTGTTGGGTTTATTCCCCTTGATTTTTAAAGAGACTGCTTTTGTTTTATGTAATACTGATTATTTAATTTATTAGAGATAATTAGAACCCAAGTAACAATGAGGGGGAAGGGAAGAAAATCTTCCTTTTCTTTTCACTGAAATTCTGTGAAGTCAAAGAGAACCTTCTAGGTTGAAAATCAACAAGAGAAAGAGGGGTTTATCATTGCCAAGTTAAAGAAAATCACAAACTGAGACTTAAAAGCTAGATGTATGTATTTATTGTTCTGTACAGGTTTGGTTTTAGTCCCATGACTTAGAATTTTGTTCTTGCCGATGAAATACATTGTTTTAGGAGAGAAAGAGCAGGAGGTATCACTCAGCTGTTTTTAAATGAATTTTAATAGGAGAACTTACACAGATTTATCTATGTTTCATTTAAAGAAGTGGACACTTAACAGTTTAAAACTATGGGAAATTGATCTAATTTGCATTTCTGAAATGGTACTAACTTGGAAAAAAATTTTTTTTCCTTTGTTTCCCCTATGACAGGTTTACTCCTGCCCATTTCTGAATCAGATTCAACCCCAACCGTGTACATCCCATCCCATGGACTTCTGATGGGCAAATCCCAGGTGATCCATGTGGGACCAGAATGGAGAAACATCAGCCAGTTCCTGGGGGTCCCTTACGCTGCCCCTCCCACTGGAGAGAGGCGCTTCCGTCCCCCAGAGCCCTTTGCTCGGGTGGAAACCTGGGATGCCACCGTGGCTCGGTAAGGAAGCCCCGTGATCAGCTGCAGGAGCACCTGTCCCTCCAGGAGTGGGAAAGCTGCTGGAGTGATGGCCACAATATTCATGTCCTTCCTTGCTAAGCAACCTACAGAGTACAGATAGACACAAGTTTGAGATTTTGCTTCGCAAAGAGAATAATTTCTCCATCTGTATGTTAAAGCATGCAAGTACCTCCAGAGAAAAGGCAAATTCCAGTACACTGCATTGCCTTGAATCTCTGCATAGTTCCCCACCAGCTGTCTACTGCCAGTCCATTTTCATTCTGAATAGTATTTATAGAGGAATTTATTTTATTTATACAAATGTATTTTCCTCCTGCTGAGCCATAAATCTGTAGACATTTAATCCAACAGGGATGCTTAAACACTGATGTAACCAGAAGCTGTGGGCCTCATATAGAAATTGTCTGCCTAGTAGAGTCCAGGAGATCAGGCTGAAGGACCCAGAAGATCAATCTCTTCTGTCCAAAACCTATTAAAAGGCAAATACCTGGGGAGTTGAAAGTGTGTTTGGCCTTTGGTGATCCTGTCCTTCAGGCTGCACCTGAGCTGTGGAGGTGTGAACAGCATAACCACAGTAGCCGCAACCTCGTGTACATCCCAGGGATCTGGTGGGACGTGGCCTTTTGTTTCCTCAGGTGTACAGAGATTTTAGTTTAGCCCACACAGTGCCAGTTCTTGCTGTCTGAGCCACAGTTGGTGTCTTGTAGGGCTTAGCTAGACCCAGCTGCCTCTGTGGTCTCCCCTTGAAGACCCGGGGTTTCAATGAGCATCCTGGCTGAGATTTTCAAAACAATTTAGGGACCTTAATTAATCCGTTCCTGTCTTTTTGAATTCACAGTGCTTCCTATCCACAATTCCATTATCTTCTAATATTCATTCAAGGTTAAAAAAAACAATTATTTGAATTTACATTTGGGAAATTGGAGAGACCTCACTTTATGTTTAGAAATTGTTGATTTTTTTAGGATTCTATGTTGATGCTGCTCAATATTTGTATATATGAAATTCACATTAGCACAATGCCATTATGGATGAAGAGAAATACTTATTTTTCAATTTGGACTTGATAAAAGACTTTAAAAACTTAAAAACCCCAACCAAAATCAACCCAAATCAACCCAACCCAAAACTCCAGCAAGCTGTTGAAGTCTCCAGCTGCTGGAAGAGCTATGGACTTGCTTCAGCAGGTGGCAGCCTTTCTCCTGGGAGCCAGAGAAAAAAATGCCATGCTCATGGGCGATGATCCCTGCTGCCCTGTGGAAAGCTGTTTGATTAATAGTGTAAGACTTATTGTCCTGGAACGTTTCCTGCCTGGGATTTTGTATTTTGTCTGGCTAAATTGGCTTTAACAGTTTTGGCTGGAGATGATGTGCTTCACTATGTCAGTGTGAAAGTTGCTGAGTGACATCACCATCCTAGGAATCTCCCTTATGGAAAAAAATTGCAGAATTCCATTAAGTCTGATCCTTTTTCTTGTAGTTTTCTAATAATTTCTTCTCACCTCCTGGACAAAATTTTACAAGGGCATTAAAAATTATAATCTGGAAATAATTTTCTGAGATATTACCATATTTTTCAAAGCCTCTTTTGGCTTCTTCACTAATAAATTATGATTTTTTTTTCCATAATTCATTGTGTGGTATGGATATAGCTGTGAAAAGAAGGAACTGGCTTCAAAGTAGCTTGTCACTGAACAGCAAAAATCATCCACTTGATTCAAGCTTGATATGTTTGAGCAGATGCATTTCATTCAGATGATGGCCAGAAAATTATTTTCTCTACACGGTTGGCTGCTGAATTCCTATTGAAAGGATACTTTCAACTTTAATTGACACTGTTAATGGTCTGATATGATACTTAGAGCTGAGATTTTAAAAATGCAATAAAATTTTGAATTTACCAAATATTCCCACAGACTATTAGAAATTAAATGTAGCCCACAGACCACTAAAAATAAATAAAATGTATGTAGTCCACAGATTATTAGAAATTTAAATTTATAACCAGCATTTCAGCAAGAGTGGATTTTGTAAGTGTGCAGCCAATAGAAGGGGACACTGTGCCTGAAACCCCCAGCCCTGCTCCTCTTGCAGTTGGGGCTCATTTTTTTGCAGTTTATGTAAAGTGTGGGGTTTTTGAAAGCATATTTTCAAGTTTTAAGCATTTTAAATGAGGTGGGGTTCTAGACACACAAATACAATGTGTTATGTGTGTGTGTATACAAACCCACGTACCTGTTACTAACCTATAGCTAGGCACAGTTTTCAATATGATGAAGATTGACAGATTTAAAGATTTTATTAACCTATTGCATCAAAATATAAGGAAGAAGCAGCAGTGGAAGAAGAGTACAAGTCTTTTTTATTGTAACTTTCTCAATCTGTGTCTCTAGGGCAGCGTGTTGGCAGCCAGGGGATGGAGAGGCCCCATCACAGTCTGTCAGTGAAGACTGTCTGTATCTGCATATCTTTGTTCCTGCCACCACTGTAAGTAAGAGATGTAATTAAAGTAGATTTTTTTTTTTGTAGCTGAACATTGTCTCTTTTCAAAGTACTTTTAATTGGCATGAATGGCTGTTTCTCCTGTGTTATTCACAAAGCCTGCAAAGATAAATTAGGTGCTCTGCTGTTTTTACTGGTACAAGAGTATTCCCTACAGGCTTTGCTGTGTTGGGTAGCTAGGAGAACAGCACACTAAAAGCTAGAAATAAGAGAGAGAGACAGGGAAACAAAACACAAGAAGGTGGCAGCAAAGGAGAAATGAAGGGCAGAGATGGCAGTGTTCCTGCAAGGAGACCATCTGTCCAGGAGACAATAATGCAATACAATACATCAACACTTACCACCAGTCAGGGACCTGCTGATGGGTTTTTTTCACCCTCATCTTTACTGTTCCCCTGTTGACATCTGTGGGAGGTCTGTTGGGAAATGAGGGTGGCAAGCACTGATAGATTTGTGGCCACCTCGCAGAGCTAAAAAATAGACATTTCAAAAATGATTGGGCCACTGATACAATATGAGGAATTGTCACTGGAAAGTTCTTGATTTTCTCTTTCTAAATAGATATGAAAGAAAGCTTCAAGTTAAAGCCAAGCTAAAATGATTGGCCAACCCCTGGGGGTAAAGATGCTGAATAACATGTGAATCCCATTGAAGAGAGGGCCCAGAGACAGGAACCTTTTCTTTCCACAGTACTGGCAATTTTCAGAAGGTGATGGTTGTTGTAATAGAAATCTATGAGTCTGTCATACTGCATGTCTGGAGAGAGCTGGTTTAGCAATCTGACAGCATCACAGAGAGTTCCTTGCAGGCCCACTTTAATCATCAGAGAGACCAGCAGTCTGTCTTCTCCCGGCAGCATGAGACTGTCATTTTGCCTTGTGTGCAGTCACCAGTTATTGAAAACATCAGGTCACTGTCCCAGGCAGTTTGCCATCTATGCTTAAGAGCTGCTTTCAAGATAGTTTATTTGAAAGCATTGTATTTTCCACCAGACTAAATAGGCTTGTCTCTTCTCCTTGTCAGTCCTGTAAACTGAATCTCTCCTGCCTTTTGCAGACATGTAAGGTAGAAGTAGGTACAATTGAGAAAATTAGTTTCACATGCATAAGTCTAGTCCAGGAGAGGACTAAAACTTCTGGTTTTGCAGAAGTAGCTGGGAACAGAAGGCATTGCATTTTCCTGCCTCTTTTTGTGGCAAGCTCTATTTTTTGCTCACATGCAGAGAGATAGTTATATATTTTCAGCCCATGGAAAGTTAAATTAGCTAGTAAATATGGAATATAAAATCTCCCAGAGAGAAGGGAATGCAGAGGTCATTCCAGGAGCATTTTGAGCCTGAAAAAGAGCACTGTGCAAGGGCTGCTGTCTGTCACCAAAGGACTCTCAAAGTTTCAAGCAGTGAAGAAGGTGAATGACGTCATTTTTCTTCCACAGTTACATGTACCACACTTAAACTGGCACTTCTGACTTTTTTCCTCCTAAAATCATCACCACCTGTCACACCAGGAAAGCAAAGCTGTGCTTTGCCTTTATTTAGAAAGGGTTCAATTGTAAGATCAAGACTTTGAAATTCCCATTAAATAGGAATAGAAACCATCTCCCTTCCCACTCCATTTCCTGCACATCCCCAAGGCACTTAATTCTTTACAGAGCAATATTGTACAGTAGTAAAAACACTGGAGGTTGCCTGTCTTGGTCGAGTTAAAACTCTCCCAAGTAGCTCATCAAGTGTTTTACAGAAGGATGAGCAGGGAGGTTGGACCAGCTGGCCCCAACAGTGTTCCCTTCCAAGGTTAACCATGCTGTCATTCTGTGAGGGACAAGATGGTTATGAATATTATGAAGCTTTGCAGACTTTCAGCTGACTTGCAGCTTCCTGGTGGCTGCTGAATTTCATTCCCCCCTCAGGGTTTGCACATGGGACTTAAGCCCCTGCAGGCATGAGACCATGATGGAGCTGCTGGGCTTACCATGGCTTGGTGCTGACCAGAAATGGGAATGCTACCTCCAGACACTTGGCTCTGTGCACAGTCCCAGTGCTAAGTCTTCCCCTGAATTACTCCATATCGATTGCAGCTGTTGTTTTGGTTTGCCATTTCAAAATTTTACTGCCCATTTTTGCCCTTCTTAAGCTTTTTATTGTGTGAAGTCACTCAGGATAATGTAATATGCAATTTAAGAGTCAGCTGGAGGTCATAGTGCTATGAAGGTTGTGGACACTTGGGAAAAGCTTAGTGTGGGCCTCAGGCTTGACCATGCTGAGCTGAGGGGGTGGAGCTTGCTCAAAATAATGGTTAATACCATTTTAGCTGACACAACTTGATGTGGTTTTATTTCAGAATGAATTTCCATATGATAACAGATGATCACTTTTTTCTTCACCCCCATCTCTCTCTGTCTTGCATGTGGTGCAGAAATGGGAACCAGGGACAAGGCACTACAAGTTAGGCAGTTTCTATTCAAGAGAAGCTCATGAGAAAAAGCAACTGTCTCAGTGCTTGTAATTTCTTGTCTTTTCTTGGCAACATTGTCTTGTTCACAAGAAGCCCCTGAAATGAATCATCAGAGAGATAAGTGAGGAGTGCACACAATTTTGTGCAAATTAAGGGCAGTTGAGGGTAGTTTGCTGGCTAATCTGTAATTTTGCAGGATGCTGCAGCCATCACTGCTCTGCTGCTTCTCCCATACAGCCATTTGTGTTTTTGCTGGAAACATTCTTTGCCAGAACAGATGGGACTGCTGTGTTTAGCTAAGCTCCATCCAGAAAATAACAGCAAGAGAGCCCATTGCCCTCTAGGTGCAGGGAAAACCAACCCCAGATGTACTTTGATGCTGCTACAGGAAAGAGAAAAAAAAAAAGGAAAAAACCAAACCAAGCTCCCCCCTTATGTTCACTGAAGGGTATTTCTTTTGAGTGTCATCTTGGCAGACCTGTAACCTGCTGGTAAGTGCTGAGCTGTCCTGGGGCTGTTCTGCCTTTTTGCTGCTCATGCAGCAGCAGCGTGGCTGCAGCCCTGCTGTGTGTGCAGAGGGGGTCCACACCTGGAGCTGCTTTGGGAAAAAGCTTCTGTTTCTGTGCAAAATCAGGTGGCTCTGGCAGGAGTGATAACATGAGTGCAGATCAGGACTCCTTGCCATTCCAGGAATCCTGCTGGGCTCTTTTGTGGCAGAGTCCCCCTGTGCTTTGTGAGATGTGAGTCTCTCCTCTGCAGAGACAAAGTCCTCTCTGAAGTATCCCTCTATATATCTGGTAGGGGAAAATTCCTTCAGGGATTGAAGGAGCATGGAGTGTTATCAATATCAATGTCAAGTGACATTTTTGAGACTAGGCAGTGTTTGAGTGCTGAAGACTTTAGAGCAGGAAGCAGCTATGCACAGCTATTGACTTAGTCTTACTCAAGATGGAGCAAACAGACCTTTTCCTTCTCCTGTTTCTTACTTGTTTGAACTTTTCCTGCATGTTTGTGCAAAGCAGATGTGGTCTAGCAAAGACAGGCACACCACATGATCAGTGGCCAAGGCAGAAGGAGCTGGCCTAGAGGAGATGTTGGCTGGTGGGACAAAGTGGAGCTGTTATATCTTCTTTACACTGGAGATGGTGCCCTCTTTAATGGTATATAAGTCATTGTGGACGATTTGTGGATAACACTCCTTAAATTCCAGACAGGCAGATATCCCCTCTTTATGGTCACCATCAAAGAACTTTAAAAGGCTTAGGTAATGTTCATGAGGAAGCTGCTTGTGTTCTCATCATTGACCTACCAAAGTTGTCTACAGGAATACTGATCTGGTTGTTGTCATGGCAGGTCAAAAACATGCCAGTGTTGCTGTTCTTCCACAATGGGGGGAGTTACAATGCTGAGGAGGGAAAGACAACCCTAGATGGATCATACCTGGCTGCCATTGGTAACGTCATTGTTGTGATGGCAAACTACAGGGTCGGAGTCTTCGGCTTCCTGAGCACTGGTAAGTGATGGATTTCCAGAGCAAACACAATTATGCATTCTGTAACACTTCTATTTCTGATTTTTATTTTTTAAAGTTATTATTTAACTTGAAAAATGGATATCTTTCACCGATTATTTTAATTTCTGAAAAAGTATGACTGAGAAATGGTGGAGACTTGATCAGAAGAGACAGGGGAGAGGCTGGGGCAACAGGGACAGCAGCAAAAAGAACCCAAGTATCTGTATCAAAGCACTGGCTAGACTTCTGATTACAGGTGAGATTCTGGATATTGAGTTTTGCAGACACATATGAAGATAGGTTAGTCATCAAAATTCATGCTAATTCCAGTGGTCTACTATTGTGGGTATGGTTTTCAATGGCTCCAACTTCCAACCTGTTCCACCCATAAAATTTTGCTGATGCTGTCCTGTGCCCATGTCAGAGTGGGGAAGAGGCAGAGACAACTTCAGGTTCATGGAAAGAAGGATGTGAAAGGATGAAAAGTATGGCACAAAGGTAGTTGGTTGGTTCCTCAGCAGTTCAGCCTGACTTCTCTGAAGGACTTGCAACATTTAATCTTGATCTGTACTGTCCTGCATGGGACTGTACATTTGCGTGCTCTGTTTGCAACCCTTCCCCACGTTCCAGTGTGAAGGACTTCTGCTTCCGTCCTGCGTCCTAACACCCATTGCCATTAAAAATTAAACAAATTCCCATTACAAATAGGCTTTTTTCTTGTATAAAGAGGCATGCATGCATGAAAACATATGTTCTATCTCCCTAAACCTTTTTGGTTGTGCTGTCTGGTCTTGAGGATTGGTTTTTTTCATTTTGCCTTTTTTTAGTCTTGCCTTTTTAAGCAAGTAGGGAACACTTTTCTTTCTACTGCCTTTCACTTCTGTCTGGGGCAGGGGAACTTAAGGTAGAGACTCATGGAGAGAAAATGCAACAATTGCAGGTGGAACTCTTTCAGTCTGGTGTCAAGCCTCGGCCTCTTTAGTGTGCATTTTAGGAGGTCATATTTGCCATGTTTGAAAATACCTGACCTACATACTTTTCCTCATGATTCTTTGAAGTTTTCAGTGCTAGTGATGATGTTGATTTTGCCTAATTTGGGGTTGGAGCTGCAATTATTGGTTATTGTTGCCCTTCTCTGCTTACTGTTTTGTTCAAAGCTCACTCCCAGCAAAGCCTGTATTTCAGTTTGTAAATAGAGAGATGGCACTACAAGCTCCTTACTTATTTAGATAAGAATTTGGTTATGGGTGTATGTGGGGGAAAAAAATCACTGTTTTCATCAGTGCAAACATGATGTTTATGAAAGTGATACCATCATCTCATTTTTGTCTAGAGCCAAATGCAGTGTGGATATGTGCTGTGGGAGCTTCCATTACACAGCACTGCCCACACATTACCCCCCACCCTCCTTCAGCCCTGAGAAACTCACCAAGGTTTCTTCCTAAGTGGAAACTGCTGGCTGGGCTGAATATGATGTAGCAGTATTTATATGATGGCCCATGATTTAGGGATCAGGGAAATAATCCAGTCTCTTTTTCACAGGGTTCTGCCTGCATGTCCCAAAATGTCAATACTTGGGCTTGGTGTGCATGGGTGGCATTCCTGCAAACCTTCAGATAGAGGTGATGCATTACAGGGACTTTTTGGGGATCTTCTCCTGCTCCTCTGTACTGTGGAGCTGTGGCCAAGGAAAAGTGCAGTCTTTCCTGGCCTCTTCCTCTTTGGGAAGTCCTTGGTGTGTGTTTGGGAAAATCTTAAAATAGACTCAAAAATATCTTGAGTTGAAAAGGATTCGCAAGAATCATTGAAATCCAACTCCTGGCCCTGCACAGGACACCCCAAAAATCCCAGCATGTGCCTGAGAGTGTTGCCCAAACACACCTTGAGCTCTGTCAGGCTTGGTGCTGTGACAACAAATGGGTGATTACTTATGTCATTAACCATTAACTTTCCAGTCTCTTGCCTGGTCCTTTGGAGCTTTGCTGTTGGGTTCCAAGGGGGCAGAAGTTCACCCTTAGGAACTAGAAGCAGGGCTGTTAAAAGGCCCTACAGTTAGAAATAAAAGTTATGAACTTGTGAATAATATTAATTTCATTGTCCAAAGTGCTGAATCCTTTTAAGTTGAGTTGTTATAAATTGCAAAACTAGAAAGGAAGGAGTTATATGGATTTTTAGGGAATTGAAGGCTAGTGAAAACAACAGGTTTTCTTTTGTTTGGATGGAGGTTTTTGTTAGTTATACAGTTGTTCTGGTATCCCAGTGACAGGAATTTTGCAAAAAGTGAGAGATCTTTTTCTTTTAAGCATAAAAGATGTTTACTTTAATTTGCTGTCACCCATTAATGTGGCAAAAAGTGATGCACATTCTTACTACTGCCTTTACCTCTTGCTTTGCATTCAGAAAAATTAGGGTGAATTGCCAGTGATATGGATGGTAAGACTTTGGAGAAGACAGTCTTGTTTTTAGGTTTTATTCTTTTAAGTTTCCATGAAGTAATATAAAACAGAATGATTTTCACACTTTTATTTAGCACTATTGTTCTTCTCCTGTTTAGTAATAACAGAAGGAAGCACACAGGGTCTCTGGTTTCTTTTCAGTTTCCTGTGGTCCTCAGGAATGTGATCTTTTCCTACAAAAAGGCAGTGGAAAAGATTCCTGGCAGACATGTTTCTTTCAGTCTAACTCCTATGAATGTCTGTGCATGCATCTGTTCTCCACTGTGGTATATTTCACAACCCAGTTGTGGTTTTTGCTGGGCAAAAAGAACTGGTTATGTTTCCCTCTTAGGTCTTTTTGTTTTGTATACTGGTAGCAAGGCAGATTGTGTGGCTAAAATATTTACATGGATCTGCATACAAAAATTTCTTCACCAAAGAGATTGTAAAGCATTGGAACAGGCTGCCCAGGGCAGTGGTGGAGTCACCATCCCTGGAAGTATTTCAGAACATGTAGATGTGGTACTTGGGGATATGGTTTAGTGGTGGGCTTGGCAGTGCTGGGTTAATGGTTGGACTTGATGATCTTAAGGGTCTCTTCCAAGCTGAAGGGCTCTATGATTTCACTTCCTTTGCAGTAGTTTCAATAGGGATGGAGCAAGCCCTTAAAATGAGATTTCCTTTTTAAAAAGTGGGTTTACTGCTGAATTGAGAACTCTGGGAACTGGTCATGGTGTACAGAACAAACTAACACCCACCCTCCGCCCCCCCGCCCAAAACAGCCACAAAACCAAAAAAAACTAAGCAGGGAAAGCTTTTCCTCCATTGCTTCACTGGTGTGGTTTGGACTGATCATCTGAAATAGGTCATAGGTTTTTGGGTCCTTTAGTTTTTGGCTGCCCTACTGCAAAGTTCTTCCTAACAATGGCTGTTGTAGTGTGGGCCCTGAAAGGTTACCAGGAATCTGTTCTGCTCTATATTTATTCTGCTGTGTAAAGTGGTGTGTTTGATACCTCAGTAATTCATTGCAGCAGCACAAAGGATGTGCACTTTAATTGCCCTCTGCCCAAGACCTGTCCAAGAAGTGGCAGCTTTTTATTCCACACCCTGTTAACTTTGATTCACTAGTTTCTGAACCTAGCCTTTTTTTAAACTTGTACTATTAGATCTTGGCAATGGAAGAAACAAATAGTTTCAGCTGTTTTTCTATTCATGACTTTTCTTTTTTATCCTGTGGGTTTTTGTTTTTTTCCAAGTTTTAAATGTGAAGAATTTTAAAACTTTGAAAATGAATAGCTCATTGTGGATTAAAAAGAAGTAGACAGTGAATAATCATTTTCTGTTCCTTTTTTACAGACCATGGAGGAATTACTTATTTCTGCTTTTGTTGACATAAAATCAAACTTACCTACAGGGTTGCATCATTAGATGCTTTCAGCATTAGTTTCTTATTAATCAAAGTATCAGGTTACCACTTCTTGGTGTTGAAAAGGAAGTGGTCATACATTGGCAGGAGAAGCACATGATTAATTATTTGTTTGGGTTTATGTTTACAAAAAAGTGAAAAAACCATATAGACCAGATTTCTGTCAGAGATAGGACAATCTCAAAGGATATAGACAGAAATATTATAGGTTTTAAAATAATATCTGGAAGAGTGTAAATAAAAATTCAAGATGTTGTGATATATAATGATTGGGCAGGGAGGACAAGTGTAAAAGGGATGTAGGAAGGAAACATACAATCAGATGTACTCCATGGAAACAGTCAGTAATTCTTATGGGTCCCTTCCAACTTGAGAACTTGGCAAACACACAGATTTTTTTCGTTTGCTTTTAATTCATTTTAAGATTGAGCTCCTTATGTAGAAAAAAAATCTTATTGCTAAATCTATGGACACTTGAGCCTGGACTCAATCTCCTGCCATGATGTGTCCTAGTGAAACTTAGAAGTTGAAGTGTTACCTTTCTGTCACTGGGACAGACAAAGAGGCACCTCCAGGGCTGCCCTGTGGAGTGGTAAAAACTGAAATGCAGTCGGTGTGCAAAGTGATTACCTTAGAAGAGACCACCTCAGACTTTTAAACTCTGGTATCAGTTTTGTCAAGTTTCAGCTGCAAGAGCTGCTCAAAATGTAACATTTACGCAGAACTTCGGTGTTCAGAGCTTTCTTTTCAGCCGTATTTTGTTTTCCACGCCAGGTTCTGCTGAGGCCAGTGGAAACGCTGGCCTTTTGGATCAGCTGGCAGCTTTGAGGTGGGTGCAGCAGAACATTGGCAGCTTTGGGGGAGATGCCAGCCGGGTTTCTCTGGGAGCCGACCGCGGCGGGGCAGACGTCACCAGCATCCACCTGCTCACCGAGACAGCGGAGACAGACCTCTTCAGGAGAGTGCTGCTGATGGTAAGCTCCACTCCTGCTCCAGCTTCACCTGCATTGTGAAAGGGTGTTGGTACAGAGATGAGGATGGTGCAGTGTGTGGGTGCTGGTTTTATTTCTGCTGTACCTTGACAGCACTGACAGGGCTGTTATTGCCGTAGTTATTGTGCATCTCACCTGTGACTGCTGTCTTCAGGAGCTGGATGCTTCACCAGGATGTACAAGAGATGCATTTTGGTGTTTGATTTACTCATAGTAAGAATCCAGTTTTCGTCACTGTGGTTTTTTGTGTATTATATAAATAACCTTGTTTCATAACCAGTAGGTACAACAGCTTAGTTTCCATTCCATAAATGTGATTGCTGGTCAGCAGCTTTTAGACTCTGAAACTGATGAGCCAAACTCCCACATGTTAAGTATCCAGTCTTTTTATCAGATCTTATGACAGATTTCATTTAAAAAAACCCCAAGTTTCAGAGAGTAAAAATCAGTTTACAGGTGGGGTTGTTTCCTGTCAGACCATTTTCTCAGTCACTCCAAGTGATCCATGTCCTTACAGCCTTTCCTGTGTTGAATCTCAGGACTCTGAGATCAGTTTTGTCAGCATCGATACTGCCGTTTATCTTCACAGCCTCAGATAAGCTCAGTGTGCTCTGAAATGAGGCTTAATCACCAGAGGAAGTTTATACATCCAGCAGAAATGGTACTTGGACAAAATGATCTCTGCTAGCAGTGTTGCCTTGGAACAGTGAGCAGTGGGATAGAATCCTTGGTTCAGGAAGCTGAGGGCCCAATTAAATAAAATCTTGCCTTGAAAGTAATGACATTTTAATTCAGTACCTAAGTTTTTTTGACTGTGCCCTTGTATGGTCTGACAAGCCATTACATTATGCCCTTGCTTCAGGAAACATAACTTGCCTTTTGCCTTCCCATGGCTCAATAAGTTTATTTTAATTGCATCACTCTAGGGGTGATGGCAAGGGAAGATTTTGAAAATTGCTGCTCATTAATTGGGTTTTTTGTGTAATTCTCAGATAATTCCTCACATAGTTTCTAGATTTTTAGTCAGCTCTTGTAATAGAGTTTAATTTGCTAGAAGACTCAGAGTCGTTTTCTCTCAGTTTCATCCTCCTTTGAAGTCACAAACCCTTTACTGACATAGCTGAGGATGGGGCCTTGACACAATGCAATTTAACAGCTGAGCCACTTATGGAAGAGAAATGTGAGGACATCTTTTCTTATTGTTGTTTCTGGAGAGTAATTCCACATTATATCTTTTCTTTAATAAAAAAAAGTTTAAACTCATCTTTCTCCTACAGCAGAACACTGAATAATGGAAAATCATGGCAAGTTCAATGAGCAGACAGGTGCACCAGTTCTCCCCACTTTTCTAGTGTTTATAACAATTTTCTTGCTGAGACTGTGCAGACCACTGTCTTGGCAAAAGCAGCATCTCCACTGAGTTCAGAGTAGTGTTAATTTCAGATTTCAGTGTAGTGTTAATTGTTTATCCTGACAGCCTCACAGTGAATTTAGTTTTCTTGTGAAATACACTGACAAAATAAAAAGTAAGCAACAATAACAGTAGCTTGTAGCTTAAAAATATACCTGATCTCTCTCTTTTTTTTTTTTTTTCCTGCTGCCAGAGTTTGTTTTTCACTTACAGTTCCTGTAAAGGAATGTGTCTTGCTTTTGTTCAAAGACACCAACATCATTCAGTCCTTTTAATTTTGCTGTAAAAAAGGAGGTGCACATAGACTAAGAATAATGAAACTGAGAATATATACCAGATATAGCTTTCTTGAAGGAAAATCTCATGAAGCAATACAGCTCTTCTGTAAAAGTCAGCTTTGTGCTCCTTGTTTCTGTCTTTGTTATGCATGATAAAACCACGCTGTTCCTGAGCATGCAGAGAGGTGTGGTGTATGAAACTTTCTTTACTAGAAAATGTACAACTGAAATAGCAGAATGCTTTTGAGTTTCCTGTGTCTGCCCTATGATAGCTTTTGTTTGGAACAAATCTGAAAACAGATTGTACAAATCAGTGCAAAGCTATCATCGGGACGTTTTTTAGAATTTATTTCATCTTTCAGTAGTATGACCAGAACTAAGTGGTGTCAGTGATTATGGTCTTGTTTAAAATTATTTAAGAATATTAGTCTGGCATTTGACTTCATCTTTTTGATTAATTGGTTTATTTACCAGTGCAGTTTTGATGTAGATCAATGGCGTGGATTGCAGAGCCTTTCCTGTGTTAGGTATCCTCTCCTGGCACTCCTGGTGGGTGTCAAGGGCAGCTCCCAGCCTTCTTCCACCCAGTGCAAAGGAAGACACCAGGTCCCTCCTGACCATGGAAGCAGATCAGACAACAGTGCAAAGAGAAGGCTTATTTCTCCTCTGAAACTACTGCAGTCAGGTGCAGGGTTGTCTGCCCTAAACATCCCTGATCCTGGTAATTAGCTATTCTTTAGATCCCCTTTCTTCCCTCTTTTCCCATCTCCTTTTTTCCCTCCTTTACCAGTGTCATTCCCTCTCAAACAAATCAACCACCTCTCTTGGTTACTTTTCTTTATTATCTCAGTTTTGCTACATCCCTACCTAAATTTTATATTTCTGACACCATTTCAGGTAGGTAGTGTCAGATTTGTATAAAATCACCTTCAGGACTGTCATCTCTTGAAAGCTCATGTTTCCCAAAAGGTTCCAAATATTTTCTTTCAGTTAATTGTAAAAAATGGTCAGACCTCTCAGAAATTCCCCATAACCATCTGTGAAATCCAGCCATCCCTATGGCACATTTAATTAGTTTTTGTTACTTTCTCACATAATTACTGTGAGTGTGCCAGAGTGTCTGCACAGGTCACCCAGGGAGGTTTTGGAGTCTCCATCCCTGGAGATAATCCAAAGCCATCTGGATGTGATCCTGGGCAAATGGCTCGAGGTGGCCCTGCTGGAATGGGGCAGGTTGGACCAGAGGGTGCCTGGGGGTCCTTTCCAAGCTGAACTGGTCTGTGATTGTTGAACCTGTCAACATCAGAACATGTCTTATCCCCTTCTCACAGAGTGTGTCCAAGTGCTGCCAATTGTGTGGGCTTGAGGATTCTTTTGGCACCTTCCATCAGATACCTTCTGGGGCTGGCATTGCAAGCCTGGGTGCTTGTACCAGTTGCATGCTAGGTTTTCCATTTTCTAAAAGCAACACAATGTAATGACTGAATATTATTTTAATGAATAAATACAAGTCATGACTTAGAAATCTGTAATGCTCCCCATATACATTTCATGGATCAAATGCAGTCACTGTAATGTAATGTATGAACAATCAGTAACAGTAATTAGATTATACAAATGCCTAGAGTTCCTGAGTTTCTTTTGCTTTTGGGGGTTCAATGTTTACTGGCCAAATTACATCCACCTATTAGGTTCTGAAATATGTTTAAATAAGCTGTGAAGTATTTTCATCTCTAACCTTTCTTGCTAGTGCAAATGACCTGATACAAGATTTAAAGAACAAGTAGATTTTTCCTTGAAGGTGTTTACAGGTGAAATATATTTTTATATAATCTCTCCAATTCTCTATTTCTCCAAACCTTCATTATCCAAATCTGTACAAAAAGGTACAAGAGAATATTAGATTGAAACCAACTCAGCTCAAGAACATAGGTTGCAGCAGACATGGGTGATTGCTCCTTTTAGAAAACAATCACAGGGCAGGTTCAAAGGAACATGCTACCTGCTCTTTTATCACTTGGAAAGGGGGACACACCTGTAAAAAAATAAATGAGATTTCAGAAAACCCTCTAATACTTAAGTGGTTTGATGGAAAGTGTAATTACTATTTGACATAACTCTCTTCAGGTAAGAAATTAGGAAAAAATCTCTAACATCTACTGTTACTGATTCATTCTCTTAGTTTAATTATGTAAAAAGCTGCTGTTAATATAAATATTGTACATAAATATGTGGCTGACTTTAGAAGTCGAAGTTAAAATATCTTCCTGTACACATAAAAGGTCACACCTTTGCAAGCCAACCTTTGCAGTTAGGCACAATATTATCACTTTTACTTTTCACTTAAACACCCCTTTTTTCTCTGTTTTATCTGCTTTACTATGAGCAGCTGAGTTACATTGTTTGGATATGCCTGAACTCTCACTTAGGGATAAGCAGGAACTGCTTTTCTCAGTGAATTAAACCTGTTCTTAATTTCATGACTATTTTATGATACTGCAGACCAGTGCCAGCAGATAATTAAATGCTACTTATAAGGTCAGTGATTTTAGTTTTTTCTCCTAAAAGGTAAGTATGGAGTCACTATAATCAGATGTTTCTTGAATGCCAGATGTTAGATATTTTCTTGGGGTTATTGATGTCTTTCTGGCCCATTCTCAATGGCAATGGATAAGTGTATCTTCTTTTCAGTGTAGGTAGGTTCTGTAAAGAAGGTTTTCAGCCTTATGGAGAACACCAGAGTAAGACTTAAATTAAGTTCTTGAGCTGTAGTTTGTCCTTGCCTATGCAGTCACCTTTGTACAATGCCGGGCATTGCCCCTGCTGAAGAGTCACCTGCACCACTTGGCTTTTGACTGAGAGTCTCTCTCAGTTTATCCTGCTTGTGAGCCATTTCTGGTGCACTGGAACATTCCCAGCATATGCCATGGCTGAGATAGCACCCTTAAGCTGGCCTCTGGTTAACAGTCAGAAGAGGGAAGGCAGAAGCACTGCTGGGATTTGGCCTCAGCTGGGCTGATTGTATTTCTCAGTTGTCAAAGGACTGCAGGGCCACAGGATGCTCTGGTTTCTCTTCCAACTCGTCAGTTTTTGTGTTTTTCCTGTTTGTCTTATATTTAGTCTTCATAGTATGAAGGTGGCAAGTGAAGGGCACTCTTACGTTTGCTCCCTGTGTATATGAGAGATTGGGATTTCTTCTTTCTGGCACTTGCAAAAGAAGCATTGTCATCCTCTGTTAGGGAGAGGTAGGAAGCGATGCTTTCTCTCAGGCCATAGCTGAGACAAGAGTCATCCATTGCTGCCAGGGTGCTTTTGGTATCTTCAGTCACCTCCAGCCTTTAAAAGAACAAAATTTTGTTACCATTGGACTGAACCTCTTGGGAAAATATTAACAGTTGTTAAATGTAATAATGTTACTTTTGTTTTATAAAATAACATAAATCACTGAGCATTTCTGTCACTTAGCATTTCTCAAAAAAGCAGTGCAACAGTTATATCTAAATATTTTTTGGCACTTGAAAAGGAAGTATCATCTATATTTTCTTTTTAATCTGTAGGAAAAATTACCTCAATACTGCACAAAATTTTCTTGCCTTCATAAGCACATGCATGTTTTGTGAAGGAAGAGTAGTAGAGGGAAATATACACTTCAAAAGTAAAATGTTTCTGAGGGTGGTTGTTTCCCCAGCTTCTGAAACCTGACCTACTTTCTCTTGTGGCAGTTGTGATATTAGAAAATTCATTAATTGGGCTGTGTGTTGAGAGAGACACAACAGGAAAGTTTTATTTGGGGATAATGTGCTCATTGCACCTGTGCTGCTTCCTGGTGTGTGAACAGGGGGGAGCCACTTCTGCCTGCCAGGGCCCACCTGTGAGCCACTGCACATCACTGGGGATGGTCAGCAGTGGGGGATGTCAGTGGGCTTGGTGACCTGGATCTCATGCCTGCCCCTTGGTGAAAGGACTCAGGAGTCCCAAAGGGAATGAATGCATGGATGGCTGGATAGGAGGAATGATTGAATGCTAACTGTACCTTCTTTCAAAGTTAAACCTAGATTATCAGTTAGAGAGCTGGGCTTTTGGCTTTCATGGTTTAGCTTGATGTCAGAAGATTTTCCAAGCTTTTAAACTGCTTTCAGGAGAAGGAAATAAATAGCTATGTCTTCTGTGATGCTAGTACAAGTATATACAAGGCTGGGAAACACCCCTGTTGTTTCTGGCAGCCTGTGTGGTATGTGGTACCTGTGAATGTTTCTCCAGTTGAAATTTTTATTCCGCATCACCACAGGAGGAACTGGATTTGTCGTGGTGTTGTTGTTAGTGCACTGGGTAAGACAAGGTGTTGTAAGGACACAGCAGAGACCATCAGCAACTTCTGAACAAGGAAATGAATACACAGACAGTTAATACTTGCATACTCAAATAAACAGTTTTGGACTCAGCAGTAGCAGTCAAAAAATTGTCTGTTCTCAGCAAGGACACAGTAACACAGGCTTAATTTTTTCCTTTCCTCATATGTTTGCTTTTTTAGTTTATTGTTGAGGATATTTCATGCAGTACAAGTGAGCAACTGAGACACAGAAAGACAAAGTGATTTACTCAAAGACTAGAAGGATGTTTGTGATGGAGCAGAAACTTTAACTCAGTTTTTCTGAGCCCTCAGTGAGTTCTGCTTTGGCCTCTTATTATCTCAGTTATGAGTGCAAAAAAGATCAGATTGGATTGTGTGGGCACCTATTCTTCTGTGGAACATGACTGTGGAATAAATCAAGGTCCACATGTTACTTTCATCAATGTTTCTGCTCTCTATGCTCTTCTTGCTCCACTAGGAACATCACAGATTTTCTTCTGCCCAAAAAGAGAACATCATGGCTGAGTGCTGGTGTTCTACATCTCTGAGCCTTATTTTGGGGTGAGATTCTGTATCATCTCCTGGTGGGGAAAGGAGGAGAGCTAAATCTAATTATGTCTCCTCTTGCACCTATAACTCAAGTAAAAATCTTAATGGTGGGGAAAGGAGGAGAGCTAAAACTTGTTATGTCTCCTCTTGCACCTATAACTCAAGTGAAAATGTTAATGGATACAAGTTTTGGTTCTGCTCCGTTGCTTTTAGGCTTCGATTGTTTACTTATTTCTAAATGGTGAAATATGTCAACTAGTTAACATGTAAATACATCTATATACACCTCCTGTCCAAATTCTTACTCCTCTCTTTATATCATTGGACTTGAAAGTTTCATTTGCTTCTTTTGAATGTGAATATGACTTTTCTCCTCAGTTTATCAGTGTACTCTTTGACCAGCACACTTTTTGTTTTACCTATGAAATACTCAGGTATAGTAACTGCACACTTTTAAAATTACCCAGCACCCATTGCTTGTTAAAGCACAGAACCTATTATTCTCTTGTAACTTTTTAGGCAATTCATTTTTTGCAATTTCCTTCCTCATTTTGGAAGGTTCTCATTATGATGCATGGTAACTGCAGACATTTAATTGTGTCCTTTGTGGAGTTACCTCTCTGACACAGGTTAAATTGCCATAAATCTGGAAAACTGTAATTGAAAAAGGTGTCATCCACTGGACTGATATTAGTAACAGTGACAGCTGAATCTACAATTGAGCTAACAGCATGAAGCCCTTGGTATAGGTTCTGCTGATAAATCACAGACATACATTACTTCTAAAATGATAGGGAAGAAGCTTAAAACATTTCAGAAAATTTTCTGCTGAGTATAAGGTTGTATGCCCTAGAGAACCTGGTGTTGCATGCCCTGTATCTGCCTGTCTATATGGCAAATAAGTGAATGGCAAACATATTCATGTTGGCAAACAGAGACTGGAACCCACAATTATGGGTACATGGCACCTGTACAGCTGAACATTTTTGGCTTTAGCTGTGCTCTGAGAGGGGCTGGGCATCACTGACCTGTGCTGACCTCCAAACTGCATTTGGAAGTTCTCTAGGAAGTGCTGGACCCAGTGTTTGCTAGTGTTTGGCCCAAACAGTGTTATTGACATGGCCATATAATACCCTGTACCAATACAGGCAGAGCCTATCTGGCTTTATTTAGCTGAGTTCTTGTATTGATTTCAGTTATTCTGTTAAGGGCAGCATATTTTTACTTAGGGTGAAAAATAAAGTAAAAGGTATAAACCAAAACCTTTTCCATTGCTTGTTCTGTGGCAATATTTGCAAGTCTTGGACATGGTCAAAACTTCTTGTTCTGGACCTTTGATAGATAGTTTTACAGTTGCCAGTGGAAAATATGTTTTTACTGCACTTGTTTTTACCTGAGTAGTGGTTGACAAGGTCTTCAAGGCACTGGAAGGTTTGCCGTGGAGAGATGTAATACCAGTTATTCGGAAGGCGGAAGATCCTGTAATGCTTCACTTGCCTGTGCCTCACTGACAAGGAATACAACCCTGGAGAGAGAGAAGAATTAATTACACCAAAGTAGGGCTGCAGTTGTGGTTGGAGATCTGTAGCAGAATAGAGTATCTGTAAGATGTGGTGCCATTACCCAAAACATCTCTGAAAGAGCTGAAAAAATGTGAGTGGCCATCCTAATTCATACTTACATAGTATACTTTATATATATAGGTAAGTATAATTAAGGGTATAACATGGCCTGAGATTTTGGTTGAATTTAAATTTCTGGTGTGCTTTTCCTTTATTTTTGCTATTATGGGACCTTTTGAAATGGCGTAAAGGAAATAGGCCTTTACAGAAGTTGTTTGCCTTCCACTGAATAGGGAGATCAGACTCACAGGCTGGTATTCTGATTTAGTCAGCTTTGAGAAATGCAGTAGCTGAGACCTGGTAATGCAGACCTGGCAGGAAAAGGCCGCTTGGATTTTTCCATTGCTTTGTTTAGAACAGTTTTGCAGCATTTATTGGCAAGGACAGAATGCTAATCCTAAATTTCTTTGAATTTAGTATAGATATTAAGAAACTATTGGCCTGTGGTATGCAAGAGGCCAGAGTAGATGATGTATTATTTCCTTTCATCTGTAGTATTATGATATTAGGATGTGTTTTGGAGCTTCAGAAAAGGAAGGCAGCACGTTGCACGTGGGAGATTTGCTCAGCCTGGAGAAGAGGAGACTAAGGGGAGACTTCATACATGTATTCAGCTTCCTCATGAGGGGAAGTGGAGGGGCAGGCACTGATTTCTTCTCTCTGGTCACCAGTGATAGGACCTGAGGGAATGGCCTGAAGATGTGTCAGGGAGGTTTAGGCTGGATATCTTAACCCAGAGAGTGTTTGGGCACCTGAACAGGCTCTCCAGGGAAGTGGTCACAGACAGAGTTCAGGAAGTATTTGGACAATTCTCTCAGGCACGTGGTGGGTTCCTTGGGGTGGTCCAGGGCCAGGAGTTGGACTCAGTGATCCCTGTGGTCCCTTACAACTCAGGATATTCTAATATTCTATGTTCCCATTAAAGAAAATGAAAGTATAACATTGGTAAAGAATAATTCCCATGCAGCAAAATAAAGAAAATAAAATTGAAGACCTGTCATTTTTTAGAAGTAAATAAAAGACCCTCCCTGTTTTTATAGGAAACACACATATCAGCCACCCCCACTACTAGGTGTGCACTTCCCAGCTTCTTGAATCAATCTTTTGTGGACCAAGGCAAAGCTGTGACTTTTCCTCCATTGAAAAGTCCCACTGCCTCATGAGGTTTGCATGCAACCAGAGTAAATAATAGTGTTTTAAAAAACTGTGTCTTGTTTGTGCTGATGCCTGTGGAATTTTCCATGGCCATCAATAACCCTGTTTCCAGTAGGTGACTGGTGAAGGCTGGCACACTGCACTGGGTGCCTTCATGTTCCCATTATATACTCTTTCTGGTTTTGGACTGAGCCATATGAAAACTGTTCATGCCTGAGATCAAGAGGGAAAGAAATCTGTATTGTCTCACCTTTCCTAGTTTCACTCTCTCTGATCATGAAAGATCCAACCTTGGTGTTGGGTAGCTGGAGAAGTTCCTCTGCTTTTTCTCTTCCCAGCCCTTCAAATAACCAGCTGTGAAGCAGGAAAAAATAAATTCTGAAATTTGGACACCAGTGAAACAGAGAGCAGCATGTGGCTGTGAAAGTGCTACATTAGCCAGGAAAAGTGACTGCAAAAATAACACTGTGGCTTTCTACAGTTATTCTCTCAACTATGTTCAGGCATATTTCCCCAGTTTATGGAGAAAATTTTGCTGTTTTTGAGTTCTAATAACCTTTGTGAGGTTAAGAGAAGAGTCATAAGGTTTGGACTTGTTAGGGAAAACAAAAATTTTTGATCTCCTTTGATCTAAGTTGCTGGGGACAGATCCATGTGGTATATTGATGACATCTGTAGAATTAATTAAATAAATCTCTCTTTTTCATTTAAACCACTTTTGTTAACCCCAAATTGTACCATGAATAACCCCCAAAAAAGTCTCAATTATTTTGCTTCATCTAGGGAACAGTCCAACCATTTAAGTTAATGGGCTTTGTGGATAAAGGAAAGTGGAATTAGTCCCACAAATTTTCACCACAGCTTGGTGCACTGCTGTGTTTTGCCACAGCCAGTGTCTGACCATGGAACCGGGCTTGCTTAGCTGGTCTACAGTTACTGGCATTTTATTTTAAAGTTGTTCTCATGTTTTGACCCAGTCTGCTGTCACTGAAGCTTCAAACAGTAGCTCCCATTACCCCACATGCCTTTGTGAAAGCATCTCTTTTTCAGGAGGATGTAAAAGCATGTTAAAATTTAAGCACTTGCATAGTTCACAGTGACATCCACAGTTCATATCCTTAAAATTAAACAGGTATTAAAACATTTGCCAGAAAACTTTTAAGTGTGTGCTTTAATGTTGGGTTTTTTTCCTGAGTAGTATCTATGGCAACAAGGAATGTCTGAAATTTCCTTAGTTCTTCCAGTGAGAAAGTTTACATTCTTAAATGACATATTAGTGTTTCTATTTGTTCATTTTGGCCTGTTTTTCATGAGCAAACCTAGCTTAAATTTTACTCCATGTAAATATTAAAAATCGATTCTAAATAGTCTTAGAGATCAGCCATGCAACAGAAGTATATTAAATATCTTATATGCCACTTGAGATGGTTTTGGCTCTTTCCAGCTTTCAAAAAAAGGATTTTCCTTTCCATTTAGTCTAAATTTATATGTGGATTTGATGTTCTCAGTTTTCAAAAGAGCTATTTTAGACTGTCAATAAATAAAATTTCTGTCTGTCAAGTCACTATTGGCATTTTTTGGATTACAACTCAGAGTAGTCAGAGGAGAATATGTAAAAATGTGGTGTTGAAAGGCTGTGGGAAAGGCATTTACTTACCCATGATAAACCTTTGCTACATATTTTCCTGGAATATAGTTTTCTCGACCCGTTGTAAGGGAATGGACTCTCCACCAGCCTCCTTCACTGTGTGAAAACACAAGAAGGGATATTTTCAGATATATTTTCAGAGTTTGTCATCATTTTGGAAATTAGAGAAGACATTCAGTTTAGCCTGCAGTCTTCTGTGTGCTCCTGAAAATATGTATTCAGAAAGGAAACCAGTTTGGTTTCATTTAGAGTAGTTCCATTTCTAAACCTACTTAAGAATTAAATTTGGACACAAAAATAAACTACATTTGTTCCATTTAAATTACGTAAGTAATAAAATATTTTTCTGTAGTTGAAAGAAGAAGGGTAAATACTCAGTGGTTAAACCATGCTGTGCTCTGCCTTCCCACAGCTAGACTTGTACTGGTGTCCAAGATACTCAGCTTACAGCTGAGTATGTTGTGTCTGGACAGCCGTGTGACACCAGGGTAGAGGTTCCTGGGAAATGGAGCCTGTCTGCTTGGAACAGGCTTTCAGTCCAACAGAACCTTGTTCATGGTTTGTTCTTTTCCTTGTCTTCCATGAGTTGCAGACCAGATTCCAATAAAAAACCTCCTTGTAGCTGAAGCTGCAGACATATGTATTTTCCCCAGTATATCTTAGGTTATTGCTGTGATTCTGAATGCTGCCTTTGGCTCTTGAATCCCTTCAGAAATACAGGGTACCAAGAATTTTCCCAGGGCTGCATAGAGCTTTAGTCATAGTGAAAGGATGCTGATGACTGATGGCTGCTTTCCACCTTCACTTTAAGAGTTTGAATCCAAATAATAGTGTCTTGTATTTGAATGCTGTTTTTGTGGATGTTCATATAAATGCTCCCTAAATAATGTCCAGACTGCAGACCAGAGTCTCAGTGTGTGTCAAAACAGCTGAGTTGAAATCACTTAGGTTAGACATCATGAGTTATAACTGCTGGGACCATGGTCCAGAATGTCTGTGCTGAGGGAAAAAGGGAAGCATCTACAGGTTGGAGCTGGAAATTTCATGATACTTCAAAAGTTTTGGGTTTGGTTTTCTACCTGAAGTGAATTTATCTACAAGAACTTTAGGTTATTTTAGTCTTTTTTCCCCCCAGAACTCTCCCAGACAGAACCAAGAATTGCAATAAGAAAAAAAAAAAAAAAAAGTGGAGAGACTAGTCATCTCTCTCCCTCCAAACTGTAATATAACTAAACCTGAAAAATCCCTATGATGATTAAAAATCCCAAAGCATCACATCTCTCCTGGGGCAGGAACTACAGAAATTCTGTAGATTGGGTTGTGTTGCAGTGTGCCCCCCAAGTTCCTGCCCAAGTCCTTACCATGTGACTCTGAGATATTCCTTTGTTAAAGTGCAGGTACAGTTCAAAACAGCCCCGACTTTGATCTGGTTGGCTGTCTACCCCAGCTCCACACCTGGTATCCCCTTTTGCCCTCCCCCTGACAAAAGGAAGCCCGCACAGAGGCTCAGGTTCTTTGACTTCTGGCTCCCCTTCTAATTGGACATACCTTGTCTCCCAGGACGAGGGAATAAATGGTTCTGGGAACATAGCTGGAGTCTGAGCTATATTTCATCTCTTTGCTCCTGCTTCTGGGGAGTAGCTGACAGCTGGGACTGGCTGTCATGGAGCTGCCCTGCCGTGGGATTACCAAGGTGTCTTAAGATGGTTTGAGGTATTCCAAGGCATAGAGAGGAAGCTTGCCCACAAACAAAGCAGTGTACAAGCTACCTTCACTAGAGGGTTGAATCTTGGAGGACATTTGGTTTGACTAGTGGCAGTCAAATACAGTTTTTCATCTGGTAATGAAAGGTACCTGACCAGTGTGAGGAGTGAGAAGCTGTGCTTATCTATTTCTGCCAACTCAGAGCAGTCACAAATGCCTGTGAGGAATTGCATTTCCTGTGGAGTTTCCATATGTCCTGTTCCTGGCACGGCTGGTGGGGCTGATTACCACTACACATCATTATTTTGGTAGAAGGCTGAAAAGCTGCTGTTGTAGGAGGAGTAGGTGCTGCCTGCTTATGCTGACTCCTCTGTGGTCACTCCTCATCATCTGTGCTCTGGTCATGCCATGCTGCTTTTCTTTTTTACTGTATTTTACTTTAAATGATTTGGGAAAAAAAGAATTACAGCTTATGAACAGGAAGAGGCTGCAGGCAGACAATTCTTACTGGTATCAGCATGTGCCCCAGTAGCAGAGAACAGGTCCTTCATCAGGACACTGTGGTTTTCACAGAGCTTTGGACTGTCTTGTCTTCTGTGAACAAGCTTGGGATTCAAAACAGGAAGAGGAAAGTTCCCATCAAGGCTTGCTTTGGCTCTTACTTATCCATCAGGAGAAGTCCTTGATCACTGCACAACAAACATGTCAAAAACTGCTGCAAAAGCCTGCTCTTCTGGAAGTTGTTCCTGCAGTGCATGTATGCCCATGATGTGCCACACATATAATTCCCATTGATGTGGGCAAAGGCAGTCATGTGGTGGTGTGAGGGCCTGTAGCTGATGAAAGCTGAGTGAGGCTTTAAGCCAGAATTTCCAAGTTAAAGCAGTTGTTCTACCATGTCGTGTATGTTCTGCAAACTGCAGCAAGGTTTATACTGCTAGATGCTACCAGAGAATAATTCCCCTGGTTTACAGGAGCTCTCCATCAGCAGAAAATTTATCTGGTGGTATTGTCTGAGACTTGGGACTTTCAGGTTCAGGGAGGCATGGAAATCACTGTGTGAGCAGAACACAAGTGCAGCCTTTCTGGGTCAGACCAAAGGTCCGCATAGGCCTGTGTCTTGTGACTGACAAAGGCCACTGCAGGTCATGGTGGCCTGGAGAAGAGCCTGAGAATTCTTCAGTTGTCTGTGATGATTCTTTTGAGTACCTCTCTCCTCCAGCAATTTGACTCTCTGGTTGGGAATTTTTCTAAATGAGTTTAGAAATCCTCAGAGGATTTCTCTGCTAGTAATGTGTCTGGTCTCCCGCTGAATCCATCTACTCCACCAGCTGCAAAAATGAAGTCTTTCATTTCATTTTGAGCAGTGCAAATAGTGGCTGTGGGGCCAAGTAACTTCGAAGAGGTCACTGTGTGCTGATACAAGTTGTGCATAGAAGAACATCAGAGCTGCTGGCTTCCATTTTTCAGGAACAGCTCTCATTCCTGGCAATATTTGCACTATGCTTAAGGTCAGTCTGAACTAGTGCTCTTAAGCCTACTTCCCTCTGGGGTTCTTAAACTTTTAGAATGGAACTGGTTAACTACTTTTTTTCCCCATTAAGAAAATGCAAAATCGATTAAAAAGCAGAAAAAGAAGAACAAAACCACTACTTTTTTTTTTTTTTTTAATTTTTGTTAGATTTGCCTTAAAACAAGATTAAATTCTAAGACTTAATCATAATGGAGTTGTTGGATTAAAAAGGGTGAGAGAGAAAATGACAAGCACACTTGACATAAAGAAATTCAGAATGATTTTCCTTTTCTATGCAATTGAACCTATTTTGGGTCTTACTATGTTTTCCACTAGCATTTAGAGAATAGTTTCTCATAATCATTTTTCAAAGTAGAATTCTGTTCTGAGTGTTATTTTAGAACAGAGTCTGAATCCAGCTTGAGAAACATTAGCGAAATCTAAGGATCAAGAACAATTTGTAATCCCAAATCCCTAAGCTACATGGAAATTTACCTTGTGGCTAAGAATTCTTCCTTGAAAATTCTGAACTCAGTTCATTTTGCTGAACTGCATCCAGTTTGGGCCAGGTGCAGAAAACACAGCTTTTTAAAATTGTAATAAAACCTAATTTAATAATAAATGGATCGACTTACTCTGATAGCACACGTAGTTTTTCCCCTACATGAAATATAGGTTGGCTTATGTCTGCTGAAGGATAGTCATAGAGAACAGCAAGGAAGTCACTCTCCTGACCTGTGAAAGAAGAAAGAAAATGTCACTTAAAACAAAGGTAGAGTTCTGAAACAGAAATGGATTTTTCCTTAAGTGTGATAGTTTTTATGTAGTAGGTCAAATGGGAAAAAAAAATCTCTGAAATGTCACTTAATTAACATACAGAGCTAAAGATGAACCTATAAATGTATAAGAGGAATGTGAGGATACTAGAAGTGAAAAAAAGTCACGTGGTTAATTGTAAGAAACTAAATTTAGACCCCTTTTTCTAGTAATTACCATATTTAAAGGGCATATTCAGTTTGAAAGTGAAAAATCAGTGAGTATTTAAAGTATTTGGAAGTAACCTAGACTGATTAAAGCCACTGACTCTAATTGCCTCCAGCTACAGTTTTGTTTCATTATATTAAAGAAAAGGAAGATGCATATTGAATTGTTCCATCATTTAACACCACTGATACTTTTCAAAGGTGTGAAATTAGTTTAGGTCTAGGTCAATGAGAGAGTGGCCATCATTGCCTATTTCCAGTACTTTTTAAAGGAGCTTGATGAACATCCACTGCACTTTGTTCTCACCCTTGTGTGGAAACAAGTGGTAGCCCAAGATGCCCTGAGCTTCAATGAAAGAAAAGAGGCACATGGGTGTTTAAGATTAAAGCATAGTATGATGGCAATTTGCAGAGCTGAGATCAGCAAAGAGATGAGAGGACCTTTTACATCTGTTGGGATGACTCTGGGTATTGCAGCCCTGTGCAGGATATGTGCTGGATCTCCTCATTTTTCTGCAGCTGAGCAAATGAGGCACTTTACACAAGACTGGGACTATCAAACATAAAATGCTCCTCATCCTGCTGGAATCTGTGGTGCTCAGTACATGCTGACAGCTGACATACAGAAATGTGTTATGCTGGGTGTTTTGAGCTCTTTGGCAGAAGTTCTGGCAAGAGGGAGTGTGTGATACACTGCCTACATTTCTCCTGGCAGCAGTTCCTTCCCTCTGCATGTTGCTCTACCCTCCACCAGCTCACAGGGAGACAAAGCTTCCCTCTGCCTCCAGCAGGATCAGTGCCCTGATCCTTAGGAACACCATCTAGCAGTACATTTGCAGAGGTGGTTTGATCTCCATACTTCCCTCTCTGTGCAGCCCAACATGTGCAAAAATGGGTGTGAATTCAGGGTAGGAGAGAAAGAAAATAGAGAGATAGTCATATCTCTCTGTAGATAACTGTATCTTGTTAGGTTTTTTTTCATTTAATATAGATTGCTTGCCAACTTCTCTTTAAGAAAAACAGCTTTCTAGGGAAACCTAAGTGCAACATCTTGAATGAATGCTGAAACTGGCTCTGTGTTTTCAGCCTGTGGGTCTCAGGGCCTTAAAAACAACTCACAGTGAGAACAATAAAAGGCTGAAAGAATGCAGAAAAGAAATGTAACAGGTTGCCCAGAGACACTGTGGATGCACCATCGCTGGAAGTGCTCAAGGCCAGGCTGGATGGGGCCTGAGCAATATGATCTAGTGGATGGCATCCCTGCTCATGGCAGTGAGAATGGAATTAGATGATCTTTAAGATCGCTTCCATCCCAAACCATTCTATTATTATTTTGAGAGTGTGTTTAGTATTAGTACTGCCATGGTTTTCTTAGTTATCAGTGCCACCAAATTATACAGGACTAGTCCAGTACAGCCAACCACTGTGATTTTCCTAATACAACTTATTATACACTTAGTTCAACACAAAATGCTGAAAAAATTCTGTTTTAAGCCTTTGATGGCTTCCTTGGTCTGCACAGAAAATCTAGTGGCACCTTCCTGTCTATGAAACTACTTAGTACCTGGGGCTAATAAGACCTAAACAATGACACTGAGTCTTTTGTGACAAAACAAAATCTTTACCCAGGGCTACTCCAAGAAATATAGTCCAGAAGGTACATTTTAAAAATAGCAAAAGGAGGATAAAGTGCCATCATTTAATTTCTCATTGCAGGTTATAATACAACATGTAATACTACATGGAATATATTTTTAGCTTAAGGACAATGTCTTTAGCAATGCTCTATTTTTTTTTATTTATGCAGTTTATTTATAAATATTCTGCTTCCATAATGAAAGAGTGAAAAACAAGTGCTTTTCTGCTCTCATTTCTTGCATACTGGTTATTTGCATTTTGTTACGCACTGTGGGGTACATGACTTTTTTTCTACTCTAGCAAGACCTGTGTTACTTTGATTACACTTTCATATTTACATTAATTTTTGTTTCAATTTTGCATGCCAATTTGTAGTTCTGAAAAGAAAGGAATTTATCAGAGTTCTGTCTTCCACATGCACGCAAATTTTACCTCTTAAACTGCATGCATTATATAAAAGTGTAAGGAAAGGAGAGAACCCCCTGCTTCTTCACTTCATTTTGATTGGTATTTAAGTCAAACCTCACTGGGGTTTTTGGTCATGCAAAATACGCCACCACACTCTACAACATTTCACAGAACCTGTACTGGCTCCTTACAAACACAAAAGCCTGGAAACAGGAAGTAAATGAATTTCGCTCTTTCTCCACACCTAATTTTCACAGTGATCTAATAGATTTGATCTCATAAGCTCCCCACACTTTCAAGATGCAAAAGAAAAAAAAGATTTGCCTGAGTTTATCTAACAAAAGCTCTCCTCCGCAGTGGGAGTGTAGATTACATCTGAAATGGAACAACTCAAAAGTTAGAGTGGAAAGAGCTAAGCACAATCATTTCCACTGAATCAGGTGTTAATTTGGGGTGTTTTTTTTTAGGAGTAGGAAATGAATGTGAAATACATGCTAATTTTAGAAGTCTTCACACCTGCATATCTTGCAAAGTGTGAGACTGAATATTGTATCCTTCAAATTATTCATTGGGAATGGACTGTGAAGCACTATTAGAGTAGGAAGAGCATAGGCAGAACATCCAGATCCAGCTCATCGCCCTGAAAAATCTGATGTGCACTGATGTGGTCCATGTTCAGAGTGGGAATGAGCTGTTTGGAGTTCAGCTCCATGCATCATCCAGCTTTACTTCCAGCAGAAATATTATGATTTGTGACATGGTGTGCACCAGAGGGGGTGAAGGAGGGCACTCATGCATCTGGGAGTCTGTGCAGCACCACAAGGTGTGGCTGCAGAATCACACTTTGGTACCCAAGCTAGATCTAAACCAGCCAGCTTGGGAACTGAGAGTTATGCAGGTGCAGCTCAAAAGAATTGACCCTTGATTCAGGGTCCCAAAGGAGGACAGAGAGGCACTTACAACCCCTGATGACCCCTTTCTGCTCTGGCTACTCTGTCATCAGTCCCTGGGTTGTGCCAGGGATGCCTGTACAGTGTGCTGGCAGATGGGGTGCAGTCATCTTTGGGGTCCAAATGCCTCCTTGGGAAATGCAGCTTATACACTGCTCTCTTTCTCAGGACCAAAACTGGCACACTGGTGGTGAGGAAAGCACAAACTTTTGCTTTCAGTGCAGCTTTCAGGAAGCACAAGGGGCTCACAAGGGTCTGATGAACATGTTCACACTGCAGATCAAATCTGCAGGCTTCAGTTATGTATTTTCTTCCCCCTTTTCTGCTGCACACTCTTTCATTCTTTTCTGTTTCTGTCCTTCATTTTATTCAATCTCACTGAAATGAGCCAGTGTCAAACCTACATCTCCTAATAACTATTTTGACTATTGAAAGTCCATGGATTGGATCCTCCACCTCAATTAAATCAAGTCTTTTCCTGGCCTGGTGGAAATCTTCTGTGTTTTGTGATGTGATTTGGAGTTTGATCTGCTCAGGAAGTCAAACAGATACAAACTCGCTGAATTAACCCCAACACATACTTCAGTATTTTTCATTTTTAGAAATCTTTTTTTCACTGGATTTGAAAGACAGTACTGGTATTTGCACTCCCAACTTTCATTAGCAACATCTAAGTCTTTATGAAAGATGCTGGTCTGATCCAGACTAAGACATGGATGGATTCAAGGAGCTATGTAGGCTGATCAATCTTAGAACCATAGATTAGCTTGAGTTGGAAGGGACCTTTACAGGTCATCTAGTCCAACCCTCTGAAATGAGCAGGGACATCTTCAACCAGATCATGTTACTCAGTACCCCATCCAACCTGACCTTGAAAGTTCCTACAGATGGGACATCTATCACCAATCTGGGCAAGCTGGTCTAGTGTTGCACCATCCTCACTGTAAAAAATGTATTTGTTATATCTAGTCTAAATCTACCCCATCTTAGCTTAAAATGTTATCCTTTGTTGTGTCACAACAAACCCTGCTATAATGTCCATCCCCGTCTTTCTTATAAGCCCCCTTTAAGTACTGAGGACTTCAATAAAGTCTTCCTGGAGCCTTCCCTTCTCCAGGCTGAATAACCTCAACTCTCCCAACTTTTCCTCATAGGAGAGGTGTTCCATCACGCTGATCATTTCTGTGGCAAAACCCCTGTCTTTGGATGAACAAACATAGGAATCTGGTACAATTCTAGCTGTGAGAGTGTCTGAGGTTTCCCTATGCCCTTGGCAGGTGCCACTGCAGCTACAGGAGATTTGTTCTCTCCCAACGTGGTAGCAGGAGGTCAGGCAGGATTAACACCACACCCTTCTATATATGTTAGATGTGTAGGAGAGTTCAAGTAGATTGAGTCCTGAATTACTAAATGGATATTTTCCCCTTGTAATCACTGTGCTATCAATGTTTACTGAGTTGTCTTTTCGGGGTATGTTCTATTTCCATCACAGAAATGGTTGCAGTTGTTTTTAGCCCTGCTAAATTCTGACTTTTAGCATGTGCAGGACCAGTACAAAACTTGGTCACAGCCATGGCACACTCATCAGTGAGGTCCTGCTCTGAGTGAGTGCATGTCTCTGTTTTGGTGTTTATATGTGGTATTTGTGTTGGCAGTTGTTGGGAATATCAGCATAAGGCACTCTTCTTCATGGAAAAAAAAATATTTAGTAATATGCTGAGTAGTATTTGGTCTGTGCTATATCAGGACCTCCAGGGCTGCAAGGCTGCCCATCTCAGCTAGTTCCTGACCATACAAAGAGCAGGTCTGGGTTTCCTTGCAGCAGCAATGAAACCAGAATGATTCCATATCCTTATTATTATGAGCAGTCCAATCAGAAAATCTTTCATGGAAAACCCGAAAATTTTAGATTAATGCCTTCTCCCATTCAAAAAAAGGACAACTAAAAACCCCACCACAAACCCAAAGGAAAAACTCAAAACTGTTTTCTTTTCTTCACCTCTGGGGAGTGATATATTGCAGCTCTTGTGCCAGCTGCCTGTATTAGTGCACCATGAGGGCTGGGTCTGTACTGCCTCTCCACCCACTCACTCCCAGTTTGTAGCAGCAGATCACAAATCCTTCTTTCTTTCCCCCTCCGATGGATGACCTCTACCATTGTAGAGAGGTGGCAGGGAGGGATTTGCAACCTGATTGATTCACATGGGGATCCAGAGGGCAGTTGGGCTATACTCTGCTTTGGCAGCTTGCCCTATGAAACTTGTATTCCTCTATAGCCTTTAGGGATAAACATGGTGACAGGTTGGCTGTGTGCTACTTCTAATGCAGTTATCTGACAGTGGATGGAAGTGAGGCTCAGTGCAAGCATAACATCATTAAAATTTTTTACCTTAAATGAAGGAACTCCAAATTTCGAGAATAAATTTGTATAAAATATCACATGCTATTATGTCAAAACACAGCATTCCTTGTTTGTGAAGTAGCATTTCAGTGCTTTCTGATTTGGAAGGAACGTCTTTCAAGGAGCACCAGCAAATAATACATTTAACATTTGGGGTTTTTAATTAAAGTGCTTCTTGGAAAATGAGCTAGAATGTAGCTAAATATAAGCACTGTCTGGTGGACGCCCTCCTTCTCCCAGAGCAGCCCCGCACTTGCCTGCTCATGTCAGGCGAGGGAAGACAGACACATGGCTGAGTCTATCATATATCGTGAACATCTTTTTCTCTCAAAAGGAATGAAATGAGTGCTTACCCATTTGGCTTGGAATGTTTGTTTCCTCAGATGCTCTTGGAATTTTCACAGCATTTCCCATTGTTCTCGCTAATTCCGTCAAAGTTTTTCGGAACTAAATCAAAGCAGACATTGAAATTTAACATCACAAAAACACCTGCTGTGCCAACAGATGAGAAATGACCTCGTTTGGGCGTCTCCAATTTCGTGCAGTTTTGCTTTTGGGAACTCTTGTGTCAAATTCATGCGAGAGTTTTACATACTCGCTCAACTCTCACCACGCTGGTGCTTTTATCAGGGGAATAGCAGAAAACCACAGCTAGGGAAGTTGCTCAGAAGAACAAGATGTAGTAAAAGTTTCCATTACCAGTACCTCAGCACAATAGGAAGTAACAGCAGAGCTGTGCCTATATGGGCATCTCATATACAAAATGTTTCTTCAGCATTTGAGGTGCTGAGGCTACAAAGGATCTAATTAGACTGATGTCCCTGGTTTTCAGCACTGTGTGTATGTTATGTTGGTTTACTGCTGAACACAAAAAACATAGCTTGGTAGGTTTGGGCTTTTTTTCTGATGCAGTTGTGCCCTCAGCAAATGTGGGCTTTTTTTTTTTTTTTTTTAAGTAACATCTTGCCTAAAAAAATGTTTGCTCTCAAAACAGTCCTCCTGCATAAAGCCAGCAGTGCAAATTCTTCAGATACTTATCTTCAAAAGTTTTGGTGGTTGTACAATAAACAGTATCAGAAAATTGTGGAATTAAATAGTGTGACAGGAAAAGTTGCTTCTCACAGTTTTGCTGCAGCCATCCTAATTCTCCCTGACTGAGGACAGAGAGAAAAATATTTTGAATGTGGAAGGTGTTCCTGCTACAGGATAATTTCAGAGGCAGAGACCAATAAGCTATATCTATTTAAAAACTGTACATCAAAGCAAAATGACACCACCAGCTGATGGGCAATAATTTTTTAAAAAATATATTCTGTCCATTGCCATGTGAAAATGTTAACAGGAGCTCTAGCAGCATTGTGTGAGTATTTTGCAGCTTGTGGCCTTTTCTAGCTTAAATATTTCAAAAGTAATTGCTGACTTTGGTGTGCCACTCTTCAAATGCACAGGCTAGAGCCCGATGGGGTCAGCTGGAGAGGTGTCCAACCTGAGAAATAGAACTGCTGACATCAGCAAGACTTTATTGTTGATTGTCTTTTGGAATAAGACTGGCAGAATTTCAGTATGTTAATTAATACCATACATTTTAATGTCTTACAGTTTAGGAAGATATACTGCAGAATAAAATGCCATTCACAGAAAAGAAAATTTGTCCCTTATCAAATGCTAGGAGCTCCATGCTAGAACAGATGGTAGTGCACAGTTTGACTCCACCTCATCAGCTTTCCAAGCTTCTTAGTGCTTGTTCCCAAAAGCTCTTTGCTAGAATTCTCTATTTCACTGGCCAAATGGCACATTACCCCTTCTCTTTGTGCACTCAGAACTGGCTTGTGGCACATCTGGAGGATGCAGCTGTGCCAGTGTCTTTCTGACAAGCATCTGAAACCTACTTTCACAAGAACAAAATGTGTTTCATTGCCTGATAGAAGAAGCCTAGAAGCTGAATAAAACAGCACCCTCAAATTTAAATAAACTTCTTAGGTATTCATGTTTTAAAAAAAGATCTCAATTTAAAAAAAAAAAAAAAAAGATCTTTCTCTCTGTAAATGCACCTAAATTTCTAAAGCTGAAACCAGAATTCACTCTGTCAGGCACTGTCTGCTTGCAAGATCATGATGCCATGAAGCTTTTTGTCTTTTCTTTTATACCCCTTTCATGCCTTTTTGCAGCTTCTGTTCCTGGTGCTTTTGCCTACATTCTTGGAATTGTTTGTCAAACTAGGAGACTAAATATTTTAGAAGCTTCATAGGTAGAGGTTATTGTGCCCCAGACCCCAAGGTCCTCTCCAGAACACATTCTGTAAACTGAGATAGAACCATCCAGGGGAAGGTTCCTTAGAGAGGGAGCCTCTCACTGGGGAATTTTTGATAGATGTGCTAATTAGAAAGACCTATAATGTTATACCAGATCTTTTTGGGGGTGTGCATTATGGGATGCATTTCAGGGCTTTTGACCTGGACGTGTGCACCTAAGGATCCTTAAAATAAATACCATGGTAAAATCCCTTTTCCCCCTTCTAACCATCTTTGACTCTTGATTTTAACACTAGGAAAAGGCAGCAATCATATTTTCCTGATCTAATTATGACTATTTTTCTGCAAGACCCAATTTTAATTTATTTAATATTTTTCTTACTTTTATCCCATCAAGGAAAAGAGGTAAACCCATAGGAGTAGTGCAGCCAGTTCTTTGGCTACAGATGTTATAGATGTTCCTGGCTCATCTTCAAATTAGCCAGAACAATTTCCTGGACACAGCAGTAAAGCTCAACAGGGCTGAAAAAGTCAGCCAGGATAGTGAGATAAATACCGGGACTGATAACCTCTGCTGAGCTCTGTGCTCTTGTAGATGCATTTTTGCAGTAATTTAAAAGGGAACCTCAAATCCTGCTCAGTGTATAGAATCTAAGGTGCAGTTACCAAAATGTTGTGCGACTCCAGATAGATGGCAAGAATGACAGCATAAACATCTTATGTTGATTTGTAATTTTGACACATGCAATTGATATTTAGATGAGAATTGCTTGAATTTTGTGTCCCAAAAGTCTGAAAAAAAAAAAAAAAAAAAAAAAAAGAGCCCTACCTCTAAGTACCACTTCATGCTAGGTTTTTTTATTTGAAGGCTGGGGGAGAATGTCATCCTACAAGTGTCAGGGTTATCACCAAGGGCCTTTTTCCTGCTCCTAATTTCAGGTGCTCATGAGTCACTTTGGAAAGTGATACGTAGTATTTATGCACCGTGGAAAGCCTTCTGAAAATTTACTTTAGGCTTTCAATCTTTCTAAAAGCACAGCACATTTCACCAAGACACCTTCATTTTCCTAGATGGAATTTAAGAATCTGAACGCTAAACATTGCTTTAAAAATACCTGAAGTGTTTTTTCAGGGTTGCTTATACGTTGTTTGCAATTAAACCACTGTCTAGTCCAGAGGGATTAAATACTGGACAAAAGGCAAGTTCCTACTTTGTGTTTTTGCAGCGCACAGCCTGGTTCACTTCTGCCATACCAGGCATTGTTGTTCTTGAATGACCTCTGAAGTCATCAGGACAGAGCATGCAGCTTCGTGCTGCTGCCTTAGGTGTGGAAGAATCTGACTTGTGGAAAATGGAAATGTTGTAATGTTCCTTCAGTGAGAGTGAAGAGCAGTGACGTCTTGGGCTTTGCCGTCACTAACGTGGCACTTTGCTGAGTCTCACTGCATTTTCTGTGTTGTTTCACTGTCACTGCCATTGGGAGCATAAAGTTGTGAAAGGGACAGAGTGTTCAAGATGTTCTTCAGACTCACAGCAGACGTGCTCAATAAATAGAAAAAAATGGAAAACTCTGACCCTTGCTATTAATTCACTTAACCGAAGTGATTAAAAGGAAAATGAGGCATCAGACTAGGTTTTACTACGAGTGAAGGTTCCAATAGTCCACTCAAAAATGGTGGAGCGAATGTTCTGAGGTATGACTCAACCTTCAGATGTCTGAAAATGGGGTGAAAATGGAAGGAACTGGAAGTTTTGTTTGAAAGAGGGCAGGCAAAAGATAGTGTCTGCTTGCTTGCTGTCGATGGCATATCTGCTCTAGACTGTTTCTAAACTAAGAGTGTACAAACCGGAGTAATATTTCTAAAACAATGTCATTTCCTAAAACAATTTGCTCTGAAGTGAGTGATAGAACTTGATGGCTGAAGTATCTTGTGCTTGTGATGAGTTATTGTCATCACAATACAAATCCATTCCATCGCTGGATGATAAATTCTTGTGTGGTTTTCCGAAATTTTGAGACATTCTGCAAAACTGGACTTACTGTAAGCTTTAAAGATCTTGTGAACTAATTTTTTTTTCATTGAAAACAATAGAAGAATGGTAACAGTTTTATAGGTGATAATCTTCTGAAATAGCAAATTTGCTCCAGGCACTACATCTCATTTGACCTTACTGAATCATAGAATAATTTGGGTTGGGAAGGACCTTTAAAAGCCACCTAGTCCAACCCTCCCTCCATGGACAGGGACATTTGCAAATAGATCAGGTTGCCCAGAGCCCTCTCCAACCTGGCTTTGAATGTTTCCAAGGATGGGGCATCTAACACCTCACTGGGCAACCTGTCTTTCAATCCCACATTGTAAAAAAATTGTTCCTTATAGCTAAACTTGATTGCAGAGTTTGGTTTACAAGTAGAAGTGTCTTCCTTCCATCACAGAAGCAGATAGTTATGCTAGATCCAAAGGAAATAATTCACTGAGGGTGATTTGAGAAGAATTAAGGAGAAACAATAGACTCTAAAATCATTATGTCTTATCTACCTGGAGCCCTGCATGGAGTGCAGCTGCTGTTCAGCTCAGAGGAACCACTGGGCTGCTGGGAACCAAAATCTGCCTGCAGCTCTTCTGCTCACTGGCCACCTCCTCAGTGAAAATTTGATTTTAACTATTAAGATCATATTTGCAGTGTGGCAAGCACTGGTACTTCTTCCTTTCCCTTTTCCCCTTGTGCACATGGTGTCCAAGGAAAGGTGTCCACTGCAGCCGTGGCTGTTTGCACTCAGCTCTCAGGGCTTAGGGATCTTTGCTGCCAAAAGGAAGGTGAGGAAACATCTACAGTCCCAGGCCAGCTTTGTATCATATTTATCAGAACACTCAGCAGATATGAATTCTTCCCCTGTCAAAATTGGAATCCCACTGACCTACATGGTGTGACCCCAAAACCTGTGGTACAATTTTCCCCTTCCGTTCCTGTGTGCAGCACATGTAGCAATAACTTCCTCTTGCAGAATTTGTTCTCAGAAAAAGTGCTTCTGCAGCAGTTAAATAGCATGGAACATGAGAAAGCCTGCCACTTGGTGAGAACTTTCTCAAAGTTATATTTAATATGGTTGAGAATTAGTAAATATAAAGAAATTAAAATAATGAGAGGAATAAAAAGGCACATGAATAAAGCCCTCCTGCAAGGAATACCATAGACTAGTAAAATTAGAACATTATCATTCCTGAGATGCTATACCCTATTTTATTTTTTTTTCTGACATTCACATCTATACTGCCAAGATTTCATGATTTAATTCTCAATAAGGTTCACAGGTAATGTCTGAATCTCATTTAGCTTGAATATGAAAGCACTGGCATCATGTTATTTTTCATGTGGGGGAAGAAAAAGCAAAACAATTTAGATTTCAGAAGTATTTTTTTTTTTTGTGAATATCCCTTAATTTATCATTAATCAAAATGAACATCCTTTCTGCTTTGAGGCTTTTATACCTTTGCACTTAGAAAGAATAACATAATACTCTCATCAAAGTAATTCATCGACACATGTAAACATGAAACAACACAGAAATACCACACTACGCACACTTCTAACACTTTGAATAAAAAAGCCACTAATCTGTGGGCTCATATTTTTGTTACAGTGAAAAGCACTTTGCCTTAGCATAAGCTCCTAAGCATCTATCTTAATCTGAGGTTTCTGAGTAGAAATACTCCTTGTCCTGTCTATCTTTAGTACCACTCCTTATGAAAAGGATCAAGGCAGGCTCTTCTATTTCTGCCTTCGGTGATACTTGAAATCCACAGTCTGAATACTGTCATTGTTAATGAAATAGAACACCCTTGTATATAAATAAAATTGAAACATTTGGTCTTGTATGCAGATAATCTAAAATATATCACAGCAGTGATTACCTTTAAATGCTAGGCATGGCACTCCAGGTTGCAGTATTGCTGAAAAAAGCCGTAGTCACAGTACTGCTCTCGTGCTGCCAGCAAGGTTTAGCTGATCAAGTCGAGGAGCAGCCGGTCGAATGAGTGTGTTGTGAAGTTCACGCTGTCATGTAGAGCAGCATTTGCCAAACAGGCCACATACTTCCTCTCTGAGAAATAAGGAAGGCTCAAAGTGTTTGCAACAGATGAGGTTCCTGTTGCAAGTCACTACTGAAGGCACTTTTTATCTATGGGCTGAGAAAAACAGGGAGGTTTTCAATGTATTGCATCAGGGCTAGTTTTAGCAGATATAAAAAATGAGGAAAATAACCCAGTTTACATTACTTATACAAAAAGGGGTTGTGGTTTTTTTTCTTCTTCTTCTGAATTTATTTATCCAATAATGTTCATTCCCCAACTGTTTTGTTTTATGCAGTTTTGCTATTTTTTTTTCTCACAGACAGGAAGAGGCACAAAACATTGTTTTCACTCTTATTGAGTCTCTACAGGAATGCAGCCTTTGCATTACACTTCACTCTGTACCCTAAAATATCTCTTTCTCCAAATATTTGAAGCTTAAGATCAGTAATGAAGAAACAGGGATTGAAAGCCTGTCTTTGAGGCCCATTTTCACACTAGTAAAAAGTGCAGAAGCCTCGGGACCTTCCTTATCTCAGTGTCTGGGATGGAGGAACCAAGATATTGGCCTGTTAAATAACCTGAATAAAGGCACTGAAGAATATTGTACTGTGGATATGAATATAGAAGTCAAAAGGATTTATTAATGTTTGCCCTTTGCTTTTATAATCAAGATGTGATCTGAAAAACTCATATCCCTAACATTGTATAGGAAAATATAAAAAAACTCCAACAAACCCACAGAAAACAAAATAACCCACCAGAAAACCCAAAAAACCCAAGCAGGTTTCCTACTTCATACCAGAGTAGGTGCTTATGTGGGAGCTGTTGTGTAACTGCTATTGAAACCAGGAAACACTGATCTAATCCCCAAAACTGTGCCAAAATTGGTAATTTGCTAATTTCAGGAGAATATTCTTTCTCTGTGATGGGCTGTACTAGCAGTCCTCAGTGTGAAGGGACAGGAAAGCACTAGGAAGTTTGATAAGCTAATCAGTCCATAGCACAGCTCCGTTGCTACCCTGGCCAGTTTTATTTTGATTGTTTAGTACCTTCTTGATTTCTTCAAATCACAAGGATGTGACATGCATGTCCCTTAATGGCATTCACCAAACTGATGAACCGTGTCTCTGGAATTACTGAAATGTCGTGGGTTAGGGGATGTCTGCGTGTGGGAATGGGCAGAGGCAGAGACTTTTCCTGATCCTTCTCACCACCCTCTGCCTTAGGCTGCCTCTGACGATCTTTGTGCCTTTACAAGAAGTAAGGTTACATCCTAAGATGCACATGGGAATGGGGCAGGTCTCAGACTGAGCAGGAAAGATTGGTCACACTACAGGAGGGGTTGGATTTGCTCGATAGAACGTGATCTGCTGGAAACACAGCAAATCGCAGACGTAGTTTGTACCATGCTTGTAGAGGAACAGATGAGTCTGCAGAGGAGGGAGGTAAATAGAATTCTCCATTTCTGTGTCATTTCTGCCTGGTGCTGGTGGCTGTCTGCTCTTGTGTAATGATGAGAGCTGGTTTACCCTTTCAGTGCATTTAGCTAATACCATGTTTTAAATAGGATAATTGATAAGGTAGTGTTTACATCTAAATGGAAGAAAGTGCTTATATGAATTAAGTGGGGCTTTTTATGTCATCTTAGAAGTATTCATATCCTGTTATTCAAGTCACTAACCTGACACAGGCACTCTGTGAGTCACTTGTGAGAGGGACATTGCCCCTGCAGGGCTGCCTCTGTTGTCGGCAAAGACGGATTTGCAAAGGCTGATATACAAAAAAAAATCTTCCTTCTTCAAAATGTTATTTTTGATATAAGAGAGAAAACCCTTGCCTTTCCTCCATTATTATATTGAAATTACAGTCAGTAGACAATTATGGAGGGAAAAGTGTTTGAATCTCAATCTCTCTTTCCATTGCTGGACTGATCTGCCAATTCCCTGTTACATTCCCTGTGCTGGTGTTTGCCAGTTGTGTGCCGAATGTCTTCTTAGCTGTGACAGAGACTCCCCAAGCCAGTCCCAAAGTTTTCTATTTCTTCAGGCTCCTGAAGCCAGGTTTCATGAAAGCCTGGACAAATGACGTTAATGTCATCACATAGAGTCCTGCAGCCCTGATGTGTTGTAAGCACTTGTCACTCTGCAGATTGGATGTCTAAGGGAAAACAGTGCAGGATACTGGAAAAAAACCCTGCAAGAAAGAAGCAAGTAGGCTCCAAATTAAAAACAACTTCTGGAAACATTTTAAATCCAGTCCGCTAAAGAATATTCTCCTAAGATCACTGGAAAAGTGAGTCAGTGGTCACTTAGTTGTGTCTTGCTTATTTTTGCAGGGACAAAAAACTGGATTTAAACTGTAACTTTAATCTTTAACTGAAACTGAAGACACTCTCAGACAGAAATAAGGGGCTGTTGTCTGTCCATGAAGTGATTATCTTTAAGCACAAACTGCCAAGGAGAAGTCTGCAGTGTCCATTTCTCCATGTCTCTGAGCCCAGCTTAAATGCTTCATGCAAGATCAGGCTTTAGTCAAACACAAGCCATGCTTAAAGTGATAGGAAGCACTTGAGCTCAGCAGTCAGGAAATGGAAGAGCCCTGGCTGTCCCAGAGGTCAAACCAGATGGTCTGACAGATACTTCTGGCTGGGAACTGTGTGCATCTGAGCCTGGAGAGTGCCTATTTTTAACAAATAAAATATTGCTGTGCAGCTGGCTCCTTTGGGAAAGTAGAATTCTCAGGACAGTTTGCATTAGATGTCTTTTGATCTCATTTTTGGGTGGTATTGCTGTTTGCATTGCCTATAGCATGGTTTAGGGCAGACAGAAAGCCTGCTTTGGTGGCAGCCTTCAGAGAAACTACATTCACTTGCAGGGAGTGTGTGTGTTGAGGAGACAATGTGGCTCAAGCAAGAATTTAATTTTCAAGATGGTTTGGAAAAAAAAAAAAAAAAGAGGTCATGATGTGAGGAGAGGAAGTTAGGTTTGGGTTTGCAGTGTGTGGGTGATAAAATCTAGTTCCAGTGAAGTTTCTAATCATTAGATGTGTTCTGAATAATTTTGGAAAAATTTTGCAGAAGCGAGCTTCCAAACTAAATGAGGAATCAAAAGACATTCAGCACTGCAGCTTATATGGCAATTGTCTTTTTCAGATATGTTGTGAGACAAAGGTACAGTGATAGTACTTTGGTGGGTTGACTCTGGCTGGACACCAGGTGCCCACTAAACCTGCTCTGTCACTGCTCTCCTCAGCTGGCAGGGGAGAGCAAATATAATGAAATTCTCATGGGTCAAGTACAGGGGGAGATCACCCACTGGTTACCATCACAGACAAAACAGGGAAGTTAGTTTAATTTAATTTAATTAGTTTAATTTATTACCAATTAAAAAGAGCAGGATAATGAGAAGTGAAGCATGATTATGACTCTCTGGAATTTTCCACTCTCACTCTTCATCCCCATACTGCAATTATTTCATTTAGGCTCCCTCACTACCAAAACTTGGCCACACAAACCAAGCACAGGTCCATATATTCTTTTTTATTATCTCATCAGAATAGCAGCAAGAGCTGGTGGAGGAAGAATTGGGATGGTCAGGATAGCACCAATGAAAATCTTTTGAGCTATGATGTCCCAAAAGAGGAGTCTGCAAGAGTCACCAGCCCCAGTTCAGCTGGTCACAGCCTGATATCAAAGTGAGAATTCACCTTCACATAAAACTGATTCACCAGCTTCTCACCACTGTCAGCTGCACCATTTACTAGTATCTGAATTTCTACTGTGTAGCTGAACCTCTAATATTGAAAAGAGAAATTAAGAAATGCTGACAATGCTCCTGGTCCCCGAACTAAAGAGTACTGAAGGCTTTGCCTCCCATTTTCAGTGCCATCACTTGTTGCAGCAGGTGCTATTGCTCAACGCTGTCAAGTTCCTCCTATTCCTACAAATGCTGCTGTGGATTTTGTAATAAAGCTGCAACTGCTTCTTCTTAGCAGTTCAGCGCTGAACACTTTTGACTGGGTCGTTGTCAAAAATGTCATCGGAACTTCCTCTGTTGACAATGGGTCCATCTGTGAGGACACCTAAAACAAGAAGTGTGTGTTCCCTGTAATTCCCTTCTAAATGATGCTGAGATAGGAAATTCCCAGTGATGACAAGGTGGCTAATGCCTACAATTTTATTGTGAATGCCATTTTTTTAGAGATTCACTTTCAAAAACACTCTGCAGGAGTATCTGAAGATTTCACTTGTTAATTTTAAAAGTGAATTTTTAGCTCTTGTGTTCATAGGTACAGGAGAATTCCTGGAGAATTAAAAACTAGAGGACTAGCAAAAAGAACAGAGTGTTTGTTATTCTTGAGCTGATCTCATGATTTTTGGTTTTCTGATTCATGATTCTGTCATGCTGATGATAATATGGGTATCACGTAATGGAAATAAACAGGCCCTCCACTATTTCTGCTTCTCCCTAAATAGTTCTATTTTTAAAACATGCAAGACCTCTATTACTGGTTGCTGAGACTAATCACACAAATAAATTATATTTTTATAGGAAAAGAAGGAAATGCTCAGTGTAGCTCCATGTCCCGAGCCAGCCTCTAATGTGGATTTAGTATTTAGGGAAGATTTCTGTTTAACGTGAAAACTGCATGTGGAGGTGCAACAACTGCAGATTAATGTGAAAAATGTAAGAAAACTATTTCTGGGTGATGCAGCTTCTGTTCTCACTTATTGGTTCCTGAGGAGGTTTGTTGCAAATGATGAAGAAACAATGACCCTGAATTTTGATGTGAATTTGAAAAGCAGAGAGCTGGTACAGTTTTGCTTGCATAACAGGAACCATGTTTTTAAAGCCTGAAACATATTTTGGAAGCACCTGGGAAGGAAACATAATGGTATTGTTTTCAAATACTGCTTGAATGATACCTTGTGTTTCTCTATCACCTGCTTCCAGTCCTAGTGAAAAATAAACATGATTAAAAGTTGTTGCTACCACATGTCTTACAAACCCCAAAGATTTGGTCTCTTTCAAACCCCAAATGCCAGACTTGCTTTCTAAGTATGAGTGTTGCCAAAAAAAGCAAACTGAGAAAGTGGCCATTAACATGGAAAATGGAAGAAAAAGTACAGAATAAAGAGCACATAAACCTGTTGTAACCACTCACAGAAAGAAGAGAAAATGTCCACAGCCAGAGTAAGGCTCTATCGAGCTTTACTCCCCTCAGAAATGTGTTTGCAGAAGTTTGTGGTTTTTCTTTCACTCTGACCATATCTACTGCTAGCCCCTATGCATACCATGCTGTGACACAAAGATTTGCCTGCCCAGGCTTTTACTTCTGCCCCCGCAGTAGAGAACTTTTGGGACACTTCTATCCAGAACCTTTTGTAGTCTCTGTTTTACTCAGTACATGACCTCGGGGCAATCTTTCAGGTTGTAGATATCTGAGAGATGGAAACTTTGCACAGCTTTTAAAATCTCTGGGAGGAGATATGTTCAAAATCAAGCACACACCAGGATGTTTTGATTGGTCCCAGTGATTTTTTGGATTCCATATATCATCTGATTTTGGTATTCTTTCCCTACCAAACTTGGCCTTTTAATAGGGCAACTTCAGAATTTCCACAGAAACTTACACTTTCAAAATTTGTGAAACTTTTGGAGTTGTGGAAACTGAAGTCCTTTAAGTTTTTCTGATTTTATTTTGCTTTGTTTGAAATGAATGTCATTTAGAGGTACTGGACAGTTGATAAAGCATGCTGGTCACGTTCAGATCTGATGTGGAAGAATATGTTTGCCAGGTTAGTGGGTAAATATTGTGCAATCCTGAATTTAAATTTTCTGCTATATTGAGGGGGCTCATAATTTATTACTCCAAATGAAATGCAGGGAAACTACTCTTTTGAGGGAAGCTGATATGTTGTGTTATCCCTTTTCCAGTCTCACTCATCATAGCTCTGACAAACCTGCTCTTCCAAAGGCCAGGTTAAAATACATGGTTCTCACTCCATGTGCTGGGAACACACCATGACAGACAAGATACTCACATCAAAGATATTTTTCTTTCTCTCTCATGGCCAGCTGAGTCAGTATACCTAGTCAGCAGCTGGAAAATATGCCTTACAAACACAAAATAGGCCACTGCAAATTTCATGAGAGGATAAAGCCCATTGCTCTCTTGAGTTCTCATCTAAACAGTGCACAAGTGAGGAATAAGACCAAGTGGTGTTTATTTCTTCTTCTTTAGTTCTTCCACCCTCTTAAAACTCAAGATAGCTCTTCTAGTGGCCCACATTAAAGAAATAGGCTTTTCCTTTGCTTATCTGCAACCATCTGCATTTCAATAATTAAGCTAATAACAGCACTTGTTTTCCAGATCTGTCAAAAAAATAAGAGAAACCTTTCAAGAAGGTAGTAGCACTGGAAATTCTACATGCAGTGAACAAAAAGACTGTCTTTACACCCAAACAATATCCTCTTTCTCTCTATTTTTGCAAACCAATTTCTCCAGTTGTAAGCAATGGTATCCTATTAGTATCAATGGCTCTCTGCTTGTTTGAAACATAAAAACTGTCTTAGGTGCTGGCCAGGGCTGCACAGAGTTCTGTGGGCTCAGAGGTTTGAGAAAATTTCAATTTAAGGATTTGCTGTTTGTTCTCTGTTTCTTTTTAACTTGCTTTTGCAGACTTATAGTTATGCTTTGAGCAAATTCAGTAAGAAGTTAATCAGTTCAATCGATCAGGGTCTTTCATTTCATGCATCTATGGTGTGGGGTTTCTAGAGGACAGAAGCTAATCTTAGCAGCTATTATAGTAGACTGATGTAAATGTTTGGAAATTAGTCATTTGAACCATATCAGAACTATTCCAACCTTTCTCTTCTAGGTCAGATCTTATCAGTTTCAAGCTAATTTATCTGCATTTTCAACAGATAGTTTTCTTGTATACTCAAAAATGTTGTGGCATGCTTTCTTGTTAAGAACATTTTCTATGTTGGCACACCTGTAGGTAAAGTATGAAGAGTCTGGGGTAGAGCACTGTAGCCTGTGCTCTGGTTTTGATCTTCATGCTCTGGTCGATCTGCAGTTTCCTTTAAACTTTTGTTCCTCCTTCCTCTGTTCAGAGCACTTCAAAACTCTCACTGCTCTTTGTGCTAGCTATCTTCAGCTTCTAGCCAAAATTAATTTACATTCAGTGTGAATACTTATTGCTCATTTGTCCTTGTACCAGCATTGTCCCAAGGTAGAAATAGCTCTTCTTTATGGACATCATGCCTGCTCTCAGTCCTTGTTTATCAGAGCTATGATAAAACTCAGTCTCCTCTTGTAAGATGTGCTCTCCATTCTCTCATGTGCCTCACAGCACCTTCTTTATATCTGTTCTGTCCCAATGTTTCTCCTTCCAGCAAAGTTTTCAGAAAGATTTGTGATTTGGTTAGGGACATAATATAGACACGTCTCAGAGCTTTTCCAAAGTAACCATGGCAGAGCTGGAAACAGCCAAAACAACCCTTCACACTTTTGCTTTGATCTTTAGAACTTGCTTATTTTGATTTAAAAGCCAGCCCTTCTGCAGCTGGAAAGATTTTCCTTCTCATCTTTTTTCACCAGGGAACCAGGAGTTCTGACAACCTGTGTTGACTGACACTGTGCGTTTTTTTTCTAGGGAGGCTCAGCTTTTTCTCCATCATCCATAATTACTACAAGAAGAGCACAGACCCAAGCAGCAGCCCTGGCTGAAGATGTGGAATGCCCTTCTTCCACCAGTGAGGAAATTGTAGCCTGCCTTCGCCAGTTGCCTGCTCGTGTCCTCAATGATGCACAGACTAAGGTACAACAGAGCAAAACAAATGCCATTGGCAAGAAATCAAAAAGTTTCCATTCACACAAAGCTGAGAGAAAGCTTGAAAAAATAATTTACTCTGAATCCTTGTGAAAGAGGAACTGGACTATTTTTGGTGGAGGGAAGTTGTCCATTACATCCAGCTCTGAGCTATGAATACTCACAGTTTGATTCTCCTTTAGACTAAATTCCTTTTACAATGCTTTAATCATATCTTCTAAAATAAGTCTAAATATAGTTTTTTGTGTTCCTTCAGTTGCCTCTTGTCTGCCCCTGGGTGTTATCCTAGAGGAGAATCAAATATCTGTAGCTTTAGTAACAGAATTTATGCAGAAAACTAAGCAGGGAGAGATGTCAGTGTTCTGTATTTGAAGTGGGAGGCTTGTAAAAGCTGCAGTATAGATAATTCTAGAGATGGATCCTTTACTCACAAAGTAAAATACCCACTGGCAATAAATTTTCTGATGACGACCAGCATAGAGTCAATCCCTAGTTTAAAATAACATTTTTATAAGACCATCATTTCTTTTGGCCTCTTCAGCTCATTTCACCTACTGGAACTGTCAGCAAAATCATTGTTTCCTGCCAATGATGAGTTTGCATTTATAGTTGTTGGTAACTTGCTCACTTGAAGGGTATCAGATCAGTTGAACTAAGCATAAATAAAGTAGTATTGAAAGGGTAAGCTAAATTAACTGCACAATTCTTGCTTTTTTTTTTTTTGCCAACATAGCTGCTAGCTATAAGTGGCCCATTCCAGTATTGGGGTCCAGTAATGGATGGAATTTACCTCCGGGAATCTCTGGCCAAGGCCCTGCAGCGCCCTCAGCTTCGGAAAGTAGATCTGCTCATTGGAAGTGCTCAGCAAGATGGGCTCATCAGCAGAGCCAAGGCAATTAAGGTGGGAAGACACTCCCTGTTAATGAACTGATGGTATCACTGTGATTACGGTGGTGACAGTAATCACATGCAGCCTGGAGAGATGCTTTTTGATTTCTATAAAATGTTAGTTATGTTCCATGGAAATATGCAAATGCATTGTCCTTCTCCAGACAGTCAGGGACAGGATGACTAATGGCTTAATAATATTTTTTGATTAACATTTCTGTGGCATATTTGAAAAGAGATCAGAAGATCAGAAGTGATTTAGCATTTATGTTTTACTGTCTTTAAAATCCTATTTATATTTCAATCGCAGTAGTATCTCACATACAAGAAAGCAACTTGATTATGAATTTCTTCACTATGCAGCAGGATTAAGTCAGAATTTTGAGGTTTTTTTAGCAACCTATTTCCTCTGTTGCCTCCTAGAAGTACATTTACTTGTAAAGATGATTCTGAATATGGACTAGCAGTAGCAAAGAACAGCACTGACCTATGTGTGGTCTAAGGTTTCCGGACATAACCTGATGAAACCAAAAAGAATTGCATCCATGCTGTACTGTCTGTTTCTATCTTGCAATAACTGTGGATTTCATCTCTTAGAAGGCAGTGAAAGGTCAGTTCCAGCTTCTCTCTGCTGGTAGTAATAGCACACAGACCAATTTAATTCAGAATTAATGGCCCACTTAAATTAAGTTCATATTAGTTGTTTATTCTCTATCAGAACTTTCCTGCTCTTATTTCATGTATTTTTCTCTTTTGGAATCAACTGCAAAAGAAAGTCATAGGAGAAAGGCACAGCAGATAAAGTGTGATGCTGGAGGCCTGCAGATAATGATCAAAACCCTGTGAGAGGGGAATAAACATCAGTGACCTCATTACAAGTCCTGTGATGAAGACTAGGAAGTGAAATTCTTTCCTTTACCACTGTTTCTGCATATTACAGTTGTCTGCAAAATCGAGATGAAATTCCATAATGTATTAAAAATTTTGCAACAAATCATGGTGTTGGTGAAAGGCACGAGTGCTAAATCCCAGCACTGTCAGATTGAAATGAAAAGATAAAACACTAGCAACTGAGAGTTCTGCAGAAAAATGTTGCCTGTCCAAAAATAAAATTGAAGTATCTTTTTTTATTTAAAGGCTTGCAGAAAATAAGACTGGAAGGGAAATCATTATGCTGGTGCAGCTCAACCGTAAGAAAGGGTCATATCTACTGATGATTTTTTTTAATGCACATTTTCCTCTATTTCTCTTCCCCTATGGCTTCAGGTTTTTAGGACTTGAGGGAATATGAATGCTTTGACCAATCTGTATTCCTGTCTGGGTTGTTTTCTTAAAGACTTGCTGCAAGGTTAAAGTTTCCTGATTTCTTCCTTGTTAACAAGGTTTGGGCATTAATTGCTGGGAAATGGTAATGCTCCTTCCATCACTGAGCTATTTAAGAACGTGCATTCTCCAGGCCCTCAGCAGTGTTTTTAGGTGCTAGCCATGACCATATATGGTTGCAGTCAGTCTGATGAAAAAATCCTGAATAAGCCACAGATGTATTTAGCTGCAGGGACAGAAAGTAGTGCAGATGGTGTTTGATACCTGGAAGTCTGAGCCCCATTTCCTCTGTCACAAATGTCATAAGAGATCTTTAATTTGTGCTAAACGTCTTCTCCTCACAATAGACTTCAAAGAAAGATTTGAGATATCCCACCCATCTACATTATTAATTTTAAGGGGTCCTTTGAGGTAAATCTGACTTGCACCTCTCTAGGAATACCAAAATCTGGTTTTACTGGTACACTAAGGAGTGTGGAAAGGCTTAGCTGGTGGACAGAGCACTGAAATGAACTTGGGAAACCAAGGCATTACTAGTTTGCCATTTACTACAACCAAAGTATTTAATCTGTTCCAAAAAGAGGAAACCAAACCTCCCTGGGGTGAAAATCTGCCTATGGTTGTGTTCCTGCTCTGCAGAGAGAAGAACCATGCATGTATTTCAGTAGACAAACACAGCTAAAAGGGCAAGAGTATGGAATTGACAAAGTCCTCAATTTCCATCTTCTTTAGGATAACAGATGTCAGTGCAGACAGTGCAAAGAGTAGGGGGTAAAAACATTTAACCCCTCTGACTTGCTCCACTGGTTTCTGGGAGTAACTGCTGGGAAATTCAGCCAGGAAATTGAGGACTTGCTCTACTAATCCTAATCTCTGTTAATACTGATCCTGTAAATGATAAGGAGACACTTTTAGCCATTTGGATGTAAGCATATCTTACATGATGCAAATCTTGTCATCTTAGACTGGAGTTGCTTTCAAAGTCTCTAAACTCTTTGCACTCTTCAGATAGAAGTGAGAGTGAAACCTCCAGACCAGAAGGTGGAAAATCCAGCTGGCACCATGTTATTGTGTGGGATCCTACTGGCATTTGGTTGTGCTGGGTGCCTGTGTACTCCCACTGCAACACTGTGCTTGTGCCTGTTCAGGTCTTTACTATTAAAAATGAAAGAGAAAGACAGAAGGCCCCACTTATGGGCTAGCACAACATTTATGTTCGATTTGCTTACAATTAAAGGCTGAGGTCTCTCAGTGATGTTTGCAGCAGACAATATGCCAATGAAATGTCCATTTTATGGCATTCACTGAAATGCTTACTCATGTGAACTGAGACAGATTCATCACTTCCTGGAGCACTTTCTGCTCACCCCCAATGCAACCATCAGATGGTTGAAATTAAGTGAGAATCAAAGTGGAGTTTGTTAAGGGAATGGCAAATGGTACCATAATGCATTATTATGTCACATATGGAGTGGTTATGCCTGAACCCATTCACTGCAATTCCCATGGCAGATCTTCAGGGAATATTAGCTTTGAGCAGTCATAGATTAGGGCAGATGAGCAGAAACCTCTAAAAGTGTTGATTTCAATTCCCAACTGGACAAAATTTTATCCCTGTCCTTTATGTGATGCTCAGGTGGGAGGACTTAATGGCATGAAATGTATGGATGCACTCATGCTGCTCTATGCCTGTGTTTATCTGTATGTACATGCAGGTCAGTATAGCCCAGCCCATCCTCCATATGTTAAATGCCTACTATGGAATCTCCACTTTGCAAGGATTTAGTTGAAAGACTGAGGTTGTACTTCACGTATTTTCTTTCTTTTTCTTTCTCTCCTTAGTACAATCTAGTGGGGTGCAGAACCCAAATTCAGGACATAGGGGAGTGTGTAGATAGAAATCTAGTTTATTTACCTCATGTAAGCAAACAGATCTGTGCACAACAGAATTTCCATCCTGCACTATATTACAGTCAGTTAATTTATTCATGGAAAAAGATATTCAGCAATATACAACAGGTGGCAGATATATGTATATTTATTGTAATGACCAGGGGAGAATTGTCTTCCTAAATGCCATCAGTGAGGAGAATGGGCTGAAATCAACTCTTTGCTTCATATTGAAACTAGTTGGAATTCCTGGAAGACTCTGCTAGTGGCCGACAGATCTTTCACCATCTTTTGTGACAGTGTTTGTCAAAAGCCATTTAAGGCCTGAGATCTGTACATACACAGTTAGTTAGTTAGTTAGTTAGTTAGTTAGTTAGTTAGTTAGTTAGTGTTATCACTATTTCAGTTTGTCGGAAAAGTACATTTTGCCCCTTAGAAGATGTAAATATTTTGTCTACCTACTGCTGCAATCTCTTTTTAAGTAAAACACTGGGCCAGATTCGCTCATTTGCTCCATAAGCTATCCTGTAGCAACAAGAACAGTAAGCATTATTTAACTCAATATTTAGGCAATGTTAATGATGTTTTTGAATCATCAGAAGAGTAGAAAGGGTTGCACCTGCTGCCTTTAATTATTTTCTTACATACTTTTTTAGAAAACCCCACTACAACTCTGAGGTCAATTCCTAATGCCTCTTTAAAGGGTAGCAAAATGTAAATTATTTTACATAATGTGCAAATGTAAATTATTTTACATAATGTGGAGCTGTTTCTATTAATCTGGTAGCAGCTGTTATATATACTGTGATTTGAAAATTGTTCCTTGGTCATATATTTTCTAATAGGAACGTATGTTGGACATGGAAAATTGGTTGAACTGAATCTGTTTCTGAGAAATTAAAATATTTTGTCTTTTTAATGTTTTATGAATTTAATTTCAGCATCTTGATTTGGTTTTGGCTATCATGTTTAAGTCAGATTTTTAAATTATACTGTAGCCAAAACAACACTTGAGAAATGGATTCAGGTTGTGCTATTTTAGTGCTGTTTGAGGGATGAAAATTCTTACCATCTCTTACAAACGCTAGTTCTGTTTATCCTCCATCTCTACCTGGTGAGCCCTCTTTCATCTAACTCAACATGTCTTGGGGGCCCCACATTGTTACAAATTATTGCTGAGAAAACTCTGAAAATTGCTGAGTTTTGGGGGCATTTTGAAGACCACAGAAACTAGTACATAAGCACAATGAATCATAGAATCATAGACCAGGATCATAGAATACGCTGAGTTGGAAGGGACCCTTCAAGATCATTAAGTCCAGTTTGTGTCCCTGCACAGGACACCCCAAGGATCCCACCCTGTGCCTGAGAGCATTGTCCAAAGCCTTCTTGAAATCTGTCGGGCTTGGTGCTGTGACCACTTCCCTGGGGAGCCTATTTCAGTGCCCAGCCACTCTGGGGGAAAAACCTTTTGCTGACATGTAACATTAACCTTCCCTGACACAACTTCAGGACCCATTCCCTTGGGTCCTGTCATGGGTCAGGACAGTGAAGAGATCAGTGACTGCACCTCCACTTCCACTCACAAGGAAGCTGTAACTGCACTGAGGTCTCCCCTCAGTCTCCTCCAGGCTGAACAGACCAAGTGACCTCAGCTGCTCCTCATACGGCTTCCCCTCCAGACTCTTCCCCATCCTTTTAATTCTTCTTTGAATGCTCTCTAGAAGCTTAATGTATTTTTATATATTGTGGTGCCCAAAAATACACAAAGTTCTTGAGGTGAGGATGTCCCAGTTCAGAGCAGAGCAGGACAATCCCCTCCCTTGCCTGGCTGGTGATGCTGTGCTGATTTAGTAGCATCAGCAAACTTCCTTTGAGTTCTGTGTCCAGGTCATTAATGAAGATGCTGAAAAGAACTGGGCTGAGGATGGAACCCTGTGGAACACCACTAGTGACCAATCACCAGCCTGATGTCACCCCCTTCCATCTACCCCTTGGTGCCCCATTCATGAGTCAGTTGCTCACCAATCATGTATCACAGTTATTCAGGTGAAAGCTGAACTTTGTTTTTTGAAAGATTGTGTGAGAGACAGTGTCAAAAGCTTTATTGAAATCCAAAGAGATTACATCTACTGGCTTTCCCAGACTAACTAGGTGGGTTACCTTGTCATAAAAGGAAATGAGATTTGAGGAACAGAACTTTCCCCTCATGAAGTTGTGGTGGCTGAGACCAATGACTGCACTGTCCTTCAGGTGATTTTCAATGCTTCTCAGAATAATCTTCTCCATAACTTTACTGGGTACTGAAGTGAAACTGACAGGCCTGTAGTTTGTAGAGTCTTCCTTCTTGCTCCTCTTGAAAATCAGGACAATATTCAACAGCTTTCAGTCAGCTGGGACCTCTCTGGATTCCCAAGACTGCTCAAAAATCATCAAGAGAGGTTTTGGAATGACATCAGCCAGCTGGCTGATAAGGATTTTGATGATAATTCTCAGCTGAATCCCATCAGGCCCCATAGATTTGTGGGTATCCAGCTGGAGCACGAGATCCTATGGAATGAGGGCATCATTGGATCAATGCCACATTCTTCCCACAGGGTCCCTGGTGGCCACGCTCAGGCAGCTCTCTGCCAGCACCCACGTGTGCACTCGAGCCCACCCTCGCAGGTGGTCGCCAGCAGCCGCTCACAGTCACGGTCTGGGCACGAACCGCAGACGAAGAGGCCAGAGGGGTTCTCTGCATGCAGTTCTGAGGTGTTTAATGAAACCAACACACTCAAAGGGAACAGAGGCAAAGAACCAAGAACAAAGCCCACACGTGGTTTTGTTCCGAAGGGTCCCAGGGTGGGAAGAGCATCAGAAGCCAATGGTCTGAGGGCTCGGGGGCAGAGGCAAGGGTGAGTGACATAACAGGGGCCAGTGGGCAAAGGCATGGGAGCAGGGAGAGGGCCAGTGGCCAGCAGAATCTAGACAAAGCAAGAACTTTCTAGCACAGTGTTGTAGGGAGAGATCACTTTTGGGGTAACTTGGGAGGAATAAAGTGGACTTAGCCTCCACTACAAGATCCCAAACAATTTTAGAGTCTACTGGGAGTTGATCTTTCTCACAGTATTCCAGCTCAGGGCACTGAGACCCCCTTGGACTATCAGCTGTGTTGAAACAGGGACACAGAATTTATTAAACATCTCTTCCTTGTCCACGTCCCTGTGACCGTGTTTATTCTGTAGGGGGTCGATGTTATTTCTACACTGCCTTTTGCCATTAATATGTTTGAAAAAACTCTTTTTATTGCCCCCCACATTTCTGGCAGCATTGCCTCCACTTGAGCTTTGGCCAAATGAATTCTCTCCCTACAGTGGCAAACAGCATTTCTGTATTCTTCCCATGTCACCTGACCTTGTTTCCACTGGGAGTACACCTTCCTTTTTTGCCTTACTTCCAAGAGAGGATCCCTGTCCAGCCAAGCCAGCCTCCTGCCTCTTCTCCTTGACTTCTGACCTTAAATAGCTAAGGCCAACCACACTGAGTCAGATCAAAGGACTGTTCAGCACAAAATGTTGTTTTCAACAGTGGTTAAAATAGGCTATTTGTAAGAATAGAGTAAGCAAATCTCATTACTTCTGGTAAATGCTCTCTAAACATCTATCACCTTGAAGGTCAGAGTCTTCTTATCCTGAATTATCTGTATTTAAAAACTATTCTTTTTTTTTAATTCAAAAACTCATCCATGAAACTTCATCAATTTTTGGCATCTTCAAAACCATGTGGCAGGGAGTTACTCAGCTTAACCATGTGTTGTTGTATAATGATCCATCTCCTTTTCTGTGATTTTCAACCATAACTTGATTTGATACTTGACAGTGGATGAGACAGTGATGGATCAGTTCCTAGGTTACATAGTCAATACTATAAGGTTTTTTCACTTTATTTCTCTTTAAGTATCCATGACAGGTGTAGAATAAGGTATCAAGTAATTTTTAAAAGACAACAAAATGAAAGTATTTCATGAAAGTTGCTTGTACAGGTTGATTTATACACGAGATTGGATTTTGCACTGCCACAGAAAAGCATCTTTTCTTACCCACAACTGCTAACCCCAGTCTCCAATGAGAGATTCTTAGCTAGATAAAGCAATGCTTCTGCTGGTTAGTAGGAAGCTGAACTGATGTGTGCCGAAGCTGTGGGGTAAAAATTGCTTTTGAATTCAGTGACCTTGCAGTCAGGTCTTCAGTGATCATATCTGTTTCCTGCAGAAGAATATACGTGTCCTTGCTGGTTTTAAGCTGAATGATTCTGCAGGCAAGAGTGCTGTGCAGTTTCATATGTGGCATTTGTGCACATGAAGTGACGTGTCAGGAGTGAGCTCCCCATCTCTTTCGAAGTACAGCTGTGTTACTCAAGCTGGCACCCCCTGACTCTTTCACATTGCTTGGGCCAAAATCTAGCAAAAGAAGAATCTATTACAAATGCGAGGAAAATTGCCAAGATTGTCCTGGACCTTGGTATGCTTGGTAGAGTTCTGAAATCCCTTAAAGTCACTTAATCAAAATGCACAGGGCATTAGTATTCTAAGGACAAACCTCATCCTCAGCACATGGGAACTTATTTTCCATCTTTCATTTCTGTGAATCTACTGAAAAGTTATTATTCCATCTGTACTTTCTGTATAAGGTTATGGAAAGACCTTCTTAGCAGCATGATGAAAACCAGCTGTGGGCCATCAAAATAATATATTAAGTAAAGCATCTACAGTAACTGAACTGGGCAGACACTGGCCTAGTTTGCATCAGACTGACTGCCCAGAATAATAGAAGTGGTTTGTTAGATCTTTTTGTCTGGAACTCTTATCCAGGTTTCAGCCAATATGCACCTGTATAGTGCCCTCTTTAGAAAGGACTTAATGCACAGGGAAGTTCAGGGTTGATATTTCTTTTCGTGAAGTTGTTCTGTTTCTGAAATTGAAATAATTTTTTAAAGAGTGAAAAGTTTGAATTGATAACATAAAAAACTTCCTCAAAGAAAGATGTGTTGAAAAATTTCAGCAGTCTTTAGCTTTAGTAAAAATGTGTTTGGATACACAGTTTGGCATAGAAGGTGGTCCCTGTGACATGGGCACTTTGCTCTGGGGAACATGCCTTTATGTTTGGAAAGGTTTCAGAACACAGATCTCAGGGAGAGGGCATTTCACTCTCTTGGTTTCTCTGAAGGGCCCTGAGGGTTATGAAGTTTGAAGATCATGGCTGTTCCCTGCATTGGGATTTGCAGGAATGGAATTTGTCTTCCAGGTCTAAGGCAGATGTTATTCCAGAAGGGACCTAAATACAGAACTTTAGAGCAGCCATGTTTCTTCGTAGGTGTTCCCAGAAGAGGCAGAGTGACATAGCCATGAAATGGCCTACACAATCTGTTTGCTTTCTGGAATTTTCAAAGGAAAAGATCAGTATCTCCCCCTCTCTCTTCTAGTTTTCCTTTAGGGAAACCTTCAGAAAGACAGAGTTGGACACACATGCAGTGGAGGACTTTCCCTTGGAACTGCTTCTGTGAGAGCCAGCAGGATTTCTGTACTATTAGAGATCCATTGGCACAGCTCAGTACCTATGATTTGGACTTACTAGATCGGGATTTCTGTCCTATGGTATGTCCAGAGGAAGCCAATATTTCTGGTTGATGACTGTTTGGGGAAAGCAAAAGTAGGACTGTCCCCTACTCAATCCCGTAGGAATCAGAAATCACAGCAGAGAGGACTTGTTCCAGCAGAGGGAGATCTGAGCCTACATTGTTCCACTAAAAAATTTATATTTTCATTTTGTTTCTGAATTCAATGTATGCACTATTTTCTCAGAAATTTGAAGAAAGTCAAGGAAGAGGCAACAGCAAAACAGCCTTTTATCAGGCTCTGCAAAATTCTCTAGGAGGAGAAGAGTCCAACTCGTTCATTGAAGATGCAGCTACGTGGTATTACTCCCTTGAACATTCAACTGATGATTATTCATCCTTTTCCAGGGCATTGGAAAATGCCACCCGGTAAGAAAGTCATCCTAGTACAACTGTGTGATTGGGGTTGAGCAGGGTTTGTTTTGCTTATCTCAAATGTGCATTTATATTCTGAAAAACTTGAAAAATTCTCATGCAAATGAACAGGAAATGGGGAATATGATTACATTTTCTGTGAGGTTTCCAATGTCATTGGTAAACAGAAACTGAACTGATTTTTATGCCTTGTGAAAAGTTTGACATGTCTTTCTAGAACTGTATATTGAGTTCAGACTACTAATGCTTCTTTTTGCATTTTCATGTCAAAGATGTCCGAGTTGCTTGTACACTGTGCACCAGCTGTTCACTGAGGTGTCTCATCCCTGTGACAGTAGAATTAATAGATTGCCTTTTATTCCCAGTACCCTAATTATATAGTCAGATACTTTTCCTTGGTGGTCAAGTTTGAAAACTTTATTATCAGCAATTATATATATATATATATATATATATATAATGAAACCTGCAAAATACATTTCTTCACAATGTCAGGTGCAACTTGAAGCCATTTCCTCTTGCTTGTTACTTGGGAGAAGAAACTAATCCTCACCTTTCAGGCTGTTGTAGAGAGCAATAAAGCTCCCCCTGAGCCTTTTTTTCTCCAGGCTAAACATCCCCAGCTCTTTCAGCTGCTCTTTGTCAGGCTTGTGCTCCAGAACATTCCCCACTCCACTGCCATGTTCTGGACATGCTCCAGCACCTCATGCATGTCAGCAGACAAATGAGCAACTTGCCTCCAGTAAATGCACTCCTATCTTTTGCATTGAAACTTTGCATGGACCTCTGAGAGGTGGAGGTTGAGCTGTGGGCCATGTTCCCACCACCTCGTGTATGTGCATAGCTTTAATGCCTAAATGACATCAGGGTCCAGCAGTTCTGGATAAGTCAGTCTGCAGAGTCCATTGTCCATTGAACTAGGACTCACAGCAGTCATGACTCCTTTGGTCAGCCACAGAGCCTGGTGGATGTCTTTAGCTTGGGTCACATGCTTGTTTGGTGGGTGGAGAAGACTGGAGTTTGCTCTTTCCCAGGGGCAGCCCAATTGCTTCAGCCAGTTACAGATCTTAAACTGGGGGAGTGGTCCAGTTTTTTCTGAAAGGAGACTAATTGAGGAGAAATTTCATTCCTTCTCATTTTCTACCTCTGAGCAAATTCAGGGACTGAATGTTTAAGTGGAATAGTTTTTCCAGAAATTAATCAAAAAATTCTTTCCCTATTCCTATCTCTGCTTCATGAGCAGATACATTATGAAAACTTTTTACTTTTCCAATGTGGTGTGGTTTATAAACTGGTGATTTGAATCCTAATGGGCCTGTCCAAGATGTTTCACCTCTGTTCTGAATTGAGGCATCATAGCTACAGGCTCCTGATATCTGCACTCTCAGCGTTAAGTTTTCTGTCCCTCTGTGATCCTGTTCCTCAGAGACAGGATTTTCCTTTTATTCCTCCATCAGAGCTGGAGAGCATTGCCCTGGGGGAGCCTCAGGGATCAGGAGATGAACAGGAGCCAAGATTCTCTTGGAAACAGCTGATCCAGAAAGTGGACAGTGGTTTCTGGGTGGTCCAGGTGTGCTAGTGCACTGAGGTCATGGAGTAAACAAGCCAGAGGGTTGTGGGCTGAGCTTTGTGCCATTTATCAGCTCACACATCTTGCCACATTTGTCCTCCCCTGTAGCCTGTCCCAGGGGTGGGCCTCCCATCACTGTGACCTGGGGCCACTGCCTGCAGTGCACGTGGAAGCACTGTGCTTCATGGGCATCAAAGCCAGAACTTGTCTTCAGTCTCCTTCCATCACCACTGTTACCCATGGAGGGTCATTCTTTAGATCAGTGATGTTTTAAGCCATAATAAACCACTGCAGGAATTATATTTTAACCATTCTTCCCATCCATAAGGAACTGTTACAACACAAGTCTGTCACATTTGAACATTGACATTAAGCCCAGGGCTCAGTGGGGTACAAAAACTTTTGCAAAGCTGTAAGGGCTGGCACACCACTCATTTCCAGCAGGAATGGGATCCACCAACAGCTCCTCAGGCTCAGCAGCCTCCTGCGCATAGGGATTACCTGCTCCTTTATGACATGATGCAAAGTGCCTTGGCTAAGGCAAGAAGTGAGTGGCTTACTCTTGAGCAAGCAGAAATCTGAGTAGTGAGAACAGGGCGTCCAATGAAAATACTTGGCTTTAAATACTTTGGAAATTACTCCAGCTACAGGAGACAGTGAGGGGAAACAGTAGGTACAGAATGAGAGTCACTTGTATCAGCATCACATACATGGTGGAGAAAACAGGGAATTGGTTCTGGGTTTTTTGATGTTTGTTTGGTTGGTTTGATTCGGGGTTTTTTTCTCCTTAATTTTGTTCTTTTTAACAAAAGACTTATTACCAGCATAGATGTGTAAGCCAAGAAAAAGTTTTATGTCAGGAATTAACTGCTAAAGTTTTAACAGGATTACAAAGTGTGATAAAGCAACATAAGTGGTTGTTATAAACTACATACATTGTGCATATTTTGTGGTTTTAAAATAATTCCACTTTCAAATTTATTTTAGCTACAACTCTCTGGTATTTTTCCCAAGTGTAAAATTAGTTTAATTTTCTTTTTTTTTTTTCCTTTTTTTTTTTTTTTTAACTCTGGTATTCCATGCCCATAAGAGACAGACATTTCGTTTTTGCAGTTACTATGTATTTAGGGTTTTTTCTACTTCCTCAGAATAGCTGACTTTTTTTTCCCTCATAGCACCCACTGAGAATCAGTTTTAAGTGGTGCAATATATCTCAAAGCATTTCTTGAGAAGCTATTTCTCTCCCCAGACTCCCTAGTTTTCAAAGACCATCTGCTCCTCTAAAGCCCCATGCTGGTAGGCATGTGAAGAGCAGTAATTTTTGTTTCATATGGGTGTTGTCAACCATAACTGTCAAAGAGCCCTGTGGTCAGTCAACCCAAAGCTTGTGGTCTCACAGATGAGCTTAAAATAAACTCTGCTGAACCAAGATATCTACCCAAACAGTGCCTGTCATAACCATACTAGTTAAAAATAGCTGCATGTTTTATGCTTCTCTGATGCTGTTCGTTCTTGCACAAGTCTTTTTTTTTTCAACCTACCAAGTCTGAAGGAGAAGATGCTGTTTCAGATTCACTAAACTGGGAATTGAAACCTCCCACTTCCTCAGCAGATATGTTTGTGTGCACTTATGTAGGTAAAGGTATATAAATCCCCAAAGCATGTGCTGAGTCCGCAGGCACATGAAGAATGGGGAGTGGTGCTATGTGTATATATAATATCACCTTGAGGAATATAGATATATTGCAGCAAGGTCTTCTCTCTGCTACCTGCCTCTCTTGAAGAGCTTGTGCTTCTTCCAGCTACTGCTCACCCCAGCTTCCAGTCCCCCTTCTTGGGGCACGGGAAGGCAGGAAGGTTTGGATACATTTGCTTCACTTGTACCTTTTAGACCTGGTGTTAAATTGATCATTTAACTATCTCATTGTGCTCTTATTAATTAGTCTTTCTCTCCCAGACATGTTGCACTAGGAATTCCATATTGATGAGCCCTGCAGGTTATCTTCAAAAGTGGTCTCTTACCTCTTCCTGCTCTGGACACTCTACCCAAAAAATCACACAGACACAAATTCAGAAATTAAATTATTAATCCTTAACACAGGAAATATATAAGACTTTATATTTGACGCCATCGCAACCTAGTGGTGCCAGAAATAACTTTAAACTATTATAAGCATGAGCCCTTATAAACTAGACTAAAGTATGATTGGGGTTTTTTTGCCAGCATATTTCTTATGTGTCAGATCTGGTTTATTTACTACCACTGCTCAACATTCCATAAAACAGCACTTTTAGTGAATTCTAAGCAGTATTGGTCTCATAGAGGGTGAATGTGGTTTCCTTCAGACAATTTGAAGGCAGAGATATGAGCTGTTTTGGAAAATTTAAAGAAAACTATTGGTATAGAGAGAGGTCTGTTGCTTGTGGAGGTTCTTCCCTTTTTTCCTTTACACAACTGTGTCTGTTCTCTGCTCCTTTTTTATCAGTGACCAGTTTATCACATGTCCCATCATAAACATGGCCAGTCACTGGGCTGCTGCCTCTCGAGGAAATGTCTTCATGTATCACGTACCTGAGAGCTCCTCACAGAGCAGGTAAGGAGATGGATTTTATTATGTTTCTTGGATTATTCAGAGTTTGTAAAACCAGGGCTGACTGCTTGGACATGCTATGGAGTAAATGAATAGATGTAGGTATATCAAATAAACAGTTCAGATAAGCAAAGGAGGGATTGGTCTCTAATAAATTCTTTGACTATACAGGAATGCTTTTTCTGAACTGAGGCACTTCCCATGAGATGTCTAAATTGATTTTCCCCTTTCCAACTTACCTACCTTGACCAGTTCCAAAGTCAGCCTTTCAGATTCCTACTCTGTATCTGATAAATCTCCCACAAAGAACTAGAATGTGGTCCAAGTCATCGGGAGTCCACAGCTCTCAAGATAAATGAGATATCATTTTCAAATAACTCAACATTAATATAACACTGCCCCTTTTTGAGGTCAGTGCAATTGTACCCCTGTTGTACTGACTGACCTTCAGTGTGGATGAGCTCTGGGATTTATTCCTTCCTTCTCCAGCACTCCAGACTAGTGACTGGTGCCAGCAGACTGTCTCATGGGAAGAAAAATATTTTTGCACACAAGCATTTGTGGACTCAGACTCTGTGTCATCCTTCATTTTAGAAGCTTACTTGAATAATTGTCAGCAGGACAATTATATTTTAGGCAGAAAGACCTAAATGTGTGAGGTGCAATGTCTTGTTGGGCACAGAACCATCTGGTAGGCAGAGGCCTTTAAGGTGACCTTCCCCGGCTGTATTTTAGCCCCAGCCCCTCACAGAAGCCAGGAAGAGGCACTGATGTTTGCAGGCAGTGGTCAGTACTTTGGGGTGCCTTGTGACTCACCAGAGTGGCTCCTGCTCTCAAAGGCTCAGTGACCAGAAGCTGCAGTGACAGTCGCCCCTCCTGTTCCCTGAATCCACACCCCAGGGCAGCAAAGCAGACAGGGATGCTTGTTCTCATACTGTTTCCTTATGAGGAAGCTGTGCTTGTTCCCTGCTCCCTGTACAGCCCCTCATCTCTCTCCAGAAAGGCTTTTTGAGACCTTTTCCTTTTTCTCAGGTTTCCTCCAAAAGGGCTCAGGGGAGGGATGGTGGGTTCCTACTGGCACCATTTGATCCTGTGAACTTCCCTGCAAACTGGGCTGTTTTTTTCCCCTCCTGATAGCATAGTGAAAAAGCATCTGAAAGAAGCCAGCCAGATCTAGGTTACAGATGAAGGCCATTATGCTGTGGTAACACAGGCTTGCTTTCTTTTCAGCTGAGGAGTAAATCCTCAGGGAGCCGTTATTTCTCTGGCAGCTCCAGCGGGAATGTTCACAGTGCTCCATTTGGCTACTGATAGGCCCAGATAAGTGATTTTTACAAGGCTCCAAACAGGGCTGAGCTATGGTATGCCAAAAATCCAGCCGCACAAAAAGAAAAGATGTGTTCTCAAATGAGTTAGCAAGTTTTCTCTTGCTTTGGAGAATGACAGTGACCCAGTCATCTACTATTAGATCTTTTTGTAAGTAGATTAAATAGTACTTACACAGCTTAGACTCACTGGCTTTGAGGCAGTGATTTTGAATTGATATGATTGAATTGATTTTCTCTTCTCTCAAGCCCTATTTAAGATTTCTCTTGTGCTCATGTTATTTAGTTCTCCTCACACTCTCCTGTGCAGCAATAGTTTACATAGCATGTAGCTACAAATTTTAATCATATTTATGTTGACACTGGTGTTCAAAGCTAATTACGTTAACTTTAGTGCTAAGGGTATTAGTTTGCTTTTTCATAACCCTCTTTAAAAGAACAAAGCCAGAATGCTGTCTGAAACTTGCAGGAATGTAAGGCAGAGGGTCAATTGCTCTAAGTTAAGCCACTTGCAAGGAGAAATGACCCAGCTTGGTATGCTGTATGACATTCTTACTCTTTTTGACTTTATTTATCCCTAAGTGCCATTAAAATAAATGCTGTTTAGGTTGCAAAGCAAACACTTTAACAGAAGTTGCAGAATTCAGCTTGTCTGTTTTTGAGAGGATGTCATGTAACACTACAAGGTGGCTATTTATGGAGTGATACCCTCATTTTCCCAAGGGACCCCACACTGTGTCCTCTGCTGAATATGCTGTGAGTGTTTTGTTTAAATATTGTTATTCATTCATTCATTCATTCATTCATTCATTCATTCATTCATTCATTCATAAATGAATCTTCCATTATTCTTCATCCCAATTTTCCAAGACACCCTCTCTATGGCATTCCCCCCTCCATGCAGTGTAGGTGCATTGCAGGCTGTCCAGCAGCCTCCCTCATGCCAGTGCTGTGATGCTGTTGAGAGAAGGAGCTTTGTGTGGGAGGGTGGGAAAACTGGGAAACCATCAGGAATCCGGAACCATAAAAACACAGTGCTTGGGAATATTGTTGGTGATTTTTTTTACCAGACTAGAACCATTGATGTTCATAAAACAGCCTTCAAGTAGAGTATAAAAACTAATCTTGGGGAAAGATCTAGCAACCATGGCCCCACCTTCCAAGGGACTTGCATAACCACTGGAATTGAGTCCTCACAGTTTTCAAGTTCTTCTTTGAGAACTGTGACTCCTAGGAGGAGTAGCAGAGGTATATACTCTCCCAAATAGCCTACAGCTTAGGCTGGGAGGAAGGATGTGTGCGTTTGAACTTGCTCAGCAGAAGTGAGAACTGAACCCTGCAAACATTCTATTAAATGCCTGAATGGAAGAACCCTGTTACAGACATTTCTTTGTGTTAAAGAATGCAATAGCCAAAGTATGATTTGCACATGGTAGTCGTTTGCAGGAAATTCTGTTAGTGCACACACTGGATCAGAATCCCCTTGTGCATTGTAGCTGGAGGAAAATCTCTTTAGATATTCCTTATTATTGCTATCAGAGAGCTGGGGGTGGACAACCCAGTGTGCCACGACCTCCCTAGAGAGAGCATCCTGCGAAGAATGACTTTGCCAGGGGCCGTGGCAGGGCCTCCCTGGGCGGTGATTCCAGCAAGGGTACCAACTTCTCAGCTACAAATGATTCCAGCTCTTGTGATTCAGCTCTTTGTGAGATCACCCAAAGTGAACTGGGGGACAGAGGGACGGGATCCTCGTCTGGCAGTTCCACAGAGGGAGCTTTTATTGTCCAGCAGCCCCTGGGAAGGGAAGGCCAGGGACAAAGGCTCCCTCCTGAGGGGCAGAAACCGGGGCTTTTTATGGGAAAGGCAGGGGGTGGATTAGAAACCAATTAGCCAACTGGGTACAGGCTACTACCATGTAGAAACAAGGCATGCTGGGTGGGTCACTTTGTCACCATGACCCAGAGGAAGGTTGCTTATCTGTGGGGAAAGTCTTTTATGCCTCAGGCCTCTCTCCTCCAAGAGAGTGCAGATGGTCCCTGTGCCAAGGGCTCACAGCCCTCCACACCTTATCACTCTTAGGCTTTTGATGGAATAATGATTTCTCAACCAGTTTGCTGAGATATAAACCTTCACTTGTAAAAATGTGAATAGGGTAACATAAAAGACAAAATAATGAGGGTTTTTTCCTTTACTAAATTATTCCTAAGAAGTCAGTTTACACAGGAGTTGGCCCTTCCCTCTCTGCGTTTGCAATCTGTATCATAAAGATGATGATAATATAATTATATATAATCCATAATAATTGCAAATGGCTACCACACATGAGTATTGGAAAGAGTACATAAAAATAGTGTTCAGATAACTACAAAAATAGGAGACTATTTACTCTTGAACAAAATATTCTTTTTGGGGAAATAGCCATTCACTAATTAAGATAAGGCACCATATAACAACCCAATCTTCAATTTCTACTTTGTCACCTCTCTCCTACTTTATGTGTCTCCCAAAATGCGTAACAGAAAAGAGAGTTAAAATGAAAGGATGAAAAAGTGCTGGTATTTCCTCTTGTTTCACAAGGAGCAGTCACTTAATAACTAACAGCAAGATAAACAAGAGAGAGGGAGAAGTCAGCCAGTACAGACAGACTCAACCACAATGATGCAAAGTGGACAAAAAATTATTGAACAGAGAGGAATTTTTACCAGCAAAAGTCATTAGCCAAAGTTTGTCTCTCAACTGGATGTCTCTAAGATGTATACACACACACACACACATTCAAGCATGCAAAGATATGGGGGTAGGGTTAAAAAGCCGGCTCTAAGTTGATGTCTATGACATATGTGGAAAATCACATAAAACCATGAACTGAGAGGTTTTGTATAGATAAATGGATCTTGCAGGGAGCAAAATAATGTCTCTTTCCACGTGGTAGCATTCTCCTGAGCTTGGCATTACACCATGTCTGCTTTAGTCTTCAGTTCCCATTTGAATGAGGAGCCAACTCCCACATTAATAATCTGTGGTAAAAATATATACATGACCCAGCTGCCATTTTCTCACTCTCTCTTTGAGAACACTTAGGCCTTGGAGTAAACATTTATTCTAAACAATGCAGGAGGAATGTGACTGCTCAGCACTGCCTAGGATTAGTGGGAGAGCTGGAGGATAGCTTTAGTTATGGTAAAGAAATGTGTGATAGGAGAAGTATGTTTTCACAGGGATATTATTAATTGTACAAAGAATTGCCTTGTTAACCCTTCAAGGGGTTTCTGGGAGATTTTTGCACCTTACATGAAGAAGCATTGCTTGCCATGCCAGCACACTTTCCAAGTCACACTGTGGTGCCAAATGTTCTGTCTTAAAGATGGTGGTTAAAAATCAGTGCTCTGCCCACTGCGGGGGCCTGATCATCAGCTGCAGCAGGATGGAAAAGCATCATACTTGTCACTGAAACAGTCTAAACTGAGACTTAATGAGGCTTTACCTTCTGATCATTAACAGGACTATAATAATTGTCATTAAAACTTTTCTTAATTGTGCATGGGACAGATTCACCCAAGATTAAGGAGCTGCTGTCTTTTGAGTCATTTTAGTTGGGGCTGTCTTTACCTCCTGACTATGCACTCTTGAGTACACTGGTGTGAGTTGTTAAAAGGCCGCTCTGTGCCAAGGCTCATATAGTTGTCTGTGTTTCGATGACACTTCTTAAGATTCCTGTAACTGAAGGAGAAAACTCCTGACTGATAAAACAAAAAATGTTTATGTATAAACCCATTCAACTATGTGAAGTATTCTTGGTTTCTATTTATTATGGATGCTGTGGGAATTCTTGCTATACTTCATATCTCTTTAATTAAAGGAGATTTTTCTACTCTTTTCATTTCACCACAATTATGTCCCTGTCCTTTAATCCATCCACCACTTGCTGTCCACTTGATGCCCTCCTCCTGTCTGTAGCTGTTAGTCCATGAGTACCAACACCCCACAGGCTGGGGGAGACAGTCTAAACTGGGTGCTGTGCAGGCAGACAGTTGCCGCTGGGCTTCAAAGAAACTGATCTAAACACAGAGGGCAAATAAGTTACCAGTGGGATGGTGACTGTCTTGGTTTGAAAAGACAGATGTCTGTTCAGGAAGACAGGAGCCTCCCTTGAAGTGAAGGATGCAACCTCCTTCTCTCTGAATTATTATAATTTTGAAATTAAGGGGCTTTCAGGCAAAGATATAAAGAATAGGAATAACAGTTCTTTACTAAAATACAGATGTATAAACAGGCAAACAAACAACAATAACTATAGTGGTGACAACAAACAGAACCACAAACCCAGTGCAGCCTCTCTCGGCTGTCAGGCCCTTTCCCCTTTGGTGCAGTTCCAGTCACAGCCGGCAGGGGCGCTGGCGGCTCCCGGTGAGCAGGGCAGGTGCGATGGTTCCCCCGCGGCTGCAGGGGGCGCTCCAGAGTGAGCTCGGGGAGCACGCAGTGATGGCGGCCTGGGATCCGGGAAGGGATGGAAGAAAGGCTTCACAAACCTCCTGGGCAGCTGATCCTGGGGTCTGTCCGGGCTCTCCTGGCCAGGCAGGCTGGAGCAGCAGTAGGAGCACAAATTCCAGGTGGCAGGCGAGATGTATCCGGAGCTGTGGTAGGAATCCCCGGAGGTCTCGGCAGGCAGGACGGGCAGGGCTGCAGAGTAGCAAGGGCTGAGGCAGCAGGGTCTGCAGCTCAGCTCCCAGCGAGGCAGGAAAGAACAGGTTTGGATCCCGGGGTTTTCTTCAGCAGAGAGGAAAAATGGCAGGAAAACCCACAGTGCTGATGAGAGTGGTCTGCCCCTCTCCACACCAAGTCCCGAGTGCCGAGTACACACCCAGGTGAGGACAGTAGCCCCAGATGGGCTCCTCCCCTCCGTGGCCAGTTCTTTTGTTTCTCCCAAGTACCCAGCAATTTGTTGTCTTGGTAACATATATGGGAGAAAATTCCTCAAGAGAAAGAAAGGGAACTCCCAAAACCCCAACAGTGACAAGGACAAGCTGTATGTTGTTCTGTAGCTGAGCAAGCACCACAATTGCCTCAGGTAGCTATGTCCACTTGCTGCAACAACAGCTTGTCATGGTGCTCTGTAAATCTCTACTCGCAGTCATCTCCTAAAAGTTGTTGTTTCGGAAGTGCCTCTCATTCCTCTGGCCTTATCCATTGCCTTGTGCCAGCTGCAGCTATGAAAACACTGTCCCACTGATACAGCCACATCATGCCATGCTCAACTCTGCAGAGTTTCTCTGTTTCTAAAGGCATAGGGTCTGGACAATTTGTTTTATTTTCCCATGAAGTAGTTTAGAAGCCTTTGGAATTCAGTAGATTTTCCAGATCTTGTAAATTAGCCATAAATATGCAAAGGCAAAGTACCAAGCTCAGAAGAAGCAGAAAACAGCTTTAAATGAACCAAAATTCAGCTTAAAGACTCAGGAAAGTACAAAACAATTTTGGATCTGCATGTGCTACACTGGGACAGGCAGTTCCCATCAAATGTACTCTACAAGATAAGCACAAAATCAATGCATATTGAGCACCATGTTTTCCTTGGTGCTCTGGGGTCTTTAGATGTACTCATCACCTTTTTCTGGAAACTCATCCATTCATTCAGGTTAGGAGTAGCCATACTGAACAAATGCATGAATTTCTGTCTCCCAAAAATCCAATCAAGTGTCAGCGGGCCTGTTACTAGATCTTAAATACATTAATTCCCTGACAGATTTGTGTAATCTATGGTCTTCAGGCGTTCTGACAAGTTGATAAAAGTGCTTTCTTTCTTCCTGCCTCAAGATCCAGGATACTTTTTTCAATTTATGTGGGCTTTCAGGCTCTTGAATTTACTATCTGCTACTTCAGTTTTATTTTCTTTAATTGGCACAGCTATAATGCAAAGTGGAACATTGTGTGTATTGGGAGAAATTCAAGTGGAAAAGACACAGCAAACTCCAGAATACTTTTGCAAGTCACATGTATATAGAGGGCTTTTTTGGTACAAAGATGGATAAACTTGGCAGTTTAATCCTCTTAGGAGTTAAGCTTTTTCCATATGTCCTGATTTTCCTGAAAAGAAGAAAGCAAAATGTTCATATGTTTTTCACATCCTTTCTCCCATTTGTTTGGCAGCAGTGTTCATAATGAGAGGAGACCAAGGAGCCAAATGCATGGCTAGAACTGGAGAGGTCACACCAGGCCTCACACTGCCTCATTGATTTTCTATAAATATCCAGCCATCCTCTGATTATTTTTTTCTCCCTGCAATCACATACCATTTCCTTTCATAAAATATGTGGATGTATATAATTTTTTTAATTATTTTGGCTTAGCATCAAAATGAACATTTCAATTCAGGCAAAATGCAGGGTTGGTAGGCTGCTCCTCTCCCATGACATGGAGGATACAATGTGTGTTCATAGCTCAGGATACTGGATCTGCAAATATACTCTGGAAAAATCTCCTGATATTAATGTCAAGATAATGCAGATGGGTGCAAATAAGCAAATTTACTATTTCCAATAATTCTTGGAAAAAATAGTTTTGAATCCATGTACTGAAAATAAACACAGAATGGGGGCCAGAAGAGCACGCAGGCAGTGTCACTTTTTATGTAAATCATATCCTCTTCTCCTGGGACTGGGTTGTTGTGAAATCCTATTTCAACTCAAATCAGCAGGAGATTCATCAGCAACCTATGAGTCTGGGTTTCACCTGTGCTGTTCAGCTCCCTCAGCATGTAAATAACCTGTTCTCACCAAAGCCAAGTGACACAGAAAAGGTGGGGTTTTTTACTTTCCCAGTGATGAGCCTGTCCTGGACAATGGGATACCGAACAGGGCCTTGATTATGAGGCTGGGAACTCCAAGCCATGATCCCTTCTCCAACACAAAATCTTTCACAGAATTGTTAGAATGAACAGTTATTCTCATGAAAGTTTACATTAAAGAATAAATGAATTCCTTACCTCACCGATCTGTCACAGATTGCCAACATCTGCTTGGTTTGGTGACTGACATGAGTTTGAGTAAAAAAATTTCTTCTCAATTTCTCAGATGGTCACTCGTAATTCTGGCTGAACTTTAGCTAGTTATATTTATCTTGTTGTTTTAAAATTTAAATGATTGAATAGCAGTGAGAAGTTTGGTGTTTTGGTATCATATTGGATATCATTAGAATTTGGAGCTAATTTACATTGGCTTCTATCTGCGTGTGGAGGTTTAAAAAGAACCAAAAACTACACTAAGGCAACTAAGAATAGAAGCTGTGACTCAAAATGATTTGAAATTAATTAAAATTAGTTGGAAAGGAGAGTGAGAACTATTTTTAAAGGAAAGGAAGATAAAAGAAATACTAGGCTAGAGTAAGTCATTAATCATCAAAATGAGTTTCCAGTATGAAATAATTAGCCAGACCTAGAACAAGGCCAAGGTTCAAAATGAGATTTATGCCTTAATTTACTATGGATCACACTGTGAGGTCCCTGCAGCCCCAGCTCTGAGTTGTGCATTCAGTCCTAACATAGAATAGCATGGTAGTCTGCCAGACCATATTCTTCTGTTCTGATTATGGATTGCCAGTAATGACAATTCCATTTTGTAACAAAATTTTTGAGGATTTCTGAGTTGGGGTGGTGGTGATGAGGCAGTTTGTTTTGGGGGTTTTTGGCTGGTTTTGTTTGTTAGTTGTTGTTAATGTGGCTTGGTTTTTTTCTGTTCCAAAAGCTTGTGATTGAGATGTCAACTTCATCTCTTGGACATGGGGCCTTACATCTATGCTCTGTTTGATTTGGAACCAGAATTTAAACAAAATCAACCATGGCTGGGGTGGTTTTTGTTCTAAATTCTGATCTAGTCATCTTTTACTCTTCCTTGTTGAAGCTGGTTTTTGTATGTGAAAGTAGCCACAGCTCTGTAGAGAGGGCAGTGGAGTATCTGATGGCTAAGTAATCACTTTCTGTCTTTCCCACTTGGAAATTTAAATGGAAACTCCATCTTATGTTTTCGGAAAATTTCCTCAGAACCTATACCTTCCCAATTAAATGGCTTGGCACTGGATAATGAAAATTCCCAGCAAATGATATTTCAGGGTCTGCTGTTAAATCATTGGTTATGAATGTCACAAAGGTTTTGATTTTACCATCTGTTTTTCTGTAAACTGAACTCCAGTAGCACCTTCTTCTGAGGTAAAGTAAGAATTCCTCACGGAGAGCTCATTTTAGTGTGAACAAAGTTGTAGAACCTGGCTCCTAACTTCCCTGTGGCTAAATTTACTGGTCCACAAATAAGAAGAGATGTGAATCTGTTTTTAAAAATATTGACATCTTAAAAAGGAAAGCTATGCAGAGAAGATCTGAAGCGACACCTTTGCACAAAGTACCATTCCTGTGAAGTCACCAAAGCCAAGATTTCATCCTTACACGTAATTGCATTCACTGCTGTTATTAAAAAAACAGATCTGTTCCTTGAAAAGGGTCTTCTGTAGAACAAATTATTTGCTGTTATTTTGGTTTCCTTAAAGACTCCTTTTGCCCTTGTCTCTGCAGCCCTCCCTTTTATCAAACTTTCCTCTGAAGGGTCCAACAATTGTGGGGCCTTCATATCTCCATTTGGAGCTGCTGCTGTTGAGCACATGCATGGTACCCTGGGAGTGCAGTTTGGAGCAGCTCAGGAAATTAAATCCTCCCTTCAGTGCTGGCAGTGTACAGCAGCAAAGCTATAAATACTTATATTTATATTTACCCATTCGAGTAGATA
>JACBWW010000003.1:59418448-59482534 GCA_020086605.1 Lanius collurio
TGCTCTTCTTTTATGTTTTGGATTGAAAAACTCCCACAGCTCACCACACTCTAATTAATGGTCATTAATTATTTACAGGTTTGCTTTATTCTCTGAATTAATTTATTTCCCTTTCTTTCACAAATAAATAAATGATGGTTTTAATTATCTTTCTATAAATATTTGGTTTAGCTCAGGTCAGGAGCTCCTGCTGGATGTTCAGTATGCATTTGGTCTGCCATTCTACCCAAAGTATGAAGTACAATTTACTGAGGAAGAAAAGGGCCTTTCCTTGCAAATTATGCAGTATATCTCCAATTTCATAAACTCAGGGTAAGTGTGGAATATTTAAGAATTGCTGTGACTGGGGAGATGGTGAGAAATAGAGGGAGTGCAGTCATTCCAGGCCCTGCCCTCACTCAATCATTCTCCATTTCCTCTACAACTTGTAAGCCTACAGAGGGATTTAGTCCACATGGTTGGAAAGTCATGGCCAAGTTACCAAGCAGAGCAGACACCAAAGATTTATGGTATGAGACTTAGCTAGGAGGAATAGACATTTTATCTCCGTTGACCAGCTGCAAATTCTACTAAAGTACATGCAGGTTTCAAAGGCCTTGCTGTTGTTTCCAGAGCTTAGTTCTAGGACCCCAATTCTGAAATGTCTTGGCTAAGAGTTCTCCTTTTCCCAGAAGAAAGGGGGAAGCACAGAAAGACACAGTGCACCCTTTACCAACTACTCTGTGAACATCCTTCTGTGCTACTGTGCTGTGGCCATGTTTGAGAATGAGGAGTGTCTCTGGAAACCTAGCATGGGAATGGTGGGAAGAGTGGATTAACACGCTTTTTAAGGTATCTAGGGTTGCATTGAGATTGAGGGATGTTGAGGGTGTTCATAAGCCTGTGTCTATGCAGGTTCTGTCTACCTGTTCCTTAGGAAGTGAACCAGACTAAAAAGTTACTGTCGGATGAGGCATCATCAACGATTCACCAGTCTGGGCTGAATTTGAACCCCCCTGGTCAGAGGGACTGGATACACATTTCCCTGACGCGGCCAATCTTCTTACCATTTTACTGTTCATGTCATTCTTTCCTAATGCTAATTTCTCCCTCTCCCATAGAAATCCAAACTACCTCCACAGCTTCTCAAGAAGAATGCTGGGGGTGATGCCTGCCTGGCCTATGTATCTGCCAAGTGATGATGGCGATAACTACAAGGAATTCACTCTATCTTTGCCGACTCTTAAAGGACTGAAAAAAGCAGACTGTTCCTTTTGGTCTGATTATATCAGGAGGCTGAAAGCATCCACAGGTGAGAAGAGTGTTTTCTGATATTAAATAAACCCTTAATTCTCTACTTAATGTTTTTGTATGACTCTAGTTCTGTTACATCACTGTGGAAAAAACACATTTCACAAATTAAACATCTTGCATTGTCCAGGGTATATAGTTAAGAATGTGGTGTTGCAGGGCCACCAAGAATGTGGCACTAAATAAATTTACCTTATAGCAGATAATGTGTACTAAAGTTTAATTTTCTTGGAGTTTAACTAGCTAGAAAAATCTTCCTGTTATGATGATAGAAAATATGAAAAAGCCATATCTTCTAATAGTTTGCTCTTTATTTACAGTCATAATATAGACTTTGAGTGAACTGTAAGGCTGCATATACAGGCCTCTTTTGTCTACTGGAAGCACCTAACATGAGAATGTTGAGATTCCTATGCTTAGAAGGAGCACAAATGATTTCCATCCACTGTAAAGTAGCAGCCGAGGCTTTAGTTATAGCTCATTATGGTTCCTGCATACTTTGACTTTTCACTAGATTAGTTTCTTTGACTTTTTTTATAGCTGTGGTGATTATGTCCCTTGCATGTCTCCTTTTATATTTGCCATAAATTTCAATGCAGCTATCAGAGCACTTCAAATTTTTCTTGATGCATAGGACAGTAAAACCAACACTGCTGAGATTTCAATCTACTGCCTGTCCTGAATTTATGCTAGTAAATAAACTCCCTTCATATCTGTGTATCTTGTAAATAAATATGGATACCCTCAAGCAAAGCAAACAAAACCATCCCTCTTTGGCAGGCAGAGATGTTTTGAATTGTTCTTGGAGGCCTGCAAGTTTGCATGTGTTTTTTATGTCCTAAGAATTCATCTTTACAGTGAACATAGTTCAGGCTATCTCTGCTTTTGGAGCTGTTGAATTTCTGAGAACAAAATGTACTTTCCAAGACACGAAGCTACCCAGGCTATCTATGCCTAGGTAGCTCAAATGGTCTGGGGCTGATATTTGAGAGACACAAAACTAAAATGTCTCAGAACCAGCAAGCTGGTGGTTCTGATGTAAATGCAGAGCAGCAATTCTCCTGTTCAACAGACATCCTCAATCTTTATTCATGGTCTTTCTTTCAAAGTGGAGTCAAGATTTAATTGTCAGCCTTTTCTGGGTTTCCTGGTATCCCTCAATGCCTTCCACGTTCAGAGGGGATACTTTGATCTCTCCAATGGCTTTGTGCTGATTGAGATACTGCTAATTTTCAAAGCTTTATTCTGATATTTAAACAGTCCTGGCAATAACTTCTAGATCTTTTCAGACCTCACCTCACAGCCCTGTGGCTGTGTAATGCCAGACTGAGCTGAAGTCCCAGCTCTGGTAGAAGGACTGCTGACCGAGCACCACGGACAGAGACTATTCCCAGCACCTACAGAAATTCCCCCAAAAGTGGGAAAACATCCACCAGGGCATATTGGTTTTGACATAGACAAGATTTAAAACTGTCCAAACTGGCACAAGAGCACAGTATTCATGTATGGGTTAGTCCAATGATCTGTCTAGCTCAATAGCCTGACCCTGTCAGTGGCCAAAGCCAAATACTTGAATCTTAAACATGAAAATAGAGGGAGGGAGAGAAAAGCACACTTGAAGAGTTCACAAAGTTGACTAAAATTTTTGAAAACAAGCCATAAACTGTGAAATTTATGGAGTATGGATTGTCAAGAAAAAGTTTTAAAAGTACATGTCAAAAGTACATGTTAATCTTCAAGCAGAACTGAGCACACCCAGCTGGCTCTCCAAGCTAGTATTTGCTTGGCCTCAGCACCATGGTAATGCAGTTTCATGGCTGACTTCTGCTAAATTCCATCTCACAGTAATGTTGGCTTGACACTTTGCTTTGATAGTAATTTTTAATCTCTTCTCACCCTGGAATACTAAAATTTCTCATACAATTAATAGGTATCACATCAAGCCCCTTCCTGCTCCAGACCCTTTAGCCTGGGATGGTAACAGAGACACTGTGGGTCTCTTGATGACAATCTGAAAGCAGTTCCTTATGAAAAAATATTCATAATGTTCATTGATTCACTTAGAAAGATTGCATAAAACTCAGATGGTGATGGCTGAACATCCTCAATTTCTTTTTGAGAGGATGTTGTGCTGAAGTTCATGCCAAAGCAGTGTCTATCCATCACTACAAGCTCATCACTTGCATTGCTCCCAAAAACTGGATTCTGCAGGAACTGAGTCCCTATACCTCATGTTGCTACCTCATTGGTGTGTCTCCTTGCGCTGGAGGTGGCTTGCTGTACCTCCCTTCAGAGGTACTGAACCTCTGTTGTTCCCTGTCTGCCCCAGCCCCTGTTCCTGGAGTCCTCTTGGGCTGTCCTGTGGGACCTTGGCATATGTTGAATACCAGATTTGAGAGAACAATGGTGCAAACCACTTTTGGATATTGTACCTTGTACTCTTTCCCAAGGGGGATCTGTCAGCTCTGTCAGCTACCCTGAGATCCAGTCTATCACTTTTCTGCCTTTCAGTAATTATAAATGTTCATGATAGTGTACTTGGATTGTTACTGGGGATTGCAGTTTGTGGCCTCACACCAAGTAGATGGAGTTTACAAGTGTGCCAGCAAGGAGCATGGATAATGAAACATAACAGTGTTCACATCTAAGCACAGAGATGAACAGGCTCTAGTCTGGTGCAGTCTCAACCAGCTGTGGTGAATCTTGTTTTATCCATCTCAACTTTTCCTTGAAATCAGTATTTTTACAGCTTCATATATCATCTGGGATCTATAAGCAAAAAAAACCTCCAACATATTTCAATAAAATGAAGAAGAACTGGACAAACCAGTGATCACAAAATTTAACTGGAAGTGGCATTTCAAAAATTTTTCTTGATCCTTTGTGTACTTCCATGGGAAATGTCTTGACTTGGCAATGTCAAATTAGGGATAACTAATGGCTCAAAACTCAATATCTCAGTCCAAAAGAAAATGGAGGCATTCCTTGCTGTGCTTAAACTAAACTCATAAATTTCAGTTTCTGGAACAAAACCTCTCAAAATTAGAATCTTAGATGTCTTTTAGATTATTCACTGCTGGATCTAGAAGCTGTTGTTTATACTTCCATCTTAACTGTTACCTGTAATTTTCTTTCCATTTAGTAAAAATATTGTCCAAGTTGGTATTTCATTTTGTGGTCAGGCCATAATACTTAATGACAGAATGTATCATGTGTTCCTGGCACATATTTGGAATGTCTGTTGTTGCATTTGAAGATAATTTAAGAAGATTCATGTCATAAATGCAATGATTCATCAAATATTTGCTGGCAGTGCCTTTACAAGTTATGGAGGGAAGTTTGAATCTATTTCATTGCAGATGAACTAAAAATCTCTTGAAGTTTTCTTTGAGACCAGTGTGTAAAGTTGACATTTTGGGAAGGAGTTTACTTGGGGAATTATGAAAGTTATGGTGCTTGACGACATTTGGATTTACTAAATGAAGTTCCCTTGGTTGCATTTCAAAGACATGCTTTATATTTTGAATTATGACGGTTTCCACGGGAAACATCTAAATGAGAAACAAGAAGAGTGGCAGTTGTGGAAAAAAAGAGCTGTGGATGGCTTTTTCCAGGAAATGTGTTAATAACTTGTAATTCAGTTAAAAACAGGAGCTCTAGAATGTTTATGTATATTCAGACAGATGTCTGAATGCTAACATTCCCCTTACATAGTGTAGTGGACTGTGTGCCTAACAGTGAGTCCCTTTATAAAGGGCCTCTCACTGCATCCCAAACAGGTAGAGTTGGATCCAGTCTACATCTCTTACTCCTCTAGTTGGTATCTAAAAAGAACCAGTCCTCCTAAAGTAAGGGCCTCTGTAAGCAGTCTTGCAGCTGGGGAGAAAGAGCTGCCTTTAGTGTCTCACTGAAATTTTGTCTGCCTAACTCATGTGCTTAAATTTTGACCTTTAGGCATATTTTACATGCCCAAATTAGCCAGACTGGGCTGTATGTGTAGAAAAATTCAACAGGTAGCAAAGCTGGAGCCTTCTCCATGAGCTCTGGGATGCCACGTGTAGCCAAACAAGAGTCCAAATAAAGTAAGACTGTTTACAGTTCAGACTTGAATCAAAACTGAATCAGGAATTTTGTGGTTAGCATTCATCTTTTATCCTTTCTATTCACACCTCTTTTTGGAAATCTCAAGTAGAAAACAGATTCCTTTAGTATGAGGGACATCTGTGCAGCAATGAGAGCACTCTGGCTATGACACATTAAATAAACACCCTGAGTACACTTTTTTGACGCAGTTTTGTGGTGTTGAGGCAACTGCATGACTGAAATAGGGTTGAAGCCTAAAATCATAGAAGGTAAAAGATAACAAAAATATGTTGGAGGTGGGTGCTTGGGGCTTTTTGAATTACTGACAGACAAAGAATTACTGTTCCCCACACTTCCTACCTGGTAGGGAAGTATCAGGAGATAATACAAAACTAAAGTCTTGCATGAGTGGAGAGGAAATTATTATGTATTCCAGTGGCAGTTTTTTAAAGCACAATACTTAATTACCATGAGGTGATCTGCCATTACTCTAAAGCACTTTGCAAATGGACTGCAAACTGAGGAAAAAAAGCTTCCTGAACATTTATAGCTACATAAAAGGTTTTTAGATATCATTGATAAAGTGTGTACCGTGTATCTTGCTGCCTCAAAAGTATGACATCTATTTTAATCTTAATTGTATTGTCTTTTCAGGAGGTGCAAGTGGTGGAGAGCCATCTGCAGAAAACAGCCCTGGTGAAGCTCCCAGTGAAGTTACCTCCCTGGAGAGCCAGCCCCTGAGGGCTGAGGTGGCTTACAGCAGATAGGGAATCACAGGGCTGTGGGGTGGGTTTGTCACACAATTGTGCATCCACACAACCACCTCACACCAAATGAACAATACTTCCTTTAGTTAACTTTCTCAACAAGTAAAACAGACCTTTCAATAAAGTAGTTTTCAAGAAAATTAGTGACTATGGCCCCAAATAAGCACTACAGCTATTGTTTTAAATCAAAAGAGACTGTACTTTGAAAAAATAAAGTATCAATAAAAACTGCAAAATCAAGACAAATACAGTTGGTCTTTGTTTCTTGCAACTACACAAATGCCAGCATATTGTAGTATCACCAGCCAGAAAAAGACATACATTAAAGCACTTAGAAGTTCCTCATTGATGATTTGGTAGATATCGTATCTTTGTCTTTTTTTTTATTACTCATCCTGCTCACAAGCTCACAAGCTGCTGGTAGGAATGGGAGCCTGATTTGGCATTCTGAAGAAAACTAAAGAACTCTTAAATGGGAAGGAAGAACAATTTAGGAAGGGAATTATGAGTATGCAGTGTGTTGTTCACATTAAGTCAGGCACATGCTATACTCAGCTCATGATCACCTATGAAATTATTTGGGTAAGTAAGAGATGATCTGAACCAAACCACTACAGCAGAGCACACAGCAGAGATAATAAAGAATATGTTAATTACACCTTAGATAACACTGTCCTTGGAACATTTATTTTTTTTTAAGAAGGTGAGATACACAATAGTTTTGGAAGCATAAGGAAAATCATAGGATACGTCTAAAGGCTCTGAAGGCATTTTGGATCTTTTTCTTAATTCATTGCTGAGACCATTTGGCAACAGATAATCTTCAGCTGACGGTATATCATACATGTGTCCGTGAAACCTCACAAAAAGTAAAATCAAGGTTGCCCAGTAGGACACAAATTTCTTGTGCAGTGGTGAAACAATTTAGTAAAACAACTAATAAGGTTTTGTTTGCTGCTTGAGCCCTCTGCCAGCACATGAGCAGCTACTGCTGTCTGCCCTGTATCCAGGTTTCCAAAGGTTCTACCAAGACAGAAAAGAAACCTGTGTAACACTCCTAGTTCTTACATCCTGTTCAATAAACAGTAAAAAGATAGGAAGAATCAAGAAACTTGTTAACTTGCTAAATATAAAAGAGTAAAGATGGAGGACTCAAACTGTGTTTTCCATCATTAACTTCACCTAAACTAGATAACAGGAAAAGGAAAAAAAAAAAAAAGAAACCATTTAAGAACTTTTTTAAATGCCCAGATCTTAAACATGTATCTCAACAGAGGATGCCTTCTTTGCAATAACTATAGATACAGCAGCTTTGATTCCTTGGGCGAGACTGAGTTTATTTTTGCCCTATCTGAGTTCTAATTATTGGTCACAGCAACTCCAGTATTATCCTGATGCACATGGAACTGGTAAACAGAGGACAGATTTAAAAGGATTCAGTATTGACTCATGCTGATCAAAGCCAAATATGTAATCTTTTCCCACTCACTATTCAGCTCCACCTTAAGCCCAGAGATGTCTCAGGAATTTGAGAAAAGGTTTTCATTTTGAGATAGGAATGTGGTAAGTTGGCCTTGTAGCCTCCTAATTACAGTCTTGGCCATCTGGTAGGATTGGTAGATAGGCAGGTTGGACAGGTCACCCCTCCTGAGATATCCAGCTCGACTGTCAGTTTGGTAAAAGAGACTCTTTAAGTACAAGATTTTTGTAAAATATCTTTATTTCATAAGTGACTGACTGCCCCATCCCCACTCTATTAAAATGAATCCAGCTCTTTAGACTGTTCTGTCTCTCTATGAGTATCCTAGAAACTTCTTTTCTATAGCTCACTCTTTGTTTCCTCCTTTAAAGAAGCATGGAAATGCTCTTCCCTCTTCCCTTCTGCTAGTCCTGCTCACTCTCCATACCTCTTTAAACTTGCTTCTGTCAAGGTACATTTTGATGCAGACAAATGCAATCTCATGATCCGTTGTGTTCCTGTAATTCCACATTTCCTCATCTTCCCACATCTTCCATCCTGTATCCTTAAACTCAAAAACGTTTGAATTCTGAGATAACTTGTGCAGTAGAAAAGTGATTCAGTCTTTTTGGTTGTGAGTCTCATCACCTTCCAGACTTTACTCCTCTTTGTTATGGGGAACCACACTTAAAAATATCCTGGTCAAATCCAACAGGATGTTTAATTAGAAAAGCGTACATGTGGACTGACTGAGAGAGGTCAGGAAACTTTAGCCTTAGTGATACTGAGAGGCCAAGTCTGCTCCCACATATAATTCCTGGCAAAAATACATTCCCAGACTATTTAGGTCATGGTTCTTTAAACTGAAATACCAAAGAGTACAGTGATCTGGTACTGAAGAGATGCTTGGAAGCATGATGACTGGAACCATGCTTCCCTCCTTCCCACTGGAAATGGCTATAATTTTTGGAGAGAAAAGCATTCTTTGAAACTTCCTATGAGCACACACAGACAACTCAAGTTAATGCCATTTAAGTTATTTAATCTGAACTTCTTGAAAGACGACACATTAGAACATTTCTGTATATGTTGCTTTTAATACTTGAATATCTAACCTACAGCATTTTATGTGATTCTTTTTCACAGGAGATATTGGGCAACAGAGAAAAAATGTGGAGTATTAGAAATATTTTACCATGCAGAGTTGGAAAGAAAACAACTGACTAAATGGAAATGCTGGAACATAGATTTTTTTCCTAAATACTTGACACATAGAGCTGGAACCTCACAGTTGTCATCCTGATATTACCCACATCATATAATTCCCTTAGCTAAAATTAAGGACTCAGTCTTTCACCACAGCAGCATCATCGCCAATGTTATGTATTATATAAAAGCTCACATTCTTTCCGACTTGCTCCAGCTACACTCTATAGCAGTGGCTTATATAGTAGTGATTAGATATTTATGGACCATTTCTCTTCTCTATGTGAAGCTAAAAAAAATAAACCTGATCACAAAGCCAAAGATCCTCCACATGGTTCTCATTTGGTCTTTGAAAAACAGACACCAGCCTGGCTGGGATTTTATATAAGTTTCAGGTGTAAGAGAATTTGGTTAATTGGAAGTGTGATAGTCAGGGCTTTCAACTCTTGCTATTTTTTCTGGGTTTATGTTTTTATGTGAGGTTGAACTGGCCCAAAGCTATGGGGTCACTACTTCCTGCCCCTGCAGATGTGAATCCTCCAGCATGGCCTTTGGTCATGATATTTGCTCCTTCTCCTACTTTTCCAGCTGCCCAGGAACGACCCTTGGATTCCAACACTGGCTAAAACTCAGTGAACTTCAGCTGAAAGCTCATGGGCTCTCAAGGACAATGAAGACAGTTTTGCATCAGTATTCCTGACAAATCTACTCACTCTTTGAGAGGCTGGTGTATGACTGGGTGTGGAGAATGCTGTGTTCCACAGCATAGATTTTGAATCATTACAAAAGCTGTTATTTTATTGTTTTAAGGAGACGTCCTTTTTCTTCCTCTTGTTATTTCTCATATATTCTGCCATCATGGCATGCGAGGTAATGCCTCAGGAGTTTATCTTCCTGCTTCTTACACAGTCAGTCTACAGAGGGTCTGGTGAGCACAAGTCAATAGAGCTGATAGTATCTTATAGGCCTCTAATCTAAGTCAGATGGGTCTGGATATTTTTAAGCATTTCAGCTGTTTTTCAAAGCTGACTAAGGAACTCTGTAAGTCAGATCCCACTAACCTGTAGGGAATTTGGATGCCCGGTTCCCATTATGGCTTTGAAAACCCCACCCAACATCTGTGCAATGGTCAGTGCTTATTTAGGAGCCTTTTTCCTTTCATGATGAGCGGATGGCCACAGACAAAAGCACCATTGCAATTGGCAACAGTTCATTGACTCACAGTGGGAGAAATTAGCTTGTTGTTTGGCTTCCCTGGTTAAGATTGAGATATTTAGAAAGACAGACCAAAAAAAGCTTGCTTTTATTTTTTGCTTCATGTGAGTAAGACAGTGGCCAGTTTTCAGGGGCAGCCAGCATTTTCATGACCATTATTAGCACACAGGTACTGTCTCACACACAGAAGCAATGCACACCTCCAGAGAGACTCACATATCCCTGTTTCAAATTCAGGAAAGAATTCAGAGGAGTCACAATCAGTTTACAGCAGCATTTTATACATACCACTGAAAGCAGTGATCTGCTCTGCATGTGTCTGTTAAGTGAAATGAGAGCTTCAGTTCAAGAGCAAAGAGACTGAATATTCTTCTACACTATGCAGTCACAATTGCTCAAATATATCAATTTTAAATAATAGAAATATAAAATTTTGGATGGACACTTTTAAAACAGGATACATAGGTAAGGCAAGGATTTATTCTGGCTCTGAAGAGTTTACTCAGTACTTGTATCCTAAAACACAGGGAACACAAGTCTGCAGTGACAGCTGCTCTTTGGAGTGGCAATTCAAAAGTTAATGGCAGCATGCTGACTCCCTGGGAGATTCAACTCTGAAGTAAAGCCCAAGTTCAGATGAAAGATCAGTCAAATAACTAACGGTTGAGTGGCTGGTTTATTGCAGGAAGAGACCAAAGCAGCATCATTTAAATTCAGCATCTTATATCAGCCTAAAGTGCAAAAAAAGTCCAGATGGGTGTTTTTCATTCAAAATGCTACTTTGTAGGGGAGTAAGGTGTAGGGCAGGTACAAAAGTACAAAAGGATCTCCTGTTTCACAGGGTGTAGGTCAGCCTGAGGTGGTGACCAAAAGCACTTTGTTCAGAAGTAGAAGAGGTGTTTCCAGAAATGCTTGCTGCAGGGCAACGATGGACCTCAACCTGTCTCTTCCTTTCATCCAGAAAGGAGGCAGTCACTTCCCAACATGTGCTGAGGAGTCCCTATGTCATGTCCCCATTTACTCCATATTCACAAAGCTATTTAGGCACCGAAGCTGGCACCTTGGGAGCTAAGCCTAACACCTTCATCCTTGTCAGTACCTCCTATAAGATGTGGGTGTGGAATAAGACTTTCAAGAGCCAGAGCTGTGCCTGACAGCCTGGTTTCTGTGGCTCCAAACCTCTGTTTTTTCACAGTTTTTGTTGCAGCCTCCCAGGCTGTCAGAACTTGTGGCTGTGAGACGAAGGTTGAATCCCTTGGACATGGTGATGCAAGGGCCCACCTATGGGAACACTCAAGGACAAACACTCTCAGGACACAGGGTCCCATGAAGCCACTTAAAGGATCATCTTGAAAAACTGCTTCTGGCCCAGCCAACACAGTCAAAAACCCTGTCACAAGCCTGACTGCTTTCAAAGACAGCAGTTGGCTGGCGGGAGAGAAGGCAAACTCTGACAGACGTGTTTGTTTCAGATCACTTACATGGCAGTTTGCTCCTTTCATGCCTGGTAATAAACGCCTGAACAAGGGCTGGAGCTCTTGAATTTGGCAGTGATCATTCTCTCAAAAGCCATGGGCCTGCCTTTCAGCTGAAGTCAAAAATGTCATCAGAGTCAGAGGCTTCAAGCTGCACTGATTCACATCAGTGGCACTTGGAGTGCTGACTGTGTTTATGAGGGAATGCATTATTCCTTTGCCAAGATGCCACAAGTGCTTCAAAAGAAGCACTCTCTCTGAGAAGCCATTTTTCATCAACCCCCTCCTCACAACCTTCCACCCTGGAGTACAGCTGCAGATTTACACCCTTTTTATCACCTTTCTGGAATTATTAAGCGTGCTAAAAATAGACCCCTTGGGCTATGTTTAGTTCTCAGTAAGGCCGTTGTCTCACAGTCTGGATCTCAATGAAGCCTGGTTGAAGACTAGAAAGCTAAATATTGAGTATGATTCCCAGGGATAAGGTGCTTAGAATCTGTCCAAACAAATCTAACCCACTCTTTTAATCCACTACCTTTTATTTTGGGTGAAATTTGCCTTTCTCATTATTCTCTCCCTTGCATACAGTTCTCCACACCTGACCAGGCTGGTTCTGGTGGAGGATCTCCTGCTCCCCTTTGTGTACCTGTCAGTGCTGGTTACAGTGGTTTAGCTTCATTCCAGCACCAATGAAAGGCTGGCTGTTCCAAAGTAAGACCCCAAACACATCCACATGGGTTTCTTTTATCATTTGCTTGAATCCTCTTTTTCTGTCTCCTCGTGAGGGCTGCGGGACAGGGATGGAGTGGAAGGGCAGGTAGATTTTAGGGTACAGCAATGTAAGAAATTACCCACAGGAAAAGGTAAATTGGAGGAGACCACATTCCTACCCTGCCCATGGTGCTGCCATAGGTCAGGTTTGTGTGACAAAAATGTCCTGTTTATGAGGACACTGGATTTGGGCAGTTATTTCAGACAGATCCTTCTGCACAAATCAGCTTGTACTAGAGAAGAAGCACTTCTATATCCCACAAACACCACCCCCTGCCCCCAAGGAAAAAAAAAAAAGTAAAGCACTTTTCATCTATAATGGTGGTGCTTTTGCCAGCACAGAAGTGTATAAAGAATTCTACATTCCCCAAATGATTTTGGTTTCATCACAGCCCCTGAGCCAATGGGAAATGCTATCCTGGAAGAGTCCTGCTCCATATCTGCAGCCCTTCCTGGGCTGCTGAGGCTGAGCTTCCCAGCACACATACTCTTTCCTCCCCTCTCTCCCTCCTGCCCTCTGCATGTACTTTTGCTCTTCTCTTTAACCTCAAATTATTTACATCCACTCTATCCCATTTCTTCTCACTATGTTCATTTCACACAACTCTTCTCCCTCACCCTCAAGCTGAGCCTCTGATTCAGAGCCAACAGCTGGGGTGCACTGCAGAGTCCCAGCAAAGATTCCCTCTACTCTCCAGGTGAGAGTCCTCACTTATCAAAGTCTCCAGTCCCTGCCTGTTTTGGTTTCTGTGCTGAGATTCTGTCCTTAACTGCAGCAAACACTAACAGAAATTTTTTACCTGCTGTGTGTAGAAGCTTCTGCTGAGGGGAATTCAGACCTACTCCACTTCCACTTTTCCTGAGATTTACTTCTCATTTCATGATAAATTTGAATAAAAAAATAAAATAGAGGGAGGGGAAAAAATCAGATTAATATAGTGTATTTAATGTTAAAAGATGCTTGGGGAGTTAGTTTAGTGCTGATTAAAGGGATGGAGCTCTGCAGAAAGCAGATGATTCACAACCCCTAAGAGCAACATTTAGGGGTAGATAAAATATAATGGTAATAGTATAAAGGAAAAAAAAAAAAAAGCAAATTAAAACTGCGCTGCAATTCTGCCTGAGACACAGTATCTTTAATTCCCACTCAGCATTTTCACTCAACCACCACAGTAAATAGGTCTGTGAATGAAAGTCTGATGAGATAAAAGAACCTGCATAACAGCTGACTTCAAAAGAAAAGCCTTTTTCTTGCCTAATACATTGGAGACGTTGTTTGAGAACAATTAATCCAAGTGAAATTCTGGCCACGTGTACTGCAGCCAGATCAGAAACGCTTCCTGCAACTGGCCAAGACAGCGCCTGGCCCTGGAAGCAGCCTGAAGTTCTTGGTACTTTGAATGAAAACAGAACGTCAAATAGACCTGAGGTGTTCTCCCCCTGAAGCCCACAGCTAAAATCTCTCTGGCTTCAAGTCTGGCTTCCCTGGTGAGAGCAATGGACAGGGAAGAGAAAAACAAACTTGCTGACACTGCAAGACCACCAAGCCCCAGCCTTAGAAAGAGGGAGTGATGCAGGGGCGAACCTGGACCATGGCTGATTTAGAAACAACTGGGGCAGAATTCCAGCCCCCCAACACCCTGTGGCTGCAGGGCAGACAGAGCCAGGACAAGAGGTAAAAGCATCAAACATCAGATCATGATGTTTGAGAACTAACTTGGGTGTTCACTTCTAACGAGAGGAAGGACCAGAGATCTGCAGGGACAATGAGAGGGGGACAGATGTCCACATTCAGAGGATGAGTAGAGCTTTTGTCAGAGCATCAGCTGGTGGTGCTGGTGAGAAGGAGGAGAAGGAGGGACAGGGTTAAGCAGGGTGAACAGCTGAACACAAAATTCTCCCTTCGTCAGTGCAAGTCCCCTTCCAGAACTGTGCACCATGAGACAAGCTAGAGACTCAAAGCAACTGAAATATTGCTATGATTACAGAGGTAGATATAAATAATTAGCTATTTGCCAAGTCACCCTCCAAGTGCAATGTGCAACAGGCATGTTCTGTGCCATTTGCTAGTATTGTTTAAACAAAAGCCTGAGGTACAACATTTTCAGCGAATCCTGGGCAGGAAGAGTGTGCTAGTCTCTGTTAGGAATCTGTTTTTTATATATACACACATACAGTATTTTGTCACCCTATTAGGATACATTATAAATTGGTCCCCATGGCTGTGAAGTCTTTACACCACTTTTAAATGCCTAGCTAACAGCCCAGAAACACTCTGAAGACTTTCTCTTGTGCATTATCATCTCCTCATCTTTCACAATGCCAGACCATCAAATTTACTCCTACATGCTTGTTTTGCCCCAGTGGCTGCAGCTTTCACTGGGCATTGTTTATTTGGCTGTGGTCTGAACCTGTAGAGTCGGTGGCATGTAGGAACATTAATTTTTATTACAGCTCTGGGTCAATCCCTGGAGACAGGCAGCAAATATGATGAATATGGAAATAAGCTGGAGATGTTAAGAGCTGCATCAAGACCTCTTATCTTAAATTCCCAAAATACAGAGTACCCTTCGTAGCTAAAGTGAATCTTTAAAAGCCTTTAGCAGTGGCAGGTTTCTCTGTCACTCCTCTAGACAGCACTACTCTACTTGCTTGTGGCTGCAGAAACTGCAGATGCCACAGAGATCCATGGATCCACAGCAAAATCCCAGTGAAGGAACTGGGAGGCTCTGCACCAGTACTGGGGTGAGCTGATAAGGGCTATGGAGCCAGACATCCTTCCACAGACACCTGCTGAGTTTTCTTATTACCTTTCAGAGTCTTCTTGTGAACAACTTTATTAAATGAAATATCCTCTGTAGAAACAGTGTTAAGTGACATAAAAATAATCAACAGAGTTGTGACTAAAGCCTGAACAAATGAGGTTGTTGGCAGTTTCAAAAAAAGCATGTATCATCTCAGTTATTAATGGCCAAAACTGTCAGGAGAGTTTAAAACTTTCCAGATTGTCTTCCAGTAGCTGATGAGTCAGACAATGCCTTAAAATGAAGAGATGAAGTTTTCTTTCATTTTTCTTCTCTGCTGAAGGAACCCAAACATTCAAAACTCCGAAAAGGCTCGGGCTACCATTCAGCGCTCCTTTGGGATTAAAGGTTGATTCACAATGAAGAAAAATGAACTGTCTGTAAAACCAATTGCTGCACAAAATGCAGAAAAGAGAAAAAAAGAGGAAGGATATGGCAGTGTATTCCTTTTTGCATAAGGCCTTGGCTGTTCAAGGAGATTTTTTTGTGGAGGACGCAGTCACTCTGTTGTAGTGTGGGGAATCCTTACAACAATATATAAGACAGTGATGAAGTTGGAAGGACAGATGAAGCGGTGTTTCTGTAGATGTTCAGAGATGATTTTATTCCTCCAGCCACATGGATGGAGTTCCCAAACAGACTCCTCAGACCCTGCTCTCTCCCCCAGCCCCCAGGCACCCAAACCACCCCATCAGGAACAGGTATGGGGCACACGGGACATGGGGACAGGGACAGGGACAGACTCGTACCCTGCAGGGTCCCTCTTCCCGGGGATTTCAGGGGAGAGGCACCTCCACATCACTCTTCCATCACAAAGACCAAGGCAGAAATTTTCAGTCTTCAGACTTAATTTGAAATAGTAGAATATTTTCTGTATTCAGTTCCAAAGAGCAAAAAGCACAATAGAAAATGTGAGGGTTTTTTTTTTTTTTTTTTCTCTTTAATTAACTGGGGGAAAAGTCTGTCCAGCAAACAGGAGTCCCTGTATCATTTGCTTTTGCAAGCTACTCAAAGGTCCTCATTTCATCATCCCTCAAGAAATCAGCAGCAGCCTGGGGCCAGGTGTTTCACTACTACTCCAGATGTCTGGATGATTTCAATCCTTTCTGCTCTTCATCTACAGAGTAATTTGAAATGTTTTATCCTGACAAAAAATATTTATGCTGTCTCCTCCTGTGTTCCCTGATATTATTTACTGTCCTTCAGAAGTAATCATTCTGAAAGGGAGGATGAAGTCATGGTGACAATCCAGGGCCAGGAAACACAGGAGCAGTTGCCTGTCTTGCACAGAGGATTCATCAGGGTAGGAGGTCAGAGATAAGTTCCAGGTTTATTTAATTCACTAATACAGCTGTAGCCACTGTAGAAAATGGAAAGAAGTAACTACAGAAAACTACATTTTCTAAGATTTACTGAAAACATCTCTCTTTTTTTTTTTCCCCAATAATTTACAAAATGTCAGGACTAAGTTCTTCTGGAGCCTTTTGAAGGTAATGAGCACCCACAGGGGTTGGCAGAGGATGTGTCTCCAGCTCAGCAGGTTCCTTTGCAGGAGAGACAGAGCAGCCTAGTAGACTGAGGACTTCTTCCAGAGCTGATGCACCACGTGGATCAGGTGTTTCATGGCCTAAAAGTCTACCAACTGATTACCAGCTACTAAGGTATTCTTGTCAGACACCCCAATCTGGCTCCAGGACTCTCACATGATCCTAAAATGTTCCTGTGAGCAAGGGACTTCCTTGTTCAGATTGTCTGTCTTTTGAGCTGAATCATTGAAGTGGAATCCTAACAGTCACATCTGCTGTAAGGACCACCTATGTTACAGTCAAAATTTTACCTATCCCCACTCTCCTCCTCCTTCACTCATCCCAAAGACAGAGATTTGAATACATTTTGAATAAAAATTTGAAGTGATAGGTTTATCAGGATTTAATTTTTTCATCTTAGTCTTCTTTTTTTTTCTTCTTTTTTTTTTTTTTTTTTAATATGAAGAGGTATTTTTCCTTTGAACTGTGTCTGAATGTCTCTGTCTGAGACAGAGTTAAGAAAGGGGCAAGGAATTACTGAAAACACAGCTGAAAGGTAAATTTCCAACTCAGACTTTCTTCTGAACATCATTTTTGGGGCCTCTTCTTCAGAATGAGGAGTCTCTATTACCTGACTACTCTACAGCTCATCAACATCAGCCAGTTATGACTGCATGATATCAAGCAGTTCTTGTTTTGTTTGGTTAATCTCTGCTTTCTGTTGTAGTCCCTTTGAGAGGACCCTGGTTCCACATCGTTCTCACAGGCACAGGAGCATGACCTGCTCTCTGAGCAGCTCCTCTGACCTCTCTGAGCCTGAAGACATTCCTTGCCACAAGCATCCCAAACACTCTCTCCTCATCTAATGTGCTCACATCAGGATTCCCGGCTTGAGGCGTTTGGCCCAATCACAGCTGCTAAGTTTTCTTGGAAATTCAACCACAGTTTCATAATTCCAAAGCATGCATTCATTTTTTCTTTTGTGTTGAGATGTGAAAACATGGGTTTCTTGTCTGCTGTGATGGAAATTCCATCGAGCCGATGGCTGTATGTTCCTTTTGTTCCCTAATCCCGAAAATGCTGGATGTTTTGTGGGCTTCTCATGTGATAAACACAGATGTGTTCTCAATTATGTTCAGTGCCTGCATTAATGAAAAGTTTTTCTTTTCTACCAGAGCTAAATTTGTATTTTTTCAATAAGGCATTTTGTTTCTAAGTGTTATTAATTCCAGTGTGACTAATATAACCTGGAAACCTGGAAACCGAACATTGCCTTTACTCCAATTTTTCGCACAGCCAAGTTCAGAGAAGAAGCAATCGACTCTTGGATGTTTCCCCTTGTCATCACGTCACCAGTGTTGATGACTGTACCCAGTTACCTTTGGTAACAGGCGAGACACCAGTAATCCCACCCTGGCTGCAAAACCTTTCAGAGCCTCGTGCCCCTGTCAGATGTATTTGGTTGAGTGAATTGATAAACAGTGCTCAAATTTGTCAGGGCTAAGAGTTTTGGAACTGAATAACAATAACCCTTTTGAGGCTGAAGACAAAATGATCAGCCCTCCTTACTAAAGATTGAAGAATTTTAAGCCAGGCTCTCATTTCATTACTTCTGTCTGAAATTGATTAATCAATAAAGGCACGAACTTACACGTTTTAGGTAATTTAGATGAAGCTAGAAGGCTCAACATCATGTTTGAAATTGGATGCTTTTGAAAATCTTCCTAGTGAAAAGCCTACTGTCCTTAAACACTTAATGTCCAACCTTGGCTACAAAGATTTCTGCCAGGCTTAGAAGTAAAACCAAATGGGATTTATGACTGACTGCAGTGGATTAATTGACCTGTTTAAAAATTCTCTTTTAAAAAAATGTGCAGTCCTGGGTGCTGCAATGTAGGAAGGCTGTACTCTGTTAGAAAGTACCCAAAGGGCTGTGGGGATGGGGAAGGGTTTGGAGGGGAAGCCATAGGAGGAGCAGCTGAGGTCACTTGGTTTGTTCAGCCTGAAGGAAAGTGAGGGGAGACCTCATTGCAGTTACAGCTTCCTCAGGAAGGGAAGCAGAGGGGCAGACACAGATCCTTCTCTCAGATGACCAGTGATAGGACCCAAGGGAACGGCCTGAAGAAAGGTCAAGGGAAGTTTAGGCTCGATATCAGGAAAAGTTTTTTCATCCAGAGGTCGGCTGAGCACTTGAACAGGGCCCCCAGGGAAGTGGTCACAGCCCCAAACCTGACAGAGTTCAAGAAATGTTTGGACAATGTTCTCAGACACATGATGGGATTGTCAGGATGTTCTGTGGAGGGTCAGGATTTTATTGGCCGTTGTGGGTCCCTTCCAACACAATCTATGATTCCATGGTTCTGTGAAAAGTGATTCCATTCCCCAAGGTCCTAGTGAACAAGTTCAATGATGATTTCTCTGCTACACTTTTATTTTTTTCTTTTTTTCTGGGAAAACTTGTTGAGAATAGTTTACATGGTACTGCTGACCCATATGGAAAGACACATTTCTTATGGATTGACAGACACTCTCTTCATTCATTTATGCCCTCTAAGATATTATTTTTTGCATCCAAGTTTTTTAAACAACATAATATCCATTTATATTTTAAATATAGAATCTCAGTTATAGGATCTAAATCATCAAGTAAACTGTGGTTTCAGGATGCCTGACAATTACCAAGGATCCAAGAAGGCTCAGCTTACTTTGCCACTGGCGAAACATCCCCAGGAAATTTAACTTTGTACACATTTAAATGACTTCTCTATGTTATTTTTCATACATTTTCTTTACTTGAGAACCTAGAGTTTTATGGCAATCTCTATTTACAAGTCTATGTCTGCATATTTGAGCTATCCTTCAAGAAGGAGGTGGGGGGAAGGGCTCCTGCAAAAAAATTGAGACATGTAGAGAGGAATTACAAGCTCCCCATTTGCACAGAGAAGGGCACCTGGCACATTGTTCTTCAAAGCCTTTTCTAAGCTCTGAAGCATAGAATCAGTGACATGATGAAAAATATGAAACAAGTGTGTACAAGGACCAGAGTCTGAACTTGGACTCTCTTCAATTTCAAATCTCAGTCATAAAACAATCTTTATTTTCCATGCTGTGCTTAGACAAATCCACTTTCACAAGGTCCATTTGCCATCTTTACTCTTCTTGAATTTTCACTCACCTTGTTTTTGTTACAGATTTTGTTTCTAATCTCTTTGTCCAGCCAAAATTTTTTTCTCCTCTGTCAATGCACACATGGAGGATCTGCTTTTCTGGTGATTCATGAGCTCTGGGACCCACTGCCTGGAGATTGCCACTGGATCCTGGCCAAGGGCTGTCTTCGAGTTATGTCTGCAAACATGGGTCAAAGTTCATGTTCATTTTGCAGGACTATAATTAGCACAGCAGGTTTAGACAGGAAACTGCTTCCTCTAGACCCAATTTCAAGGCAATTAGTGTTGTACTTTTTCACCATGGTGCTTCTGAGCTTGACCCTGTCTGTCCCACAGCAAGAATAACATGGGAAGCACCCATTACTGCATATTGTGGCTAGGCATGAGGAAAGAAAGCACGTTCTATTTATACCTCAGCATCAGACCAGGGGAGATTGTGGTGAAGATTTTCAGTGGGTTTCTGTTTTCCAAAGATATTGGCATGTATATGTACTGCAAGTAGGAATCACTTGCCCAGGGCAGAAAATCAATACTCAGTTTTAGGAGATGTTTCCATCGTGGATATTCTGCCCTTCCAGTACTGCTCCAGCACGGGGCTCCTTTAAGATGACCATGTGTGTTATAGGAACTAATTTCATAAGCGAAATGTTTTGCCTCATTATCAGATCCCAGAGGGCCTTAACATCCAAAGTTCAGGAACAGGACAGGATTGAGAAGGTGGAATTTGTCCTTGCACAGAGGACAAACATTGTTTATGCCTGCTTCAATGCCATCTCTGAGCACTCTTTCATGTATGGTGTCTGCTCCAGCCTTTGCAAAGGTTGGTATTTTCTCAGAACATTTTCATGCTGAAAGGCACATCACCACTTGTGGGGAGTCTACTGAGGGCATATAGAATATAATTAGGGTCACCTACAATAATTAGATTATACCTCTGTTATGCCTGTATTCCAAATGGTGAGGTAGACTCCCTCTTCTGTCAATCCCACAGGGAAATTGTTCTCATACTAAGATAGGTGTTTAAAATAAATTGGCTCAATCCCCAATCCCTGTCTTCTTCTGGTGACTCTGGAATATTGACACAATATGATTATCTTTGCTCAGCCATCTTAACTTTTATGTAGTCAAATTGGTGAACTCTGCCTTTTTTTCCCATCCTGTGTTGTATTTACCAAGAGTGGCAGGACCAGACTCTCAAACTGGTAAGAATAGACCTTGAAGAAGAATGATATCATTAAAAGACCCATAATTTTGGGTTTTTTTTGTTTTTCTTCAAAAGACGGCTTTGAGGTTGTGTGATTTTGCAAGGCTTTGCTTGTTCTTTTAAATAAAAGCACATTTCTAACCCTCATGGTTTGATTGAAAAGGTAAATTTTTTTGAGTGAAAATGTGGCAGGCAAATGAAAACAGTTCCAAATTCTGAGTGTGGAGCAAGGTTAGCCTTGTCCTGTAGTTTTTGAATCAGTGGTGGAACTGGGATTACTGGTGAAGGACTAGCAGAAAAAGAATCTATTTACTGTAATATGCTCATCCTCCATGCCAGGACTGAGATACTGTGTTATTAAATATACTCTGTTATTAAAGAACAGCACTTGGAGCATGGACAACAATGCAGATTGCAGCCATATCTTCTTTTATTTTCTTCCTATATGAGATATTTAGCTGAAGGTGATTTTATCCCTAGTTGTTGAGCAAATTATTATGATTAACAAATATTCAGTAATAAGAGTTGTGAGATTCTGGATAGGTTTTCTTTAGGTAAAATTTATATTCACCACACAGTAATGAAGACAAAAGAAATACAGAAAATCTCTTCTAGAACAACATGTTTATGACATTAAACCAAATATAATTAGTCACAGATGAGTAACTTGCCCAAATAAATTCAAGTCCAAGAACAATAAATCAATCATATATAAAACCTCTCCATCCTATTCATTGTAAACAATGATAGAGAAACAAAAATAAAAAGAGGACACAAAAGATTTCCCATTACCTGGTCTTATGATGAGAAAAAAAGAGAAACTTTTGCTAAAAAAACAATCAAATCTTGGATGTTTCCCCTTGTCATCACATCTGATTATTAGATCTTTCATGGTTTCAGTCTATGATAGATTTCTCATCCCATGACCGGGCTTGTGCTTTATTTTGGAAGACATGAGCTGCTTTAGTTCCAGAAAACCCCCATAGTTTTGTCTCAGAAATGCAAGCTGGCAAAACAGGTTCTACTTTTGAACTTTAAATCTGTATTTCATTTTAGGATGAAAGTTTATTTTAGCCATCATGGGGCTTCAGTTGAGTGAAAAAGCACTGCCTACCTTCCCATCCTTGATAAACACTTCCTAACCTTCCATAGGTTAATTTTTTATTACATCCTGCCCTAAGAGAAGAGACATTCTAAATCCCAAAGTGCAGAATATTTTAGCATCACAGTCTTTGTTGTGTGTTCCCTCTGCAGGGATAGAGGGCATCTCATGTGAGGAGCAGCTGCTAAACATTTAAAGATGACAACTTACATAAATGTTACACTCCACACATCAATATTTAGCCAGCACAGTCCCCTATTTCAGTTTAACAGACATTCCAGCATCTCACCAAGCATCCCAACCAATGCTTTTATTATTATTTTTTTTTTTTTAAGTAGGAAAGAGAAGGAAATATTTTGTAATCATGGAAGAACAGTTAGCTGTGGAAGGGGAACATAAATTATCTGTGCTGCTGCAGAACAGTCTTAGATTACTGTCTTGTGAGACATCTGTGATGCATATATGCAGCAGGAATGAACACATCTATTCCTGGCAAACCAACCTCTCTTTGTCTTATGTCCTGTAAAAATGTGAGCCTAAACTGCCATGAAATAACACTGCCTCATGAAATAACATGAGTTCTTAATAAAGTACAACCCTCTGGAATTTTTAGTGTCTATGCTAACTTGCAGGCATTCATCAGGATTAGGAACATCAAGCTGGGTTCAGATTTGTTTGTGTGGCTACAGCTGTAGTGTTAAAATAGGAGAATAGGCTTAACTGTAATGTGGTCATACCTAAAGTTTAATTGCCAGCACCAAAGCTGTTCCAGTTTTGTCCCATGCCAACCAGCACTTCAATTCAGGTGTTAGTAGCAGCCTATTGATGGCCTAGGGGTGGACTGGTGTATCTGCCTGGGAAAACAAAACCACATTAAAGCTCTGTGCTGTTGCTCTTTGTCCTAGTCTATGTTTAAAGCATATCTGAGTAACTACAGGCTATGTAGTTGTCACTTGATGTAGAAATAGCTTACAGACCCTTCAAAATGGAAATTAGCTTAAAAATTGAAAATTAGTTTCTAGACTCACTAAGTCTGTGGCAGAAAAAGCCACTCACTGATGAAATTGTCAGAACCAGGATATGATAACTTGGTTATAATAACAGTTTATTACATTGGATTCACTGAGTGCACAAACTTCTCCTAGAAAAATGTGTACTCTTTGTACAAAGATGCCCTTGGTTTTGGGAACCCTCATGGGTCTAGTGGTTTTCCCCTGAGCAGTCTGTTTACAGCTCTGAAGCTTGCTTTGGGTTTTAGTGGTCTGGATGTAGAAGGGTTAATCCTCTGCCTCTCTCTTAGTCATGTTGCAAGACATGGGAAAAGAAAAACACTGTCCCTGTAAAAATAAATACAATTGTCAATAAAAGCTAAAATAGCCTTGAAGCAACTTTACAAAGCCAAACAGTTCAGATTTAGATGGTATTCAATTTGCTATAAACTTGGGTTGCTATTAAAGAAGTGTGTGTGTGTGGTAAATACCAATTTACAATGAGCAGCAGGATGTCAGTGGATAAACTGTAATCTTGGACAAGGCCAGATGAACCAGGCACTAACAGGAACAGCAACAGCAAAGCTTCAGCTCTTCTTCAGCTGAGCTGCTGTGCTTCTCTGGGATGTACTGTTCATCAGAGCAATGCCAGAGTCAGGCTGGTCATCATGGAATCATAGAGCAGTTGGAGGGGGAAGGGAACAGAAGGATCCTCTTGTTCCAACCCCCTCTGCCTTGGGCAGGGACACCTCCCACTAGAACAGGTTCCTCAAGGCCCTTTCCAATCTGATATTGAACACTTGAGGGATGGGGCATCCACAGCTTCTCTGGACAACATGTTCCAATGTCTCACCACCCTCACAGTAAAGAGTCTTCCTAATATCTATCTAAATTTGCCCTCTTTCAGTTTAAACTGATCTGAGCTATCACCCTACGAAAGTAATGCACACAAGCCAGGGAAAAGTGTGTGCTCTGTGTGAGTTTCAGGATCACATGCACATCATCTCCTGCTGACAGGACTTGAACTGGAGCAGCTGAGCTACTGTGGATGCAGCATCTCTTCATCTCTAGGCAATATTTGTTACAATGCTCCCCATTATACAAAGGCAAGTATTTACCAGTTACAGATCAGATGCCTGGAGACATATACCCAAATGTCTTTTATTTAGTTTACTTGCTGGACTGAAGCTCCTCAAGGAGGAAAACAGCTCGCCAAGGTTCCTGCAGCTTTCAAAGAAGGTTGGTCACCTGGACAGTCCTCATTAATGTATAATGAGCTTCTCTCTGAAAGCCTCTACTCCTTCTTTTTCTCCTTCTCTGTCTTTCTCATCCTTTGACAATGTAGGTGGCCTAAAATTAAAGCTAGCTAGGCTAAATGTGGATCTCAGTGATAGCTCAAAGTCACCTAGAAACCTTGTGAGAAGTTCTGTCTCCCAAGACCTTTGTTTAGTGCTTTATCTTTGTGTGTTTTAGAGATAGAAGGAAAAAATTCAAGCAGTAACATTTAACAGCTTTGCCAATAATATTGCCATATTTAGACTGTCCTTGAATTATTTGAATGTTATTGTAAAAAACAGAGTTTACTACCCAGATTGCAGTATTCAAATAACATTAAAGACCACTCAGAGCTAATAAAATATTTTCTAATTGACCCAAACTACCCAAGTGTGGAGGGACTCTTCAGTCCCTGAGGGATCTCACAGTAAGCTCAACATGAGACATATGCTGTAATACTTAAGCAATGTGGAGTGAATTAGAGGTAAACTGGAAACCTTAATTAGGCATTTTCATTACGGTCATGGGTTGCAGCCAGGCCAACAATGTTATTTAATCATAAGTTTTGTGGTTTTCATTTCCATGACCCTTTTCCAAGAGAAATGATGGGATTCAAGTAACAGAGGATGCTTCTTGCAGTGTGTAAAGAGTATGATGCATGTCAAATACCATTCCCATTACACATTGTGAAAATAACAGTCATTTTTTTGGTGTTTGGATGGTTGTTGGGGATTCCAGGGTTCTTTCACCATTTATGGATACTGGTATATTCTACAGTACTGGAGGGGGAAGCTTAGTGAAAGATCAAGTGTGTTATTTGTGTGTGTTAGACATGGATTGAAAAATATTGTTTGGTTATTTCAACTTTTAAAATGTTTGCTATGAATAATTTATGAGGAATGGAAAGATTAAATCTCTCCTAAGCCTAGAGAAATAAACACAGAAGAGTCAAATGGGAAGACTTCATAAATTGCACGGGCAAGGACATTTCAGGCTGCAGGTATATTAAAAGTGTCTATTATAGCCATTCAAGGGGTGAATATGACCCCACAGTCAAATGGTGCAGAAACCTTGTGGCCACATAATTCACTGCAGGCACTCTCTGGTTGTCACAGTGCACAGCATTTGGAACTGGCATTTTCCTGGCTTCAGGTGCTCTGTGCCTCTGAGATATCATTACCAACTTATGTGCATTAGTTTTACTTCAGCTGTTCAGAGCCATTCATGAACCACTGTGTGGATGAGAGGTGTTTTGATGGAATGGGCCTTCAGACTACATGACCTTCCTTGGAGGACTGTTTGTGTTGGAGGATGCAGGGATGAAGGGTTGGTGTGACACTTGGAGCTATGTACATTGCAGACTGTCGTGGTTTGACACTGGCCAAATGCCAGGAACCCACAAAAGTTACTCACTCACCCTCCCCTGCCACAGCTGGGCAGGGGAGAGAAAAATTCAATGAAAGCTTCAAGAGTTGAGACAAGGAGTGGAAGAGAACACTCCAAGGGCAAAACAGGGTCAACTTAGAGGTAAAAAGTGAGTTTATTACTAAGGGTCAGAAGAGGATTATGAGAAGTGAAAATAAGCCCTTAGAACACCTTTTCTTCCCCCATCCCCAACCTCCTTCCCACTGACCCCTCAGGGAGACAGGGCATGAGGGTTTTGGTTTGTCACTCGAGGTTTTCTTCCGCAGCTCTGGCAGAGAAGTCCTTCCCCTGCTGCACCGTGGGGTCCCTCCCACAGGACACAGCTCTCCTGAAATTCCCTGCTGTGAGCCTGCTCTCAGGAGCAGCAGCCACTGCCCCTGCTGCAGTGTGAGCTCCTGCCAGGGCACACAGCCCCCCAAAACTGCTGTGAGCCCCTCCCAGGGCACACAGCCCCCCAAAACTGCTGTGAGCTCCTGCCAGGGCACACAGCCCCCCAAAACTGCTGTGAGCCCCTGCCAGGGCACACAGCCCCCCAAAACTGCTGTGAGCCCCTCCCAGGGCACACAGCCCCCCAAAACTGCTGCCCCGGGGCTCTCTCTCCCCACAGGTGCAGCCCTCCAAGGCCAGGCTGCTCCAGCCTGGGAGCAGGGCCCTCTCTCTCCACCGGGTCTCCCACTGGATCACGGCCTCCTCCAGGCATCCACCTGCTCCGGCACGGGCACCTCCCCAGGGGCTGTGGGGGGATCTCTGCATCCCCCATGGATCCCCAGGGGCTGTGGGGGGATCTCTGCATCCCCCGTGGATCCCCAGGGGCTGTGGGTGGATCTCTGCATCCCCCGTGGATCCCCAGGGGCTGTGGGTGGATCTCTGCATCCCCCATGGATCCCCAGGGGCTGTGGGTGGATCTCTGCATCCCCCGTGGATCCCCATGGGCTGCAGGGACACAGCTGCTTCACCATGGTCATCACCACAGCCTGCAGAGGAACCTCAGCTCTGGTGCCTGGAGCACCTCCTGCCCCTCCTTCTCCACTGACCTTGGTGCCACCAGGTTGTTTTCCCTCACATGTTCTCACCTCCTCCTCTTCTCTGACTAGAATCCAAAATCCTGTGACCTTGTTTTGATTTTCTTCTTAAATTTGTCATCACAGAGGTGTTACCATCATCTCTAATTGGCCCAGCCTGGGCCAGCACCATGTCCATCTTCAGAGCCATCAGGGATTGGCTCTGCTGGACATGGTGGAAGCTTCCAGCAGCTTCTCAGAGAAGCCACCTCTGCGGCCCTCCAGGTACCAAAACCCAGGCCATGTAAAGCCAACACACAGACTTACTTGTTCTGTTTAGTGGCAAGAGCCCTTAAGCTGAACTGTGCCCCATGGCAGGTTTTGTGTTGCAGTAAGAGAGAGTTCCCCCCAAAAGAAGGCACAAGTTACAGTCAATATTAAGTCAAAATGAATGATCAGCGAAGCAGACTTGAAAGTATATTTTGGGTGGTGTTATATGACAGTGGGAATTTATCCCCCAGTATTTACTAATCAAGAGTAATATACAATAGTCCCAAGAGAAATATACAAGTACCTCACTCAGAGATTGGGGGTGAACCAATAGGTCATGCGACTCTTGCTGTTGTCATTCATATTTTGCATCCAGCAAACTGAAATAATCAAAACAAGATCATAAGTGTGGGGTTAGTAAGTGGTCTCCAAAAAACAATAGAGAAATAAACACAGAACTTTGAGTTGTAAACATGTTGTTTGCAACTTTTCAAGAGAATTTCCAATAAATATATATTTTCCAGTATCTTCAGAGCAAAATCCATTTTAAAAAGTGCTGAGGAAGGTCAGGAAATACAGCCATGAGTTTAAGTTTCCTATACAAATGTTCAATCTGTAATTAATTTGAATGACAAAGAAATCACGTTTTCTAGTAGTTTCCTAAAAAGTGTTCCAGAGTAGATCACAGCTGGTGGCACTCAGCCCTTGAAAGAAGAGCCAGTGATGGCTTTATGGAGAAGAACGAGGCCTGCCAGGAGTAATCCCATCATCTGCAAAGAAATCTCCCACAGATTTCAGTAGTCTCCTTTGCTCCCTGTGTCTCCTGCACTGCCTTCACAGCTTGTAGGTCACAACATGCTCAGCAACAGCCTCAGTGGTGATGCAGCATGAGAGTTGAGCAACACAAATATTTAACCTAACCTTGTCATAGCACAGGGAGAATTATAGAGACATTTGTCAGACTTCCTGCACTATTCTAATCTTTCTGAGAAAAGCAAGGAGAGCCTTTCTGTATGCTGGTCTTAAAATTTTTGCTTCAAGGAAGGCTAGGGTTAAGAGATTTGCCTGTTTCTTTTATTGGGAGGAATTCCACATGTATTCACCTGAGCTGCAGTTTAGTCATAAAACCATCATTTTTCTGTCACAGGTGATTCTCAAGAAAATTCTGTGAACCTGCTAACAATGCTGGGACATGAATGTGTTGCCACATTTATTCATATTTTACACAGCATGGCCTGTGTCAGTAAAACCCCACTGACAGGAGTACAGAGATATAAAAGCAGGAGGCAAAAAAAGACAAGATCTCTGCAAACTCACCTGTGCCCACCACATCAGGCTCAGCAGCACAGCAGTGCTTAACACCTGGCAGGCTGTGGCTCAGAGGTTTCTTGCAAGGGCCTCAGACCAGCTCTGTCTCTGCTCTCTGCTCCTGAGCTTGAGACACAGCTCGAGCTTTATTGCTGCTGCTGAGCATGCAGACTGCTGCAAAAACATTGTGGGATTCTTCTCTTACCACAAAAAAAGGAGAAATCCATGGGAGCAGCATATTAGAAAACCAAGCAAACAAACAACAATTTATAAAAAGAAAGCTGCTTTCTTCCTTCAGTGAAAAACCCACAAATTCTTGGGAAACTGCATATTAAAAAAGCAAACAAACAAGGTGAAATATGCAGATGAAAAGTTTATCGTTGCAAGTTAAGTTTTCAGAGAGTTAAGAACATCAGATTTATGATTGCATCTGCAGCCTTCACTGAACTCTTCTTAAACACAGATATTTATTATATAATTTACTTATTGTTATCTGTTCATTTTCAAAGGACAAATGCAGAGAAAAAGTTGACAGTGGTCACACAACCAGGCAGTGGCTTAATTATGCTAATAAACAAACCAATACCCTGTGAACTGCTCTGATGGACTCAGGTAGATGCTTTAACAAAATCACCAATAGATTACTTGAACTGATTTACATTTTTAGTTATTATTTTTGGATGCTCCATGTATTTGTATGCTGGGAGTCTCCTCCTGAAGTTTCAAATTTTTTTTTTATCACTTGTTCAGCATTTCTCATAGCAGAAATGGAAGTAGTGAGGTTTGCCCATAAACTCAAGAATTGCAACTCAAAATGTACTAAAAGAAATAAAAGTCATCAGGTGTAGCAGTTGGACTTTATTGATAAAAGTGGTATCAAAACATCAGAAAAGAAAAAAAAAAAAGCACTCTAATTTTAATTGAAAAATACAATTGGTAAGTAAAACCAATGACTGAAAACAATTTAAAAATAAGATAATATGACAAATAAAAAGTTTGGGAATATGTTTTGGGATTTCTCTCTAATTAGGTGGCTGATAAGAGAAGCTGGACACTATCCAGAGTTAAAAGGGCCAAAGACAGGAAGAAGGAGAATTTTTCTAAATATAACAGGACCAACTTAAATGCCATAACAATGAAGGTAGTGTGCTTCCAGTCTGTATTTGGGAGCAAGCGGGGTGATACACTGAGATCACATGAGGATGACAAAATGCCTTCTGAACCTGTAGTGGTTCAGAGAACAAGAAGCAACAGCAGATGTGGATAACTTTGACTCAGGCATCTTAAAGTGAAGCTGATGTGGTGTCTGGTTCCCTGATGTTTCCTTTTAATCTCACAGTGCTGTGGAAATGACAAATGATTGGAAAAATGTTAATTTGCAGCCAATTTTTGTTGAAGACAAACAAGAAAGACAGTGCAAAGATAGGCTCAAAGCCAGTGAGCTGTTTGTATGGAAAAGAGACATGTTCATAAATCAACAATAAGGCTCAAGGCTAGGACTGCAATTGATGACTGTTAATGACATGTTAATGTACAAATGGCTCTTATTTAACAAAACTGATGCTTTGTATATGGCAGTAAACTGACTGGATAAGGAGACTGCATAGCTTGAACATGCTCTAGATATTTTAGGATTGTAGTACCACATAATATTTTAAAGAAACAACAAAAAATATATCCTGTACAACCCTGAAGCACAAATATTAATGGATTAAAGAACCACTTAACTGGCAGTTATTAATTTATTTAGGTTTTTTAGTGAGTAGATTTTATCAAGCAATAGGTGTCTTAGTGGATATCACAGAAACTGGTCCAAATCCAAGTTTTATTCAGCACCTTTGGTGTTGAAACTAGAGCTTCTCAATGGAATAAAGCTTGTCAGACTTCTACATTTTTCCTGTGATTAGGAAATGATAAGGAGATGCTGAAACATTTTGTAAATTAATCTCATTCAAAGTAAATGCAGGTGAATAAAGGTGGCAGCTGAGTCCTAGAAGCTCAGACCAAAGCAGACCAAAGCAGACCTAAAGACAATATTCAATGTACAGATGAATTTGAACCTTAAGGATGATGCTGGGGCAAATGACATCACTAATATCATCATCAGATATACACACAGGAGGAAAGTGAGTAAGAGAAGGAATGTGACTTCTACCTGGTTTTGTAGCAGCAGTGTGTACTGGTGTACTACACCTTGGCCTGATAACTCTGTGTTTTAAAGGGATGCTGAAAAATTGCACAGGAAGCAGAGAAAAGCCATAGAAAAAAACTCCCAAAACAATAGGGCAGCAAGAAAATATCTCACAATGAAATAAGCAAGTTAGAAAATTTGACTTCTGTAAGTCACTAGGTAAGAAGAATGAGGTGCTTCTTGGAAGCATGGAGAAAACATCCAGAGAAGTTGGGCAGAATACAAAATCTATCAGTCAGTGTGAGATAAGCTTAGGGTGGAGGCCAGGTCTACCAGTCTGTCCAAAGGAAGATTGATTAGATTGCTGAAACAAGTCAGTGACTGGTGGCTGCTCAGTCTCCTGCTGTTTGCAGCCATGACTGGATGATTTTCAAGATAATCCTTCAGTATGATCTGATTGCAGGCAACTGGGTTATATTCTGTGACTTGTAATTCACAGGATAGAAGAAAGTGGTCTTAAATCCTGTAAATATGTCCCTACTCTGAGCAGGTTATGCATAAGGTGTATCTTTATATTACTGTACAGAGATTTCAGAGCCCACTTCATTCATATGTGTAGGCACATCTTGGTTTTTAGCAAAGGATTTTGAAGCAGGATACATGAGTTCCCCAAAGTTTCTCTATTCTTTTTGACCTATTTTCCTTCATTTCTTGGTAGCAACCAAGTGTATCAAACCAGGCTGGTAGCTCAGACTCCCATGTATGTATCTGGAGCTGTATAACTATCAATGAGTCATTTCCACTACGTAGCAAATTTCCCCATGGAAAAAAACCCCAAACAAATCCAACCCCCCCAAACCATGCAGTTCCATGGAAGGGTGACTTCTGAAGATTCCCACAGAAGTCAGTGAGTAGTTCTGAGATCACAATTAGCACATCTCTGTATGTGACCAAACCAATGCAGGTTCCCTATGTGAGCAAACTTTGAGCCAACTGGTTTAGTGGAAGGTGCCCCTATTCATGGCAGAGAGGTTGGAATCCCATGATCTTTGAGGTGTCTTCCAACCTAAACCATTCTGTGATTCTATGACTGTGATTCCATGGACAACCAAGCAGTAGTGTCCATGGGGCTGAGGGGAGGGTTCATCTTCAGAAGTCCACACCTGTGTACAGGTGGATAAACTAACCCATGAACTCCCCTGGCTCAACTGGCTGTGTCTGCAGACCAGACAGACAGCTCAGGTTTGCCTCCTGCCATGGCAGATGTGATGAATATGCTTTTATTGGTCCTACAGACCTTCCCTATTGCTGAGGCTTTGATATGAGTACTGTATAGGGCCAAACAGAATGCATTGCTCTGGCCTGCGTTGCAATTACTTTTATGTCATATAGTAAAGGAAAATAGATATCTCTGCTTTTTTTTAGGATACAGCCAAGCAAATGACTTCAACACATGCATAAACTGGACTTCATTCCGTAGAAACTGTGACCAAATTAGGGGAAGATGGGTTTATATTTCTACCATTGTACAACTTTCTCAGATGAAAATTTATTTTAAAAATTCAAACATTCTACCTTTATACAGCTCTGCCTGTCAGTTGTTTCTTTCCTCTTTTTGCTCTCATCTAATCCTGGAGTTAAGGAACAGCTCCCAGAATTCTGGCCAACTGAACATGATAATATGATGATGTAATAAAATTTCCTCTCCATAGTCCATATGTGCTAAGACAGAGACTATGCAGATATGCCATATTTATAGGATAATGACAATATTTCCTAAAACAGTGCAATTTTTTACTGCTTGTTCTGGGCTCCAAGTCATTACCACATCTTTCAAGCAGTATTTCCTTAACCTCATGATTAGTAGGGTGAATGCAAGGAAGTACTGCAAAGAATTGCTAAAGATGAGAGTAATTTGTACAAAAACTCCTTTTTTATCTGTTTACAAAGAGTGACTATGGCAGTCACATAATCTAGGGTTGACTTCAGATCAGCATGTGCAGAATGTCAGGGATATTCAGCCCTTCTACATGTAATGAAGCCCACTGGAAAGGCAGCTCTCAACAGGGCACTATCTGCCAGAAATCAGCTGGAGAAAGGCTTGGCCTGGATCCCAAATGCAGGGTCACAGTCTTTCATATGGTGGCAAGTTTGAGTCCTGGTTCAATCCCAGGATCTCCTGGGAAAAGGGAGTTCTGCTGCTGTCTCCAGTGCTGGTTCCTGTCAGCCACTCTACAGTAGGTATGAAAACTGCACAGCAAACAAAAAGAGTAGGCTGAGGATTTGCACCTTCCATTCATAAAAGGGTGTAAGCAAATATTATCAGCTGCAACCTACCTCTTACCTTGAGCCCACCTCAGTGTGAAAAGTTAGACTGTGTGATCTAAAATCTCTTTGAGCATTATGTCTATGGTTTTAAGAGTTGCACCTTTCATACAACCAAAACTACTCTCTAAATGCTGGATTCTCCAGGGAGCTCCAACTCCTTAATGCTGTTTTGGGGAAGCAGAGCAATTAACTGCTTTAGCTTGCTTTATATCTGCTTTGTGTCCCTGGGGCAGTGCAAAGGCCTTTGATACATTTTCTCCTGCAAAGCCCAGGACATGCTAATGGTAGGTGTAAGAATAGACCTTCTCACCAGGGACAAGGCAACAGAAACCATCGTGCCCAAGAACCTTCCAGAGACCTCAAGCACTCTGAAGGACACTAAGCTTAGCATTAGCTGAGGAAGAAGAAGTATACATTTTATAGAGTTTTCCAAATAATTTGCCAGAAGTCTCACTTCCAGCTAAGAATTGGTACAGAAAATGCTGCTGGCTGTGCAAGAACTAGCATGTGTGTGGTTTAAGGGATAAGCTGTGGAAAAAACTATATCATCGGGAGCTAGATTTGGGATTTATATGCCCATTACAACTCCTTGTTCCATGCTGTAATAATATTTGATTATCCCACCAGCCAGCAGCCCAAGATCATGAAAAGTTCATGCATAAGAAACATCTGTTTTATCATTCATGACAATAATTCAAAGAGCAGATAATTTACTCCAGCACTTTCTTCACCACACTTCTCCACAGGAACGCACAGTGGAAACAGCTATCCCTCAAAAAGTACTTGCAGCTCCCAGGGGAGATGACACAAGAAGTGCCAGAGTTGGTCTTGTTGGTGCAGATGTGTTGCCAATATGACTTTCTTGAGAAAAAGAGCAAAATTTTAAGAAAATGTGGAAGAGGATTCATGAACAGTGGTGTGAGTTTGAGACCATTTAATATCCCGTTTCTCTTCAAAATTCCCATGCCTCAGTTTTCAAGGAGAGTGTAAGGAAGAGACATCTATAACTGAATACAGAGGGTTGACATCTTTCTGTCATTTGATGGCACAACCCTTTATTAGGCACCTACTTCTCAATCCAGTGCAATGCTGAGGTTTCTCTTTGCTCACAGAAGCTACAGTCCTAGAATGTTTCTTCGAGTGGAAATGAGTTGTTAGAGGATCCTGGTTTCTCCCAATCTCCAGCCTGGATGTGAATCACAGCCTACACTGGTATTGACTGCCAATTCCATGCACCAGGCACATGCTCAATGAGGATATGCAAGAGGTGAAAATTAGGTCAGTTTACTAAAGATGCCTATAAAAGAATTGCTGGAGCATGTAGGGACAAAATCATAAAAAGACCAAAGCACAAAACGAAACCCAACTAACAAGGGAAAGATAGCAAAGAGCTTCCCATCAGTATTTCAGCAGAAGGAAGAGATGAAGGAAGAAGCCTTCACTTAGGGAGGAAAGCCAGTAATGCCTGGAGGGCTGAAGTGGTTAATGCCTTTCACCTTTCAGCCTTCACTAAAACTGCAATGAGACTGTAACTAGCATGGTAATACCAGGGAGTGGGGAGGAGCTATTCGACTGACAGCAGACAAAAGGAGATTTCATTAAAAACACAGGTTCTTTGTTCTGGTTCAAATTGCAAAACTGGGTAGTCACTCTCTTGAAGGATGTGTGAGCCCTAGGAGGGAGAGTAAAGGGCAGATATGGGTCCGATGTTCTGAAGGAAAGGGAAGAGCTAGGGAATTATCAACCAATCTGCATACTGTCAGCACCTAAAGAAACCATGGAAACGAGTGGAACAGACCGTTTTGGAACACTTTGAAAATTTAATGATGATAAAAAGTATACCAGACTTGACAGATCTTGAGGGTATGGGAGACAGAGTATGTACTGTAGGAGAGGGTGAAGTTACTGTGATGTGATTTCACCTTGACTGTAGGAAGGTTTTGCCACTACCTCGCGTGAAATTTGCTCAGGTGAGTTGGGAATTTATCCCAGATTCAAACCCATAGTGTGGATTGCTATCTGGTAGGAGAGCTATTTTCAGTAGGGGTTTTCTGTGCTGCTCTCTTTTACTGGAGGAAAAGCTGGAGAGGGGCACGGAATGTAACCCAGAGTCTTTCAAAATATTTCTGTCTTGAACAGCAGGACATAGGGGCTACATCTGCTGATGGTGCAAGTCTAGGTTTGAAAATAAAAGATTCCATGGAGATCCTATGAAATAATTACTTCATAAAGGCGTTCAGGACAACAGCAGGAATGGGGTTGCCTCAGGCTCCTCAGTTGTATCAACAACACTGACTTAGTTATTTTCTCCAAGGATGCATTAAAAGGATTGATGTGCATTTATCATATGAAAATTAACACAGGGGAAATAACAGAGCTGGGGAGATTTAAGGCCCTGCAGGTTACTTGTCCTGCCAGGGCATATCTGGGGGTGGCTGCTGATGCTGAGATTTTGTTGCTTTTGTTAACTATATTATCCCAGCAGATTTAAGTGGTGTTGCAGACATCCTCCCTCTTCCACTGCAGTGGTGACCAGACTGGCTCTCCCAGATGTGAACAACAGAGTTGTGGCTGTGCAGCTGAGGCCTGTTTTGGTTTGGCAGTCGTTGACCTCAGAGGGAGCAACCACTACAGTGGGAATAGGTGGCTTCCTGCAGAAACAGTCTAGGCCATGAAGAAGAAGTGGGAAGTGAACTCTAGGAAGTATAAAGAGGGGTTGTCTGTCTAGTCCCAGTGCTAGCTGGTTTGGGGCACCTCAAAGGAAAAGACAGAAGGCTGCAGTTGATGTATGTATGATGTCTTCAAACTCATTGAATTCTGCAATGAAGATCAAAGAAAATATTTTTTTTTCCCAGTGTGCCCAAGAAACAGTGGACCTACATTGCAGCAAGACAGATTTCAGGTAGAGATTGGGCTTAACTCTCTGAGGAGAGGGAAGGCTTGGAACAGGTCACTGCAGAGACAATAGAGGGAAGGAGCTGTGCTCACCAGAGGCAAGGTTGGACAAGCATCTGTCAACAAGAGCTTAGTTAATGCAGGCTGTGCCTTGGGGAGGAGACATGAAAGGGACCCTTTAGTCTCTTACAGCCCTCTGACTGTGTACTCAGATGTATCCACTTGCCTACCTCTCCCTCCCATTTTTTCTCTCCGTCTCCAGAGTCTACTTGCTGGAGGCTCAGGGCCTTGGCCCTGCTCTCAGCCCACATCCTTCCCTGCTCCAAAAAACTCTGGAGTCCTGAGGCAGGAGAGAGGCTGTGATGGCTCCCACCTGAGGAGGTCCCTTGCCAGGAGCTGTGCTCTGTCACTGGTACCCTGATGGAAGCCAGGCCTCTCCATCACCTATGTGGACCCTTTCCCTGGGCACATTTCAACCCAGCACATGGTGAATAAATAATGCCAAGAGGTTTCTAACATAACAAAGGCCTCCTAACTTGGCCATCTTACTTGTAAGTCAGCAACTGCCTTAAGCCTACCAGATGGGTCAGATATTTTTCTACCTGAGTTGCCTTTGGAGGTAACAGACAATGAAGAAAACCGTCCCCACTGTGCAAATAAAAGGGTGGTTTTCCTGGGGGAAAACAAACAAACAAACAAACCAACCAATCAAACCCAGACACCCTGCTGGCCTTAGTTTTTGCTCCATGTGAGGACTACAGGTTTTAACCTTTGTGTATTTTTCTGAAGCTTAAACCCAGAGATAACCAATGCAGCCTAAGAGGCACAGTGTTGTGGATCGCCTGTCAGGTCTCACACACTGTCCCAAAATATGATCTTCCTTGTCCCAGTTACTTTTTGGAAGTCTGTCCTGGCTGAACATGTGCAGCCCAGCAGTTCCTCAGGGACTCAACAGCTTTGGGTGAGATTAAAGGGAGCTGGACCAAAGCCATATTAAAGGGAAAGAAGAATTGCCAGAATCCATTTTTCCACATGATACAGAAGGAAAGCATTTGCTGGATCGAGGTAGACATCAACTGCTCCAACCTTTCCCTGAGCATGTGGGGTCAGTGCCTTGATCCACCTGTTCTCCTCCTTTTCCCACTGGTTGAATTCAAGTCTATATCATGTCTTCTGCTCCAAAAAGGTGACAGGAGAAGAGGAAGGAAAAATAAGTCCAGAGGGAAACAGTGATCACTGTGTGTGGTGTCCTCAGTTCAGGAGAAGGTGGAAAGTTTTATCACACTGGACAGGGATGGAAAAAAGCAGAATTGGTCACAAAGATCAGAGCTTAGGGCAGTGATCTGCTCTGGCACTCCAGGTGTGATACATCACCTCCTGCTTCCTTTCTTTGCATCAGGTTTGTTTTTTTGTCAATGGTGTCCAAACGAAATTAGGAAACAGAATCATAGTGCTCCTAATTTTCTAAACCTGACATTGATTGGTAGCAGACATTGTGGTGAACACCTTCCAGGGCATGGAAAAGTAGTTTATTATCTTCATTATATTTTTTAAAATCTTCAATGCAATTATCAATCATAATAAAAATGTATCTATTCTGAATGCTCTCCATAGGTGAAACCTCCTTCTGCTGAGAAGAGGTCTAAAAGAGCTCATATCATCAGATCTTCAATTTATTCATCATCTTGTGCCAGAAACAGTCTTTATCTACTGGAAAGTGACTGTATCTTTACACTTTGAAAGCATCCAGACAGGAATTTGGAACAGAATCAGTATTTTACTTCCTAAGGTGGCAGTGTGAAAATGGATACCTTTGTTTTCAACTCTTTTGCTTTTATAAGCAAGATCAAATTAAGGAGAAATATTGGCATGGGGTGGGAGAGGAGGAAGTGTAAAGTTCTGCTTGCAAGAAATAAAAAATAAAAATATGAGAACTTGAGAGCATGTGGACTATGTGTGCCTAAAGTAGAAGTATTTTTGTGAGCACTACATCAATAAAGCCACTTTCCCCACAGATTTGTGTCTGGTGGCTGACTGCAACCTCCAGCTGAAGCTGTTTTCCTGCAGTCTGAGAGATCTCAGCTGTGTGGCTTCTCTGTCTCTAAGGATGTGTGAGTAAACACCCCTTTTCCCAAAGGTGTGATACTCCAATGGCCTCTCTCATCTTCCTCGGTGCCTCCTTTCACAAAAAAGAAATGCCATCATCAGTGAAATACCCAAATTTATACACAAAATTTGTATTGGTTTTGCCCAAAAGGCTTAAAAATTACTGCAAAGGCACACAGACAGACAGACATGAACACGTACAAAGTGATTGCATAAGCTCCATTTCCCCAGAAAACACAGACTGAAAGCAGCTCTGTTGAAAGGGAAAGGTTTACTAACCAAATACCACAGGAAGCTTTGAATAAAATGTTACCAGAGTTAGAATGCAGAATTTGGATACTTGGGCCACAGAGGGAAAATATTTGGTCCTCAAATATTTCATGTTTCAAACAGGTTTGATCTCTTGGGAATTTATTCATAACTTTTCTAAACATCCCACAAGGTTTTATTATTATTTTCTTTATTAAAAGTATGATTTGTCTGCATTTATTAACAAAATATTTTAAAAACAACACTTGGGCTAGAAGAGCAGACCTGTTTTCCCAAAAAAAAAAAAAAAAAAATAAACCAAGGACATCTCAGACAGGAGATGGTTCTGTTTTATAGACTTCATTTACTTCTTGTACATTTAAGGCAATTTCATGGGCTTCCTTGGTTGGGTTTTTTTCCCAACAAATATATATGTAATCTAACCCAGTCTTGGAAATTCACAGACATATCTACAGTTCTGGGAAGCCTCAGTGTGTGACTGAAAAGTTCAAATCTGAGTCTAGTCTTTTCTAGACTGGAATTTCCAGGAGAACAGAGGAGATTTCCCTTCTCATGTAGCCAATTCTATCCCAGAGACTGCAAGATATTGCAGTGCTAGTAGAACTAAAAAGGGCCAGACTAATGTATAATTTTGCAATTCTGTAGCCACTGATCTAGAGAATAGAATTTCCAGCATGCAGACATTATCTACAGTGGGTGACATCATTTTTGGAGCACATAAAAAAATAACTTGTCCAGGAGAGCAAGATATGAAGCTGACAAACCAAAGTGAGCAGGCTGTGCCATTTCAGGAATGTGTGCAATATTTGTTTGGGTCCTTCATCCTTCATAGTTTGTTAGCCAAAAATATATTTACCTCTCTTTTAATGGGCATCAGGAAAAGCATCTGCAAGGGGCAAGCCCAAAGATTAATTCCTCCCATGCACTTCCTGCATTTGTTCAAATAGCTGAATTAATATTTATGAATAATGCATTGCACCCATGAATGCCACAAATCAATGCAACTCCAAGGACTTCACACTTAAATCAGATGAGGTGCTGACCCAATAGGTGTTATTGAGCCAGCTTCTTTTATTGGTTAGTAAATATTATGTAAATATTTATTTCCAGAATACTACTTTTCTGCTGCAAGGAATTCTTAAGAGTTTTTTCAAATTTCTAGCAGTTTACTCATTGTTTATGACCTGTTCATTTTGGTAATTAATTATTTTTAGAGCTTGGTACCTTACTTGTGGGATGGTTTGTGGTTTTGTTTTTATGGGTTTTTTTGGTTGTTTTTTTTTGGGGGGGGGTTGGGGTTTTTTGTTTTTTTTTCCTTTTTTTCTTGGTTCCGTCGTTTGTTTGTTTTTTTTTTTTTTTTAATTACTGTTATTATTTTTTATTCAAAGTTTTATTTGAAAACTTTAATTAAGAAATTGGTGGGTGGTTGAGTGCAGATATTAAGACAGACAATTACTCAGGAAAGACACTGGATATTCCAGGGTACTGGTATTGTTGTTACAGATGCCTGGTCCTCGTTCAAAACCATCAGAGTATGTATTTTGCCCACATAAATGCCCATCAGGAAATTATGAGAATTTAAGAATAGATGAACACAATAGTGAGGCCATTGCTTTTGAGAGCAATGAGGAAAATACAATGTTACTGTCATCAGTAAATAAAAATCTGATCTAACACAGATTTGCAACTTGATATAAAGTTCTACAGTCTTTTAAATGGGAAACTATTGAAAACAGTATTTTAAGGACTTGTTTCTTAGCTACTGTCATTGATGCCTGTACAGTTTTGCTCACAGTGGAACAGCTCAGCTGCTGTCGGCCAGATTAGAACTGCTGACATCAAGAGTCACACTGACTGAGACCAGCTGAAGACCTGTCCTAATAAATCTGACTTTATTTATGGGAGATGAAACCACAGTCATGTCTCCTCAAAGGCAAGTCTCACTCAAATGGTGGGAATAAATTGTTTTGGTGGCATGAATGACTTAAATATTGAATGTTCCATTTTTCAGACTTGGCTGCCACCTCCCCTAAATCAGTGGAGCTGATTTACACCAGCTCTTTGGAGAAATGACCAGCTGGCCCTGGAGTGCTGACAGTCAGGCTGGTTTACCTGGACCAGCTGACTTTCTGTTTAGCAGCTGGGTGTATGATCAGCTTCACAAATATTCTGGCATGAGGAGTTCAAACCACACAGCATGGTGCACATTCACTCAGTAATGGAAACCTGGCCTGAGTAACATTCCAAGGCAAACCCCTTCATCTGGCATTTTCTAAAGGACTGAGGGAATTCAATGCTGAATTTACCACCTTAGCTCCTGGAACCTTCTGCATCACTGTGTCAGGGGGACACAAGGCTGAACAGGAGCAAAGAAGCTTTTGTCTCTCTATGCACAATCCGATTCCTGTCCATCTTCTTTGGAAAGATTCTTTAGACAGCAAAAGAGTGAGTCCTCCTGCAGTATTGCAGCTTCTTTCACTCAGGTGTCAGTTCTCATCTGCAAAGGCCAGCAGCTCTGAAAATGAGATATTCACCTGTGTTGAAGTGGGGCTGGCTGAGTGTTCAGATGCTTGATGTTATTGTCAGTCAGCTAAAACAGAAGTTTTCATGCTCTCATTTCTAAAGCTTCTTTGATATTTCAAAGGCTCAGGCTGATGTGACTCTCCTTCCTGTTACCTAAGTAGTGACAATAACTACAACAATAATTGATGGAGCAGTTTGACTTCTGCACCTCCCTTTTTATTCCAGTATGTTCTTCCTGAATCCCAGCCTTCCTGCTGAGAAAAAGGGCTGTCACCTTCATCACCTTGGCATGGAGAAAAAGCAGAAGAAAAAGCAGTTTGTTGATAGGAAACTAACACAGCTACTTGTTTGGCTCATTTAAAAGTCAGATTCATGACACAGCCTTTACCTTTTATGAGTCAGGAGAGTCCAAGGTGTTCTTTTTTTCTTTTTTTTTTTTTTCTTGGACTTGTAGGCAGACTCTGATCTCGCTTATTTACAAAGGGCATCAGCTACAGGCGAGGAACTATTCCTGACACACATTTGCAAGAGAAAATAGCACCCATCCTCCCTGAGCTCTCTTACTGTTCTTGGTAGTCCCTGTGTTCTTTGGCTGGCTACAGCCTTCCGTAAAAGTGCCAGACACATCAAACAACATAAAATAAATCAATCTATTTCCCAGTTTATTTGTTCTAAGACTATAAAATGAAGTCACATTGAGAAACCTGCTTATGTGTTTGAGAGGCATAAAGGATGTATTGAGGAAGAAGTGATATTAAAATGTTAGCCTGACAGAATCAGAGCAAGCTTGAGCTGGGACATGCTGCCTGTTTCTTGTTCACTATGGATGGCTGTAGAGTGATGGATAGTGGCATTCACAGATGTCCACAGAAAGGGAAAAGTAGAGAGATAAAAATCATAAAACTATTAAATTCAAGGTCCAAAAATCCAATTCAACACTGAGAATTAAAAGCAATGTGGCTTCTTTCTTTTATAAAAGAGTCAGCAGTGATTTATGGAACCTTTGCATATTTATATGTTGGAAGAAGGGGCTGATTCCTCATCAGCCAAGCAGACGTTGGCAGAAAGATGAAACCAGCAAACTCAGACTGAAATATGGCACAAATATTTAATAGTGAATGTAAGTGAAGTCATCAAAACATGAAGTGGTTTTTCCATCATTTGAAGATCTTAAATTGAAGTCTTTGAATTTGACAGAAGTGTCTTTAGAGCCTCCATTTATTGGGGTCAGCACAAGACTTCCCAGGATCAAGCTGGGGTAATACAGGATTGCAATGATCTCTTTTAGCATTGTCATCCTTAGAGGGACCTGAGAGCTCACAGAAGACCAGGTTTGGGCTACTCCTATCAAAGAGTTCAACAAGAGCTGAAATGTCCCTGTCATTTGGGATTTAGTGAAGAAACCTTATACCCAGGCATGCCTCAGAGTGCACCAGTGTGCCATATCCACACAGGGATCACTACCAGAAAGGCTGTTCAGGCAGATGGATGTCTCAGCACCCTACCCTGGGGCTGCAGGCCCAGTCCTTGAGCCCTGTCTCATCCAGGCTAAGACAGAGTGTCTGGTTTATGATCACCACAGGACAGACTCTCACAACCCAAGTGCAGTGGGCTGTGGAACTTCAAACAGCCAGATGTCCACATCTACATAACTTCATCCTTGCTGACACACTTGACCACAGCATTTTCTAAGGAATTCACTGGGGCAATGAAATATACTAAGAAAATAACCAAAGAGAGTGAGATTACTTAATGTTTCTTGGGAAAAGACCCAAACCAACACAATGCCATTTTTTATGTCATTTCTGAAGTGCTCTTTCCCTTGATATTGGCATCTGATAGCACAGGAGCATCGAAGTCTTGTTGCTTCTTCATTGGGAAAGTTATTTTTGCTAGACCTGCTATGATGGCTCCTTCATCGCCAAGCCAGTAATCACAATTTGTATAAAATATTAAATACTAGCTATCAGATTTATGTCTGAGCCATTTACCCTAGGCTAACCCAACTTACTTAATTTTTTTTTTAAAGGCCATCTTGCCTAGGACAGGGGAATGACACTCTCAAAATACTCCTTTCACTTCACAAAGTATTAGAAGTTTGGACCCCAAAGTCCGGCACTCAGTGGCATCCACATACCGATCAATACCACTTGGGTGACACCAAAAGAGCAGGGTTTATTCTAAGTTACTCAGCAGAGAAAGAGAATTGAACATCAGCAATGTATGAGCAAGGATGTGCTAGTGACAGCAGAGTGAGAGAGAAATATCAAAATAGAAAAAGCTGGAATGAACACACAGAGGAGGAAGTGAGGAAAAAGGGATGGACACAGATGAGGGAGAATAGACTCAGTCTTGGAGGAAGCTGACAGAAAACACAATCCTGAGCCTAGTCTTCAGTGTTGTGAGTCCTGGGAAGGGGCTGTGGTGGGGGTGAAGGTGCTGGAAGAGGAAGACAGTGTGTGGAACTTCCTTCAGTTTGCATTTAGTTCCAGTTGAATTGTTTCCCAGAGCAACTGTCAGTCCAGACTGTCACACAAATAATCTGAGCTTTTAGAGTCCCCTAATCCAGCTGGTGTAAAATCTTTAAACTACCCATGTCTTGTCACGCAGCATTGAAGGGATAGAAGTTGTGACCAGAAGTTGTGAGTGACCAGAAGTTACTGGAGAACAGATTCCTCACCCTCCCCTCCCCACCCATCAGCCCCAGCCTTGAGCATTCAGCTGTGCCAAGTCTGGGGAGCAAACCCCGCATAGCACCAGATGACCAGGAGGGCTGGAATAGAATCATAGGATAGTTTGGGTAGGAAGGGACTTTAAAGATCAGCTAGTTCCAACCCTCCTTCTGTGGGCAAGGACATCTTCCTCTAGACCAGGTTGCTCAGAGCCCCATATAAAACCAGAGTCCCTGGTCTTGAACATTTCCAGGGACAAGGAATTCACAGTTCCTCAGGACAACTTGTTCCAGTCTCTCACGATTCTCACAAGAAAGAAGTTCTTAATATATAATCTAAATCTATCCTCTTTCAGCAGAAAGCCACTCCTCCTTGTCCAGTCACCACACAAAGACCAAAAGACCCTCCCCTGCTCTCTTGAAGCCCCTTTAGGTCCTGGAAGGTGCTATAAGGTCTTCTTGATGCCTTCCTCTTCTCCAGGTTGAACAACTCCAATTCTCTCAGCCCTTCCCTCACAGGAGAGGTTCTCCACCCATCTGACCATCTTAATGGCCTCCTCTGCACTCACTCCAACTCAGCTCCATGTCCTTCTTATGTTAGATGGCTGCTCAGGGTAGGGGGCTGGGAGTGGCTCATCCCAACCCAGCCTGGCACACCTGAGTTTCTGGAGGCAACCAAAGCTGAGCAGAAGTTAAGGAAACATCTCAGTTCTAGTTTGGCCATCAGAGTGATTCACCCACCCATCACTGCCCAGCTTGTCACATCAAGCAGAAAGGTTTGCCTGCTTTTAAATTTATCTTGATACTTATTTTAGCTCATGGATCAACTCTTTTTTGTGTTTAAGACCTGTGAAACTCTTTAACGGGATTTTCATTCCCTTTGCAAGTGCTCATTTTCCTTATAATATTCTCCTTCAGTTTAAGGATGAAAGGGACTTTAAATCCTTTTAAATTCAGATTTAGAATAGTTGAGGAAAATATTATACCTGCGCATTGGTAAAAGGAGAAAAATACATCAGAGATGCCTCAGCTAAAATCAGGGTATACATTAGCAGGGATACAGGTGATCAGAGAGTTTGGGGTGGGGTTTGAGTTCAGGGTGGGGTTTTCATTGCCGTGTACCTGGACATTTGCCATGCCCACTGCTGGCACAGCATAGAAGTATGACTGGGCCCAGGAGTATTGCACACTCCTAAACACTGAAATATGGAAGGTATGTGTGGCATGGCAGGGGATTGTGTGATCCACGGTTGCTCTGTAAAGAGGGGAGTCCCAAAGGAGTTAGCAAACTGCTTCCCACAGGGTGTGCTTGCAGGACAAATGTCCTTTTGCTCTGCAAATGAAGTCACTCTTTTAAGAAATCAAATAAATCAAACATCTGTGAATCATTGTATACGTGTCGTGTCATTGAGTGTAACCAGTACAGCCAGATCAAACATTTCTTGCTGTACTCGCTACATTGCAAGAGTCTGAATGCCATGAGCAACATGAGGGATGAGCTCTGAGCTTTTTTGGAGCTGTGCTAAAATCTCAGCATGTTGGATGCCGGTGCTGCAGCTTTCCCTTTAAGAGCCCTTTGGCTCACGGCGATGCACTGAAATGCAGGAGGTGGGACAACACCACACACAAAAATGAAGAAGTGAAGGCAGGAAAAGTTTCTCCAGAGGAAAAATGCAGGGCTTGTCCTTCACCGTGACGTCAGATCTGTCTTTAATAAAATCCCCAAAGAGCCACGAGAAAAAGGCAGAGTGCCTAGGCTAGGTTGCCAGTTCAGGATTTCTCTGCATTCCCCAAAGTGGTGTTTTTGTTCAAAACGGCTCCAAATCTGGGTTCAATCAAATGTATTTAATCCCGGCTTCCAGGGATGAGGTGGCTTTTGCCCTGGATTCTAGCAGCAAGCAGCATTTTGCAGGTGAGTTTGGAAACTGCCGGGGGGACCTGTCTTCTGCAAATACACTTGGGTTTAATGCAGGGTGAGCTGGGAGAGCCGAGTGAGATGCGTGTGGGAAGGTGGGCACTGGAAAGTTTTGGGAAGGTAGGAGGTGTGAGAGCAGGAAAGGAAAGGTGAGCCGGGAGGAAAGGAAAGGAAAGGGTGCAGAAGTGTCTCATAGTTGAGCTCTGCTCAGCATCCAGGTGGATCAGCACAGAAAACTGACAGGTTTTTTTTTTTTTTTTCTTTGTATTGTTTTTATTTGTGCCGTGCAGCAAAAGAAGGATGAGGAGATCCCCCCACTGCTGCCTGAAGCAGCACGGCTGAGGCTGTGAGGGGATCGGGCAGGAGGGGATAGGGCAGCGGTGCCCAGGGGTGCCGGAACCGAGGCAGGGGTGAAGCCGGGCCGGGAACCGGACCGGGGACAGGACCGGGAACGGGGCCGGGAATGGGGCCGGGGATGGGACCGGGGCCGGGGCCGGGACCGGGACCGGGGCCGGGGCCGGGGCCGGGGCTGGGAACGGGCCCGGGGACGGTAGCGGGTCCGGGAGGTGCCGCCGACTGCTCCCGCAGGTGGAGCCGCTCCTGCCTCTGCCGGGAGGCCGGGGAGGGAGGAGGGCTTCATCCCCCTCCTGATCTCCTGGAGCTGCCTCTCCACGCAGCAGCAGCCGCTTTCCTCCCCCTCCTCTCTGGAAAAACCTGTCCGAGGAAGCCACTTCTTTCCTAAAGGTGCCCGAGTTTTGCTTTGCTTTTCCCGGTGCGTGGCCGCAGCTCGGGTAGAATTCCCGAGGGAGAGGGCTGGACTGAGAGCAGCCGTGGGAAGCGGTGAGCGTCCGACAGGAGAAGCAGCGCCTGTCCCCGGAGGGGGAGCGGTCCCCTGTCCCCCATCCCCGGAGCCAGCGCAGGACTCGGGGCTCAGGGAGCCGTGGGGACCCTGGCAGTGACGGGGATGTTAGGGACCCGTTTGGGCTGCCCAGCTTAAAGTGGGGTGTTCCCTGAGGAGGACACGTGTGAGCTGTGTCTGAGCATCCCTCTGCTTGGAGCGGGGTGACATCAGCTGCTCTGCACAGGGGATTTTGCGTGGCCGGGCTGCCGGCACCGGGGGCTGGCTCGTGTGTTGTGAGCGACAGCCACACTTTAAACCAGGAAAGCGCCGCGTGGTGCGGCACAGCAGGCACGCAGGTGTGACAGCAGATGGCACGGCGATAAGTCCTTCGTGGATGCCGAGATAGACTGATAACAGGGCCTCTTCTGAGAAATAAAACACAACACAAAACTGGCAACCAACAAACTGCACCTCTTGTGCTCCTGAGGGAAGCTAGTTCTTGCCACAGCTGATTTTTGTTTAGCAAGAAAAAATTAAACAGAGGGAGCTGCCCTCCACCCCCCAAACACTGTCACGAAAGGAGACCTGTGTGAGCCTTGTAAATTGTACAGTGGTTGTCCTGGGTTCCCTTGGTATCAAAGATTTTTGTAAAAAACCTGCTGTGGCATGAAAATATGTGTGTGTGTGTGAGTGCATGCAGGCACATGCGTTTGCTGAGGGGGTAGGCAAGTGAGTGCAACCAGATATTGCTAAAAGCATGTTTGGTCTAAAGAATATCTAAAAAGAGTTCAAAACAATATAAAAAAATAGCCTAAAAAGTCTTGTGGGTCTCAACAGTTCCAGCTCAGGCTCTCCATTGAACAGAGCAGGTGAAGCTGCTCTTTGGAGCATTCAGGGACACTGAACACAACACACCCATGGGGTTCCACCTTGGAAGATTGTGCTTAGAAACTATTGAGTAGGGATAATTTCACCTCAGTAATGAACTGGCTTTCTCTGGACCCTGTCCATGCCTGAACTGGGATGTGATGGGGGATTGGGAGGCTGATGAAAAGCAGGTTCGGGTTTGTCATGCATAAGGGAGTGAGGAAATAGGGATGAAAAGAGTGAAGAGCATGGATCAGTGAGAGGGGCTGGAGAGAGCATCTGGGAGGGAGTATCAGTCTGTGTAGTACTTAAAGGACTTTTGGGAGCAGAGAAGGCTTAGTTTGGTCTGATTAAGGGTGATGTCTGAAGAAACAAGGAATATTGCAATTATTGTGGTATATTGTGAATATTTAGCTGGCATGGCCACCCTGCTTATGAGATACTTTAGTTAAGTCATGAGAATCAGAACAGATGAGTCCTGCTAAAGCTCCAACACTGCCCCACCTCATCATCCATACTTTTTTGCTGGCATCATCACAGCAGTGATAAAGATCTTTCCAACTCTGCAGTGACATCCATGGAGTGGCAGCACCAGGCAGGTCACTGTGCATGCTTTGCAAAGCCCTGTGGTCTCCCCAGAGACTTGTTACTCTTCCTGTGTAGGAAGAACTATGGACAGAAAAAGGTGTTCCACTGGGAAAGAAGAGGGTTGACTCTCTGGGTTAGATATAATATTGTTCCAGGGAGAAAGGCAGAGGAGATAATATGGGAAAGTCAGGCAGGGCATTTCTGAAGGCAGCTCTCAGGTTCTGCACCCCTAGTACTGTTTGAAACTACATGCAGTTACAGAGTTCTTAGAGTTTTATCAATAGGGGCTTTTTATTAGGGCAAAACTGCACAGGTGATGGACTTTTGAAGAAAAAAAATAACTGAGCCTAGCTGGAATTTCAGGCATAAGTTTGGAAAAATGTCCTGAAATACTTTTTTTTTTTTTTTTTTTTTTCACATAGATATAAGGACAGAGACCATGGGAGCCTAAGTCACTTCAACCAGGCTGAGAGTCCTCAGTGCCTGAGTCAGTTTTGCAGCAAGGACTTTAAAAGTGGATACATTGGCTCCTTTCAGTGTTGCACATTGAGGAATCAGAGCCAGCATCTTCAGTCTTGAGCCCTGATGATTCAGAAGTGTGAGACCACTTGTTCAGAAAGGACAAAATGTCCTAAACCAGGATGAAGATTAAAGGAATTATTCTGTACTTTGTAGAAAATTAGTAAAGGAGCTATGTAGGAACAGCATTGGGGCTTTCTAAAATATTTGAAGTGGAGAAATAGGTGGTATGTGGAACAGAAAATTTAAAATAAATAATAGGATGAATGCAAAACTGAAGACTTCTCAAATAGAGAAAAAAAACAAAAAATCAAGTTGTTCTTCATCACATCAACTAGTAGGCAGGTATTGATTTATTTGATGTGATGGCAGTCATGGTACACAAACACAAAGCTTTTGGCTGTGGTCGATGGGAGGGAAGAAAGAGATGCTCAAAGATGGTTTTATTTGGCACCATCTCCTTTGTGGGCACCTATTTCATGATATAATAACTGATAATGACCCAGGCTCAGGGCTGCTTCAGGCTATGTTAAGAACCACAATGTGTTGTTTTTCCTTCTTTTATGAGATTTTATCTGTACAGATACAAAGCCAAGAATTTAATCTTTAAAATATTTGGATTTGGTTGCAGGAAAAAAATTATAAATTTCTTTGGGCTCTTCCAAGAAAAACTACATTCTGACCAAATGTAAACAAAAAAACCCTTAAACAAAGCAAAACAAAATCATAAAGAAAAGAAAAAGTGACATCTTCATTCTTGCCTGCAAAAACCCCATGGCTCTCCAGGGAGGGTGATCTGAGGTTTACTTGTTAAGTGCTTCTTAACAGAAGGCTCCAGGTCTGCACCATGGCTAATGAGGCACAGATAATCTCAGGCAGCACAGGTTCAAAGCTGCTGTGCCTCGTTCCTCACACCTTCCCACCATTCCCTTTTGCTTGACAACATCTGCTTACCAGAGATAGACTGGATACACTTCTCTGTAGAAGGGCTCTTACCCTACACTTCCATAAATTGTAGATGTCAATTAAAATAGCTCTGGTTATAGCAGCTGAGGATTCAGCTATGAAAATTATCATCTTGAGGCTTGCAGCTGGCAGACACAGCTCCCATGGGTATGGCTGCATATGGCATAGGGCCTTCCCAAAGCTGATCTTGCATTTGGCAGTCTCCCCTCACACATCCAGTTGCAGAATGAAATCATGGCTAAAGAAACGTCCTGAAGGTAACACTGAATGTTCTTCACACAGATCAGAGGCCCACACCCAAGTCTGTTTCTGATGAAGATGCTTCCTATGTACACACACACATGCACACACACACACATACACACACACACCCCTACACACACAGTTTCTGCTGAGAGAAGCAGGATCTGATGCATTTTCTTCATAATTTCTCTTATTTTCTTCCAATTTCTCTTTAATTTGCTTTGGTAGTGTGAAGCAATCTCTTTTCCAGCATCAGAGCTGGGGACAGGAATTGGCTTCCTCACCCTCCTCACAGTTGTGCCACTGCCTGTTATGTGCCCTGGGGCAGGTCCTGTCCCCATTCCACACTGCAGCTGTCCTGCCTTCAGGAAAAGACATTAGTTATAAGTGATAGCTATGGATATGAGCAAAAGTGTGAGATTTATATGATGATTCAGTGTGTCTGTCCTTTCAAAGAGTCATGCCTGTTTAGTTTCTCTGGCCTTCCCCAGGTGCTATGGTCAAAAATTTCAGAAGTCCTCCATACACCCACATGGGACATTTCTTCCTTCAGATGCTCTGGGCTCCCATGTTGGGATGTTAAGAGTTGCTTTAGCATCTTGCCAGGGCTCAGCTTACTGAGAACTGCTCTTTTTGGATGTCTCAGTGTCCCAAAGGGGTCTTGAGCATTCCTGTCTGGACAGCCCTGGCTCTCATACATGAGTGGAATTGAATCTGTTTATAAACCCAAGAAATAATGTCGTGTATGTGAACCTTGGCAGCTGTGGCCTGGCAAAGCTGGACACCCACAGCTTCAGCTGAAGATACATCCATGTACTGAACCTGACAGTGTCTCATGTTGAGGCCCAAAAAGCAAGGTGAGGTTTCCTCCACCTTTCAGATTTGTCAGTAGGAGGTTTAGGTAGGTACTTTGGATAAACTTGTTCCTCTTACTTCCCCCTTTGCTTTCTTATAGTTCAAGCATCCTCATTCTTATGGTCCTTGTCTTAAAAGCACAATTTTCCCTTTCTGTTGAGTAGAAACACTGATTGGCAGCTGCTAACTTGGCAGTGATAGGCCCAAAGAAAATATATCCATTTGTTTCCTTTCTGTATTCTGATGTTCACCAAGAATTTGGACCCAGTTTCTTGGACTGGCCTTCCAGCACCCAATTTCCCCATCATCCCCTCTCCATGTGTTGTGCCACCCAGAGTTTGCTGCATCCTGAGGTGAGTTGTCTTCAGCTTCCCATTGCTACAGGTTGGTAGGGGATCACAGGTCTGATTTGTACAGATGTGTTGCAGGGTCAAGGGGCTCTCCCTGCTGCTTTAGCAGCTCTGTGCAGGTTCTCTCCAGTGCTGCTCTGAGTTTCCTTAGCTGTAGATGAGGATCATGGATTCTCCTGTAGCCTGGTGGTCTCCCAGCTTTGGGATGCACCTCTGCTGGTGCTCTGTTATTTATTGCCTCCATACTGAAACCTCATGTGTGTTCTGGCATCCTGGGTGAAGCTTCTGGAGTCCTTTTAATCCCTTGTATCTTCTCATAGAGTGCTGCTGGGCTTTGTAATCCTTGCATCTGGGCTAGGTGTGGGAAAGCAAAAGGGAAAAAAAAGCATTTTTACCTCTGTGGGTGCCAACCACTGGCTCTGGCCCACAAGTAAATATTCTTGTGGCTGGGGAAGGAAAGGAGAGCCTTTAGACTGAAATAGCTGTGGAAGAAGATAGCATTTAAGCTGAGCTTTGCAGCACAACTTGAGTAAAGAGTTTCTAATACTTGGGTTGTAATGCATTCCAGGACTGTGTGGTCATCTCAGTTCCTCTTCTCTTTCTCAATAGCTCCCACGTTGTTCTTCTGTTTTATTAGTCTGGGTCTGTCATTCCACTTAACCTATAAAGCAAACAAGAGATGAGCAAGTTGGAAAGCCAAATTTCATGAAATCCAGGATGGTGTGCAATGAGCCCAAAAGGAAACCTAAGAGGTAATAGCAGAAATAATTGTGGGCTCATCCACAGAGGGTTATGAGTCACCTGGATCCTGATGTTGGTGGACATCTGCACAGTTAAGTCTTTGCTGTCATGGAGCAATTCCAGCACTGCAAAAGGACTTTATCCTAAGAGCTTGCCTTGCAAATTTACAGAATTTAGTAGAAAATATGTCTTATGCTTGGTGATGGGAGGGCACAGAAAGTTCTCTTTGTCCAGTGTCTCATTGACACTCAGATATACAGAAAACACAACACCTGTAGTGCTTTGGCTGCTTTTATACCTTTTGCTTAGAGCTGAAACAGATTCCTCCTATTAATCTTAAAGTAAACTTGGCCTCTCCCTTCCAAATATTTTGAAATAATCTCCAGTGAAAGACTTCCAGGTAGATACAATGGATTGGTTTTATTATCACATCTCTAGCCTGCAACTGTGTAGCTTGACTCAGTTAGTATTGACACTAGATTCAGGAACATGTAGATATCATGTGTACTCATAGAATTATAGGATGGTTTGGGTTGGGAGGGACTTTTGAAGGTCATACTCTCCAACCCTCCTGCAATGAGCCGGGGCATCTTCAACTCAACCAGGCTGCTCAGAGCCCTCCAGCCTGACCTTCAGTGTTTTCAGGGATGGAGCACCCACCACTTTTCTGGGTAACCACAGCTGGTGTTTCCCTTGCAAAAATCTTCCATATGTCTAATCCAAATTGACCCTCCTTCAGTTTAAAACCATCACCCCTTGCACCTTTGCAGTATCCATATAAGGAAAAGAACACAGTAAAGTCAGGAGTAGTAACCAACTTTGTAACTCTGTACAACACCTGACAGAAAATCAGATATATGTCACCAGGAACAGTGCAGCCCACACAGGCTTCACAGCTTTGACCAAAATTGCTCTCAATGACTCACAGACTATTGTTATTGAACATTTTTATTTTCAATAGAAGGTAGCAATATTTTACAGCTGCATGTGAAGTGTTGGACTTCCCTCTTCTAGAATCTGTGAATGCAACTCACACTTTAATTTCTGAGTGGCTTAAAAGTTCTGATTCCTTCCATGCTCCTACCAGTTTTCCAGACTACCATCCTGCTTTTCTTTTTGTTGTTTTCTTACTGAAGTTTTTTGAGTAACAAGTGATGGCAGGATGGGTGGGGAGTTGTTTTTTTTCTCTTGCTGAAATTTCCTCTTCTCCACACACATAACTTTGGCCTGTGAAAAGAAGAATATAGAGAAAAAAATGGAGCATGGCCTTGCTGAAAGTTTGATGCCTTTTGGAGACACCAATCACTCAAAGCAATGACTCCTAACTTGTTTCATCCATGTAGCAACCAGCCTTCTTACACTGGTGGACAATAATATACCAGGGCTCTGCAGAGAGACAGAACTTCCCTAGAAAGTGCCATGACTATCCTATAGCATCTCCTGGCTGTGCTCTGCACCCCTGTGCCATTATCACTGCCATGCCTGATGTGTCCTTGGCATTCTCACAGCTTTGGGTACATGAGGTCTCTCTGTGAGGATTTTGGGCTTGCAGATCCTCCTTTCTGTTTTTTTCACCAGTAGATTCCTGGATATATGTGATGATCAAGCAGTCTATAGCTCACATTTATGATCACCAACTTGTATCAGCTGTGACAGAGGGAACTCTCTGTATCTGGGCTGATAGGCAGGCAAAGATGTTGAAATCCATGCAGGGAGAATTAAGTTCTCCTCTGAATGGCTGGCACATGCTCCTGGCTGCCTCCAGGCTACCAGTTCCCTTCATTTAGAGTAACAGCTGGGTCGTTTTAGCTGTTTAGCAAGGAAGGACCAAACCACAGAAACTGCAGCCAGTGCTAAGAATCTGCAAGTGGACTACACTATAAAACTCTTTGGTTACATTTTAATGAAGGCGGGAAAAAAGGGTAGAAAAAATAATTAGGAAGATATCCAGGTTCCATTAACTAGTTCAGCCATTCAGCAGGTGATTTATTGATAAGTACTGCTGGCAATATTTCCTGCTGGACCTTGGACTTACAGGGCTGGATCATACCCACAGCATCTGTGTGTGGCCTGATAAACATTGATGTAAGAGAATGAGGGCAAATTCAGTTGGCTCCTTTCTGTGAGTTTTATTTCCACATTTGACCCTAGTAGTTATATATAAAATAACATCCCTGCTATTTAACACTGCAGTTCATTTATGGAGACAGTTCACTATCAATTTTCACTGTTTTAGTAGAGTCCCAAGGGTACATTTTTAAAATTACATTTATTTGAACATTTCTATGAAATGAACATACAGCACAGAAATCTGTGAGCCTGACAAAGGGGTCATAGGTAGTGGAATTCTGGAGGTTGCTTGACTTATACTCCCAGATTTTGCATCAAAACCTGTGCTAATTTTGCTCAGTGCACTGGGGTTCTCCACAGAGGGGGTGTGATCCTGCTCACGAAGGCTGGTGAATTCCTGGACAACAAAGTTGCCTGGGTGTGGGTGAGCTCTGGGGTTTGTGGTGGAACAATGCATTACGTGCCTAGTTTCAGGCTCAAATAAGATGCTTCAGCTTTTTTAAGTTGATATGTGATATGCCTAATTCTGTGTGCTTTACATACGTATGTATATATATAAAAAATACACATATGCATATACCCACTCCCTTGGTTTGTTTTTGTTTTTTTTGGTTTTTTTTGTTTATGTTAGTTTTTCCATACATATCATACAGAGAGTCTGCTTGCACTTGAGGAGATGTTTGTGCCATATTTTTTGTCTGTTTCTCCCTGTCCCAGCTATATTAGAATGCTCTCCTGAGTATCATCTGGGAGGCTGGAGTGTTTGATTAGAGAAGTAAATGGATATTACGGCAGCAAAGTTGAGATTCCTTTAAAACCTCTGCATCCTCGATAACTGTAACAATTTGTAGAGCAATTATTTGTAGAGCAAATGATTGAATTTGTTTCATTCCCATGTGACTGTATGACTGTAAAGGGGTTGATCTTGGTTTCCTTGTTCAGCCTCCAACATACAGGGGAAACTTCCTTAGAGAAACTGCCTCTGCAGTGGGAGCTGAGAGGATATAAATACCCTGGCTTAACACCTCCCTGCCCCTCCCCACAGGCTTCTCAAATGTGGGTTTGCTGGTACAAACGGTGGCTGCGCAGCAGCCTCGGCGCAGGGGGATGCTCGGGAGCAGCCGGGCTCTGTGCGGGGCTCAGTGCGGGGCTCTGAGCGGGGCTCTGAGCGGGGCTCTGTGCAGGGCTCTGAGCGGGGCTCTGTGCGGGGCTCTGTGCGGGGCTCTGTGCGGGGCTCTGAGCGGGGCTCTGTGCAGGGCTCTGTGCGGGGCTCTGAGCGGGGCTCTGTGCGGGGCTCTGAGCGGGGCTCTGAGCGGGGCTCTGAGCGGGGCTCTGTGCGGGGCTCTGTGCGGGGCTCTGAGCGGGGCTCTGTGCGGGGCTCTGTGCAGGGCTCTGAGCGGGGCTCTGAGCGGGGCTCTGTGCGGGGCTCTGTGCGGGGCTCTGAGCGGGGCTCTGTGCGGGGCTCTGTGCGGGGCTCTGAGCGGGGCTCTGTGCGGGGCTCTGTGCAAGGCTCTGAGCGGGGCTCTGTGCGGGGCTCTGTGCAAGGCTCTGTGCGGGGCTCTGTGCGGGGCTCTGTGAGGGGCTCTGTGCAAGGCTCTGTGCGGGCTCTGAGCGGGGCTCTGTGCGGGGCTCTGAGCGGGGCTCTGAGCGGGGCTCTGTGCAAGGCTCTGTGCAGGGCTCTGTGCTTGGCTCTGTGCGGGGCTCTGTGAGGGGCTCTGAGCGGGGCTCAGTGCGGGGCTCTGTGCGGGGCTCTGTGCAAGGCTCTGTGCGGGGCTCTGTGCGGGCTCTGTGCGGGGCTCTGTGCGGGGCTCTGTGCAAGGCTCTGTGCGGGGCTCTGTGCGGGCTCTGTGCGGGGCTCTGTGCGGGGCTCTGAGCGGGCTCTGTGCGGGGCTCTGAGCGGGGCTCTGTGCGGGGCTCTGTGCGGGGCTCTGAGCGGGGCTCTGAGCGGGGCTCTGTGCAAGGCTCTGTGCGGGGCTCTGAGCGGGGCTCTGTGCGGGGCTCTGTGCGGGGCTCTGAGCGGGGCTCTGAGCGGGGCTCTGTGCAAGGCTCTGAGCGGGGCTCTGTGCGGGGCTCTGTGCGGGGCTCTGTGCGGGGCTCTGAGCGGGGCTCTGAGCGGGGCTCTGTGCAAGGCTCTGTGCGGGGCTCTGAGCGGGGCTCTGTGCGGGGCTCTGTGCGGGGCTCTGAGCGGGGCTCTGAGCGGGGCTCTGTGCAAGGCTCTGTGCGGGGCTCTGAGCGGGGCTCTGAGCGGGGCTCTGTGCAAGGCTCTGTGCGGGGCTCTGAGCGGGGCTCTGTGCGGGGCTCTGTGCGGGGCTCTGAGCGGGGCTCTGTGCGGGGCTCTGTGCGGGGCTCTGAGCGGGGCTCTGAGCGGGGCTCTGTGCGGGGCTCTGAGCGGGGCTCTGAGCGGGGCTCTGTGCGGGGCTCTGTGCGTGGCTCTGAGCGGGGCTCTGTGCGGGGCTCTGCGCGGGGCTCAGTGCTGGACTCTGAGCGGGGCTCTGTGCGGGGCTCTGAGCGGGGCTCTGAGCGGGGCTCTGCGCGGGGCTCTGAGCGGGGCTGCGTGCGGGGCTCTGTGCGGGGCTCTGAGCGGGGCTCTGAGCGGGGCTGCCTGGGAGCCCATCTGTGCACCAACACTGCCCTCGCGTGTCGGGGGTGTGGGACACCGAACGTCAGCAACCACCTAATTAACAATTCATCTTTATCCTCCGAGAGGCCAACCACACAGCTGCTGTCCCCCTCTACGGGTGGAAGCTGCTGTTAACTGTTTAGCGGCTGAGATGTTGCCACTTTCCAGGCTGGCATTGTTTGGAATGGGGAAGTGGCAGCCATACCCCGGCCTGAGCAAGGCTGTATTTTGTTTTGCTTTGTTTTGTTCTATGTTTTGCCATTCATAGTGTCAGCAGGTCTCTGGATCACAAACAGGAATTTTGTCGACTGCTGGTTTAGCCCTGGGCCCCAGCAGTGTCACAGCTGCCTGCTGTGAGGGAACCACGTGTGAAAGATGCACCTCATCACCGCACAGATCCATCAAGCTCTGAACTGCTGATCACCACGCATGGGTGGGATTTGAAAGTGTTGGAGAGGTGAATGAGTTCTACCCTTTTGCAGGCATCAGGTGCATGTGAGGGTTGAAACCCAAACGCTGAGAGAGTGGCTTTGCTGAGCTGACAGCACCTGAGAGGCAGCTCAGTGGAACAATTTCTTTTTTGCATCCAGTAAGAACTCAATTACTTAGTTTATTAGCTGTGTGTAGGAGGAGGGATCATGGTATGGTTACAGTGTAGGAACAAGAAATCTAAATGCTATTTCTGGCTCTGCCACAGACATCCTGTCTGCCTTTGGGACAGTCACTTCACCTCTGGGGCCCCAGATTAATACAGAATTATTTAATAATATCACCCTTATGAAAGTTGCAACGTTACGCATGAGTAATCCCTCCTAGAAACAGCATGTGACACACTCTTCTAGCTTGGGCAAGTGACACATGTGCATTCCCAGCTGGAGAGTGATACCTTTAAGTATACCAGCTTTTGTATTTAATTCTTGCATCAGTTTTTTAGGTCAATTCTCTGGCATGTCTTTTACCAAAGGCCTGAATTTTAATTCTGTTTCCATTGACCTTGGGACCCAGGGGATTAATTCTCTGGCTAAATTCATCCTTTTTCTATACTTAGAATTTTACTCCTTTTCTTGTTTTGTTAATGAATTTGTGCCAGGAAGTGCTCTCTTTTCTGTACTTGTAGTTTCCACTATATTTAATTCAAAAGCTATAGTTTGGCCCCCAGAGTCTTGTAAAAGTCAAGGCCTCTCTCTATTTTCTTTCTTCCTCATTTGAAATGTGTCAGCTTTTGTTAGGGGTGGTAGGGAAGGTACAGCTGCTTTTTGGGGCTTTCTGCTGTGTATTAAAAGAGGATCTGAGCTTCAAGCATATCTGGACTAAAGTCTGTCAAGCAGAGCCCAGGCTGGCTCAGGAGCTGGCTTTGACTTCTTCTAAGCCCCCTCATTCCCACTATACAAATTTGCTCTTTTTGCTTTTTCTGGGCCAGATCTTCAGGAACAGCCTGTTCTCCCTGTTCAGGGACTCATCACCCCCTCCTTCCTTCTCTTTCACAGCACATGGGACAAGATGCTGCCCATAGCCATCACTGCTGGCTGCTCCTCCACAGCAGTTCTCACTAAAAAAATTAAAAATATCTCTTACAAAAATTGTTTGGATCAGCCCATCATCCAAGCCTCACATGGGAGACTTATCTGGGTGATCTCTCCAAGCTCCCTTTGGCCCTCTCTCCCTGCTGGCTTCTCATCCTTGATGCTTTGCTCAGCTGCTGCTCTGGGCAGCCAAAAGGTGGCTGAGAGAACCCTGTGGTTTCTGTCAGCACCAAGGACTCGCTGCTTCCCAGGGCCACAGCATGGGGCTGCCAAGGCAGGTGAACCCCAGTTAGTGACCCTGGGGCCTGGGCACCCACAGCCCCAGGTGGCCTCACTTTGGCATGGGGCTCCAGGGTTGGATTCAGAACGGTGTCACAATGAAATGTGAGCTGACACAAGGGCTTAACCAGCTTTATCCGAGCCTTGCACGCCAAATATTCTCAGCCAAATGCTGCTGATTTTCAGAAAAGGAAAGAATTATTTTCCTAGTCATGAGCTAGCAGCCAAGAGAAGGAACTTTCCTGTGCCAGGTCTGTAGAATTTTGAATGTGAGCTCTATGGAAATCCAGACCAACACGGACTAGATGTGGAGAAATTGCCCATGACAAAGTAAGGGAACTTTACAAATCTGAGAGAACATCAAGGTGAAAATTTTGAATCTGAATTCAAGGTTTTCTTTAAAGAATGCTATCAAGTAGCCAAACTATTAAAAAGAGATTTCCCTTAAACCAGAGCTTCAGAGACAATCTCGGAACATCTGTTGATGGGACCTTCCTCATGAACCCCAGTTCAGAGCTGAGGAAATACTGTTTTGGAACATAACCATTCTTTTATTCCCTTCTCACGAATGTTGAATAAATCTTTCTGAGATATTTGAATAGTAATCATTCTGAATGATCTTAATGTTATAAACACACCCGCTGCCTCCTGGCAGTTCCCCTGGATTTTCAGCCTCTGCCTGTGGAAACCTCCAGTGCTTTTTGGTATATTTTTTAATCTCATAATATTTTGTGATCATCTTATTTCTTTTTAATGCTATTAAAGTGTAAATGATGCACATTCCCTACAGGTTTTGCTCTTTTTTTTTTTTTTCAATCTGTGTGGATTATTTGGTGCTATTAAAATCTATGGCATGAAATGATAGATCAACATTTACCCTTAGCTGGGTAATTATCTGAAAAAAACAAAAAACAAACAAACAGGATATGGATTTAAGTGCCTCTTAAGGATTGAAAATAAAGTTTAAATGTAGCAGAGTGAATGTAAAACCCAGGCATCCTCTCGTCACAGCTACTACCGAGCAGGTAGTATTTGTTTTCTCTTCTGATTTGGGGTGTTAATGCTTGTGGGCTCTGTGAACATGGGGTATGATACCCTGGTCCCTAAAGGTCAGCCTTGAAGTCCCCTCAACTACCATGCAGTTTGTAGCAGACTTGAAATTATTAGTTCTTGACTTACAAAATGAGTGTATTTGGAAAAATAAAATGTTATTCCTTGTCATTTTGCATCAGTCTCTTTGTAACAGGTTGGCTTGCTTGTGTGTCTGTGGTTTGTTTTTTCTAGTAAAAGAGACTGAGGGGGGAGGATACTCCAAGTGCTGTGTGACAAAATTCAGTTTTTTTACTCACCTTCTGATAAAAATGCAAATGCACTTCCTGCCATTTTGTAGAACTCTGATGAACTGTATCAGAAACAAGGGTTGGGGGGAGAGGAGGGAGAGGAAGAAAAGTCCTTTTGTATCACAATTATAATGCTGAATTCAACTGTTTTCTTGGAAAGCTGATGGGAGCTCTGTGTAGGGTCAGGAACCTGAGACAGATCCACACCAATATTCTAACATCTCTTTGTTTTTCTTTATGTCTGAATTCATATTTAAACCAGTGAGACTTGGACATTCCTCTGAGGCTGGGAACTTGGCTAAAGGAACTGAGAAGTAGGAAATTGAAATTATAACTTCTTAAGGCTATTCAACCATGGAGAGTAGGGGAGGCAGGAGAAAAGTGGCCTGGTCATAAGGCAAAATGTGGGGGTGTATGTTGAGAGATGGACAGTCACAGAGGCCTGGCCCACAGCACTTTGGCTGCTTCTGGCTCAGCTCGACCTGAGGGCCTGTCAGTCATCCTCATGTCAGTAAATTCCCATCATGTGAGACTTCCTTGAGTCTTGAACAGGCTTTATGTCTTCATGGTGGGCTGGAAAGTGGATGCTACTGCTGGTAAATGCTGTGCCAGCACACAGGAACCTGCCCTCTCTCCTCTCTGTCCCTTGCTGCTGCAGAGTTTGCACACTTGAGGTCTTTCTTTTTTTATGTTAAATCTCCACTGTTAATCTCCTTGGTTGGTTTGAGAAAGAAAGGGACAAGTTTAAAAATGCACTTCTGACTCCAGATTCCAACTTCCTGTTGATACAGCTGTGCTTCCTACTGGATGGCTCTGTAAACAGACAGTTTAACCCTTCAAATCTTGCACTTACGTTGCTTCAGCATCACCAGGTTGTCTCCTTAAAGAAAATTTCCTCCCTTATCTGTCCAGAGCATCCTTTTATTTCTCCTTCTTCTTTTTGCACATCCCACACATTGCGCATCATGCTGTGGCTTAACAATTCATTCAAAAAGAACAGGATTTCCTCTTGCTTCTGGTGAAAACACTTCTGTTCTTCACAATCCCCACTTTGTCATGTTGGGTTTGTGGAGGGAAAAATAATTACGCCTTCTAAGTTTAGTCCACAGTAATTGAAATCATTGAATTCCCTGGCAAGAGCACCAGCAGTAAACCAGTGTAGCAGAATTCTGTAAAGAGAATTTTTAGTGCATGAGATGAAAAAGTGTACAGCAGGTTTCATCTTGGGATAAATTACATGCCAGGAGTATTTCAACCCTTCATACCAGAACAAAATCCTCAGCTGTGTCTGTTTTCGTTCTGGGTCTGTGCACTATTCAATAGATGTCACACCCTATTTGGTGCCATTGGTGGTATCACACCCATTGGTGAGGACCTGGTTGCATCTGTCTGTGCCATCCTGAGTGAAACCTCTGCAACTGGACCTACAAGCCTATCCAGCCTGAGGAATATGCTGTCTGCCACATCATTGCTCCCCTTATGTGAAAAAAAAATGATAAATACTTTTTTTCTAAAGTAAATGTCTTGAAGGTGTTCAGCTGTGATGTTCTACCATATTTGAACTCTTCCAGACACATCTGAAAGTCATATTCAGAAAAATTCATATGGTAAATGCTGAATATGGATTCTTCTGTGGGCGAGTGGATAGAAGTTTGTTCTTCCCAGGCACAGCACGAGCAAAGCCCTGGGCTTCTAGTCCTTGTAGCATCTCTGATTTCCTACCTCTCCCTATCCATACTGATGTCTTCATAGGGGAACTCTCGGGATCTCCCTTGCCCTCATTCATTGCCATCTCCCTGGGGGCTGCATGTTCCTCCGTGGTCTGGGCAGCTCACCATCTTCAGAGTTTGTTCCTTGTAGCAAAGGAATTGTTACCACTCCTGCTCTGCAGACACAGAGAGGTTAAGAGCTGAGTTCAAGTAACAAAGTCATGCCTAGTCGTCCAATGTAGAGTTTATGTTCTCTACCTTGGGCTGCATTAAAATCAGTCATTTTATGTAGTCAAGTGTCCTGTGAGGTCAGTGCAATGATCCCCACTGCTGTCAGCAGAGAGGGGCCCAGGGTTTGCACCCAGCAGCTGTGAATGCAGCTCTTGCTCAGAGAAGCTGAGGAGGATGGGTGGGCTTTGACACATAATTTCACCAGTGCAGAGGATCCCAGTGATCTACTGAGTGAATCACAAGGGTGGTTGCTGCTTATAACCAAACCTGAAATCTTCTACAGCACTGCACAGTGAGCTGGTGACTTGCTCCAGCACATTTTTGGACCCCGAATCCTCATATGTTTGACTTCCAAGGGGATCTATTTATGGACTAGCTCAAATTAATTTGGCTGTGCAAATTATCTGACTTTTATTAGCATAAATATTTTTTTAAGGCATTGATATTTTAGTGTCTTGGGGTGACTTTATGATGTGTATCTCCTATTGCCTGCTCTATGCCCAGACAAGAATCCTGTGCCTTTTCTGTAGCTTAAAGGCAGATCTTTAAGGGACAGAGGGAAGCTGGTGAATTCCTTCATCACTGTGTACAAAACCAGAGATAAACTCACTGACTTCTCCTGCCCAGCTGCTCTGCTTCTGCAGCAGGGAAGAGAGTTACATTCCCTTTGCTTTTTAGCTGTTTCTGGTTCGTTAGCTAAAGGACAGAGCCCTGGGACTTTGGCTTCTTCTTCTCTTCTGGACAGTTCAACACCACCAGAACACTGGCCTTGCACCTCAGCCCCGAGGGGCCCACGTTGAACCCCAGCTCCGGAGAGGAGAAAGCCACACCCACAAAGGACTCTGAAATCCACCCAGGTCTCCACAGTGAGAGATTTTATTATTTAGCATCATTCTTTTTCTGTGCCTGTGTGCACTGTGTTTTTTAAATAAATAGTTTTTTTTCCTTTTTCACTTTCCTCCGAGGAATTTTCTTTCTGAACCTGATGGGGGAAGGGGCAGCTGAAGCCTGCCTTCTTTGGAGGGGACGTTCCTTCCAGAGAATTTCCCTTAATTTGTCTCAAACTGGGACGTTTAGTCATGCTGTTCTGCCTGTCATTTATCCTTTGCAGTGACTATGAGAAGCAAACAAGATGAATCCATGTGCAATAGCCACGTGGCTTTGTGGTCTACATTAGAAAAGGAACTTCTGTTTTGTAGTCTTATTTGTAATTATGTCTTACTGCCTCCAGGTCCCAGTCAAAACTGATTTCCTCCCTTTCTCCTTCTCTCTCCAGCTGTGTCCCTCCAGCTGAAAGAGTTTGGGTTGTTCAGCCTGGAAAAGAAAAAACTTCAAGTGGAGTCGTTGTGGCCTTCCATTACTTATAAAAGCAACTCATAAAAAAGAGGGACAGGGACTTTTTACATGGCCAGATAGTGATAGGACAATGGGGAAGTTTTAAATCAGAAGAGATTTAGGTTATATATTATGGAGAAATCTATTACTGTGAGGGTAGTAAGACACTACCACTGCTGCCCAGAGAAGTTTTAGACGCCCTGTCTCTGGAATTGTTCAAGGCCAGGCTGGATGGCACTCTGAGCAACCTTGTCTAGAGGATTCTTGCCTTTTCTAGGGGAAAGCTGGTTAGAGATCCTCTTGGTTGTGTAAGAAATGAGTAACCTCTACATCCACAGAGAAGAAAATATTCTTTTTCTATCACTAATGGGATGAATTGACCCTCAATTTGCTCTGTGCCTCAAAACCTTGCCCTCCAGATGGGCTTGTCTTGAAAGCAGATTTTTTTTTTCCTTCTTAAAGAAAAAGTGGAGGTTGGTTTGTTTGTGGTTGGGCTTGTAGCTTACATGAAGTTTATGACAGCATTAAGAAAATTAATAGTAAGTAAAAACAAGTCATGTTTTCACATGTCTTATTAGATGGTCTCTTAGAAATGCAGTGCTGATGTTGATTTCTAGCATGATCCCCAGATAGGTGAAAGTCTCTCCAGAAGAAATAATTTCAGATTGGTGCCATCTTTAAGGGATTAGTTTCATTCTAGATGACATTCAGCCTGTGGGCTTCTGAAGTCCTTTTACATATCTCTTAGATTCAGGTACAGTACAGATTTTCACAGCTGACCACCCCTGAGACTGAGCTGAGGAGGTGGGTAGGAGTATCACCAGATGTTTTCCTAGATTTTAGAGGATGTTTCTTTCCTTTCTGTTTTGGTAGACTACAAACTGCTTGTGCAGGCTTGTCACTTGTAACAGATCATGTAAAACTCAGCACAGGGTTGTCCTGGATCTGGTATATCTGGTGATGAGTACATTGAGTATCTGAAATTTACAGTCTCCTCCTTTCTGCTTATAAAACCTGTACTCCAATCTACTTCAGTGTCTCTACTTCAGTGTCTCAACTACCATCTTGAAATTTAACAAATTACAGATATTTTTACTGTTTCTTTCCATTCTCATAGCTTTAGGCCTAATGCTCTTTGATATCATCATTGGGAAGGGTCATTGTGTACATGTTTTGGTACATAATGTCCCTGCTCCACATGTTGAGATGGTAAATTTCTTCAGATAGGCTGGGCTTGTTCCAGGGATATAGCCAGATAAGCTCAGCAAAGCCTGGGAAAAGCAGGCCTCTAGCTAATCACAGTGCTCCTGCTAAATGATCTCACCATAAAATTGGCAAGGCTGTTTGTGCTGATCTCAGTTTAACTTCTAATATGAGCTTACAGCAATTCATCATTTCTCTAGCTTATGGACCACCCTGTGTCTGGCTTGCTGTCTACCTGCTGTGCATGGGCTCAGACTCCCTTCCAACCATGTTCTTCTGTACATTTGAACTCATGCAGAGCTTGCAGCTACATTTCTGTTGAATTTACTGGTTTTATTTAAAAGTTCTTAGTCTATTTTTGCATGTGTGTGTGTTGTTGTTTTGTGGATTTCTGCTTTTTAATTCGGAAGAAAAAGTGCTCAGAAGTGTGTGCTTAGCGTTCTGCTGCTTGCTCTTCTTTTTAGGCATCAGGTGTCACTGCTGCGAAGGACTTCAGATTTCCCTTGGAGAGCCTTTTCTGCACATTCTAAAGCACAGTGACAAAATATGTAATTAAATCTGTTGGGGGGATTTTAAGAGGCAGTTGTTTGACATTGGTACCCTGTGATATGGCTAAAAGCTTGATAGTAA
>JACBWW010000003.1:59492515-59575777 GCA_020086605.1 Lanius collurio
GGGGAGACATTTCAGCCCAACTGCAAATACAACTGCACGTGCATTAATGGGGCTGTGGGCTGTGTTCCCATGTGCACAAACTCACGTCCTCCACTTGTCTGGTGCCCAAACCCCAAGCTGATAAAGATGGCAGGGAAGTGCTGTGAGCAGTGGATTTGTGATGACTCCAGGAAAATCAGGAAGACATCTCCGCGTCACATCTCCTCTGCAGGTATGGTGGGAGTGAGGCAGATCACTCCTTTGCCATCTGGCAGAGTATCAGCTTGTACTGCCAGACCTGTCAGGTGTCCAGTCTTTGTGAGGGACACAGAGCCTTCCACACAGCACCTGATGAAGGACAGGACAGGCAAACACCAGTGGTGTGCTAGAGCTCCTTAGCAGCAGTATGGATATGGAAGCCCCATCCCTGTTCAAGGCCAGGCTGGATGGGACCCTGAGCAACCTGATCTGGTGGGTGGCTGTCCATGGCAGGGGAGTTGGATTGAGAGGATCTTTAAGGTCCTTTCCAACCCAAACTGTTCCATGAGTGTATGAATATGATATTCAACAAACACTCTCATGCAACTATTCTGGAAGTGTGTGTGCCAAAGCCCTCTTTGAAGGACACATCTACTGGAACCCTGAAGATGTCACAAGTCCTTTTTAACTCTTCTTTTCTTTTTTTTTTTTTTTTTTTTTTTTTTTTTTCAGTCTGGACTCTCTGGGAAAGAGAATGGATTCAGTTTAATTTGGGACTGAGGCTTTATGTTTGGGTTATATTGCTACTGTAGTGCAATTTTAAAGCCCCTGTATCTTAGGAGCCTCAAAGTTACACAGCACCCTGAAGGCAGTTATTGTGTGGAAATTGCACTGTGAGTTGGGCCAAATTGTCTGTGATTGTGTAGCTTTTCATCAATTCTGAACTGATGACATCATTAAACTTTCTTTCCTCACACTCACATTTACAGTAATGATCATATTAGTCCACTGCACAGAGGTGGTATCGTTTGCCTCAAGCATGGTCCCAAATGCTTAAGATGGTCCTAGCTTGCCATATGTCTTTAACTTATCATCAAAATTCCCTGTGATGCACTGTAGTTACTCTAGCCACATTAGCTCCATATTTTAGACCATCTCACAAAAGCAGAGCTCGAGGAGAGGTAGGATGGTTGCTGTAAACAAAGATTTTGGTTCCTTGGTGGTAAGTTTTTTCCCAAAACTTGGTACTTTTCTTGCACAAAACAAAGGCTCTCTCTTCATTTTGTGAGTTAAAACCACCAGAGCTTAGCCCTTGCTTCTCTGTTCCTGATTGCTCTGAAATGTGAGGTGGGTCCAGATTCAAAATATGTGCTACTAAACCTGGCCTTATGTCCTCATGGCCTATGTCCCAAAATGGGAAAAATCCCACTTTGCTTTCCTGACTTTTCTCCTGTAAGAAGACTTATAGAAGTCAGACTAGCATTTATTACATTTAATATAATAATTAATATCATAATAAACATAACAGTGAGCAAGTTCAATGCAGCAGTTTCTACCAGAGGTTTGCCTGTGAGCTACAAGGCAGTGGGGACTTTGGCTGAGGCTGGGACAGAACCTGAACTGGGGTTGTTGGCTGCTTTCAAAACAGAGCCCACCCTCTCTTCAAATGGCTGCAGAGTTCTCTGAGAGCTATTGAAGCTGTTCTTCCTCCCAGTGAAAGGCTGTGGCTGCTTCCCAAGCCCTCTGCCATCCAGCAGAGACTGTTGACCACTTTCTGCTACAGGGGACCTATTGAATGGGCTCAGAAATAAACCTTCATGGTGAGATCAGACCTCATCCCCTTTCTCTACCCGCTGGCTCAGGCTTCTGTAATTGTTTATATTGTGGCAGCACCTGGGGGTCCCAGACAAGGACCCCCTTGTGTGAGGCTGTGAGGGGGAATAAAGGAATGAGCCCCGGCCCCGGGCGCTCGCAGCACTGGAGAGTCTGACACAAGTAGGTCAGCACAAAGGGGGTGGGATGAGGGGGTTCACAGGAATGCTGAGCCACTTTGCTGTGGTTTAATTATTTGGGTTAGTGGCCTGAATGTGCAATGAGCTGGGAAGAGGGTGTTTAATATGTAAAGCTGCCTGGGCTGAATAATGTGGGGTTAATCTGTCTCTGCAGCATACGAGGGAGAGGATGAAGCCTGGCAGAAGAACTGCATCGTGCACACCTCATCCTGGAGTCCCTGCTCAAAGACCTGTGGGCTGGGCATCTCCACCAGGATTTCCAATGACAACGCCCAGTGCCGGCTCCTGAAGGAAAGCCGCCTGTGCAACATGAGGCCCTGCGAGGTGGACATAACCCAGCACATCAAGGTGGGCGCTGCTTCTTTGTGCACCACTTGAACTGGACACTGAGTCAGCCTTTCTTGGGCATCATTCAGGCCTCATGAGGCTGCACTTGTACATGGACCTACTGTGCTGCACAGAGTTCCAAAATTTGTCCTGCCTGTGCTGGTATGAAAACCTTTCCTTGAGAGTTTTAGCTTCAGCCAAAAGGTCCTTGCAAGGAAAGCCAAGCCAAGCCTGCTGTGCTCGATGCTGGCTCAGACAGCCCTGTACTCAGCTGGCAGAAAAGCAGTGCTGCTTGTCTGGTCACAGCTATGAACTCTATTAAGCAAGTATCCTACTTGCATCTTTTGGGTTCATATGTCTAAACACGTAAATCTTTCACACCCCCTAGGCCAAGGCTGTAAAGGACTTCCTAACACAAGTCCCTTTAAACATAGGAATCATGGAACAGAATAATAGACTCATTAAAGCTGGAAAGGAGTCCAAGATCAGTAAGTCCAACCTTCAACCAAATACCACCATGCCCAATAAACCACATTGCAAAGTGACATGTCTATCTGTTTTTTGAATACTTCCAGATTTAGTGACTCCATCACTTCCCTGGGCAGCCTGTTCAAATTCTTAACCTCTCTTTCAGTGAAGAGATTTTTCTTAGTACCCAACCTGAAACTCTCGCGGTGCAATTTGTGACCATTTCCCTTTTTCCTGTCATTGTTAACCTGCTAGAAGAGACTGAGTCCCCTCTCCCCCCTGATCTCTCCCATCTTGCCACAGCCTCCTTTCAGGTGGTTGTAGAGAGCAAGGAGAGTTTTATGTCCTACCTGTGTCAGCACTGAAGATTAACCTCTTTGGTTTTATTTTCTTCTCTGATTTAGCCTGGGAAGAAGTGCTTGGCTGTCTACAGGGCCAGTGAACCCATGAACTACACCATCTCTGGATGTGTGAGCAAGAGCCCATACAGGCCCAAATACTGCGGTGTCTGCACAGACAACAGGTGCTGCACACCCTACAAGTCCAAGACTATTGAAGTGAGGTTTCAGTGCCCAGATGGAACTGAGTTTTCCTGGAAAATCATGTGGATTAATGCTTGTTTTTGCAACCTGAACTGCAGGAACCCCAATGACATCTTTGCCGACTTGGCTCATTACCATGATTACTCTGAAATCGCTAATTAAATTGGCTGAATGCTGGAATTGACCTGATGCTCTGATTTTCCAGAGGTTTTAAAATAAAAGGAGAATCTTCATCCACTGCCAATGTACAATTTGTTCTTTTCCTGGGTTAGGATGTTAAATCTCTTTGTTTTGCCACACTGTTTTTGGAGATGCCTTAAACAAAGGATTTTTTATTCTAATAGGTCCTCATCCATTATCAGCAGCCAGAAATTCCTTTATGGACAGACACTGAGACTTAAATGACAGTTCTGTTGGCACTGTCATTTACTAGGCCAGCAGTTTTACAAAGCACCCTGAAGGCAGTTATTGTGTGGATAGGAACACAGTAGGAAAGAACAGTACACCAATATGACAACAAAAGTATGGCTGTTGTTAGCTTAAACATAAGATTCAGGCATCCTTATTATAATTTCTTGAATGGTGTTGTGTAAGCTGTAAAACTGATATATACGTTTTATATTCAACATTAGACACCAGAATTTGATGGTCTAGCCCTTGCAACTAAAGTCTAACATGTGTCACACTGAGATCAGTCCTAGAATCACCTCTTTATTATTCTCAGTCAGATCCTACTCCACAGTGAATTCCATGGGAAAAGCCTAAGGAGAAGAATGTTTCTCCTGAAATCTCTCTGTGATGAGCCTATATCTCACTATAACAGGCTGGGTGCAAGAACTTCTGTGTCCTGCTCTCCTTGGACTCACCTCAGTCTCTTAAAGTATCTTGTGCCAGGAACATTTTCACAATTCTCTGCCTTCTCTGGTCTGGAGCAGCCTGACTGAATCCAAAGCAGCGGCCTCAGAGTGAGCATCTTATTTTCAGGATAGGTCATCGAACAGCCACCCCAGAGTGAGCATCTAATCCACAGGTGATGTATAGGCTATCTCTGCAGATGAAATGTAGAGAGCCAGATAAGAGATGAAGGACAAGACCTCATGCACCCCCATTTATTCAGATAGAAGTTTTGTGCTCTGCATCTGGGGCCTGCCACTGCTTCCTGCTCCCCATGGTGTTACCAGCACACTGGTCCCTCTTCCCACTGCCACCTTGCCAGTAACACAAATCATTGTTTTACATGACTGGGGTAGAGGAAAGGAGATGTGCTAAATGAGAAAATTGGTGGTGGGCTTCCCATCAGCTCTGAGAATGTGTGGATGCAGAAGGAGAGGCAACCCTTGGCATAGCTTCTGGTGCATTAATTCCAGCAGGGCTTCTGTTCAGAGTAAACATCAATGCAAACATTTTCTATAGAAGTGGTTTCACATGCAAATGTCAGCTAAGTGAAGAAAAAACCCCGTCATTACCTTTCCAGGTAAGAAATTTATCATCACTGAAGGATGCTGGAGCCAGTTTTTTCTCCAATAAATTGTTGGTACAGCAGCCATGCCCCATGGCACATTTGCTATTGCTTCACTTGGGAGAGCAAAATTGTGCTTCTGCATGACCAGGAGAACAGTAGTATCCACTTCCAAATCCCTGGTGGCACAATAGAACTTCTGAGTGACACATGATCTGGAGATCTGACCAGTACAGGGCTGAACCTGGGATGATGCAGTTGCTTATTTTGCTTTACTTTCAGATGGCAAATTGTCTATCTTCATCTTGATAACCCAGAAGAAGCTTGATTAATTTCTGAGAGACATAAATTTTTCTGGCTATGATAAATTAAAAGTTCTTGTGAGTGGGCTGAAAATAATGCCATACTTATGTAAAAATATCAGGAAAATGCTTTATATCTCCAAAAGCTGTTAACACCACCAGCATCTTAGTTTGTATACAAGGATTTGGCCCAAATGTTTTTCATAGAGCTAGGTAATTCCTGAATTTAAAGCTTTATTTCTTTTTGAAACTTCCATGAAATCTCCAGTGGCAGAAAAAGAGGGTGATCCCTGCCCACATGTTCCAATTCAGGTGCAAAGCACCTCTTCTCTTTGTTTCTCTCTTGGTAAGGAACCTGAGGCCACCAGCATTTTGCAAGATTCAGCCTCATGACTGCCTTGGCCTGGATGATGTGACAGCAGAGGTCATACTTGACTTATTTGCCTCCAGTCAAATGAGACAGCAGCACTTGCAAGATTGAGAATGTTACATTTGAAACTCCATCCCTTGGTAAAAAAGTTCCATGTGAACATACAAAAAAGAGGCCTTGCCAAGAAGATGACAATGTTTTCCAAAAAAGAAAAATTATTTGTAAATTATTTGTATTGAGATGCTATAGGTAAGCAATACTAGAACCTCTCTCAATCAGATCCCCTAAATATGGCTTGGAACCCTGTGTTCTAATACTTGTCCATCTTAAAATGCCATATATATGTGTGTATATATATTTGCATATATGTATGTGCATCTATAGAAATAAATACATATATACACATGCATACACACCTGTAAAATATTATGTGCAGGCACCTATATAATGTTGTATGTAATACTATACATAAAACCATATAGAAACATGTCCATGAATATATATGAATGTGTATATTTACATATATATATTCCTATGGTGCATAAAAAGGAGAGCATGTGTAATATGTGTTTATATGTACAGTCAGTCTTTCTCTGTCTTACATGTACACATAAGGAAGGAAGAAAACAGGACCAGATCATGTATAAAAAGCTGTGTCCCTCAATTGGCTTGCTTTGCTTTGCAGTTAGTTAATGCTGTAACCACAGCAATCAAATGCTGCAGTGGCTGTAACATATGGCTTTCACTGTGAGATAAAAGAAGCCATTGAAAGCTAATGCATGACCAGCAGCTCCAGTGCGTGTCAATTTTTAGTGAAGTGAATGCCTGGAAACCACAGATCTTGCCCAACACACCCAAGATGTTTCTGTTTCTGGCCTGGTTTCCTAAGGAAACCAGGCATATGCAGCCATACTGTCCATTTGTTCGTCTGTCAAGCAGTCCCTTTGTGGGAAATGTCAAACAAAGCAGGCAGAAGTGTAAAGATCTTGGAAGCATTGCAATTCCTGCAATAAAAAATGAAATCAAAGAGCAGGGCAGGGAAGAGGTCCACAGATTGTCCCTGTCAAGCCTTTGCACACCTTCCAGGCACTCAATGCACCCAGCACATCTGCAGTGTGGCCCAACCACCCCAGTAGCAGCATAAAAGGGGGTTTTAAACAGATGTGCCAGCTGGAAACAAGTAGTCATGGAGGAGGAATCACAGACAGGGAACAGTGGTTATTACACTGTTGTAAAGGAGTTTTGTGGGGACATTAGACACAAATCCATAAGACACCAAGCATTGTTAGCTCTACTGCTCTGCTTGTGAAACTGGCTGTCTGTCCAGTGGCTCTGAACAGGGAAGAGCATCACTTGTAGCCAATTAACTTGATCTGCACTCTGTGGTGCCTCTGACATCCTTTGTTTTAATGGATGTTTACAAGCAGATTAGCCCTAGGACTAAGGCAACAGACCAGCTTTAGATTCAGTTCCCTGGCTCCCTCTGAGCCTGGGCAAATCATGTATCTTTACAAAAGTACTTTTGTGGTTACTGTTTTAATTCCTGGAGGATCTAGATCCCTAAAGGCTTTCATTCATGTATCCAGCCCTTTGCTTCCCTTTTCCTCAGGACTTCAGAGCCAAAACAACAAAGCCCTACTGTTCATTGCCTCTGCTGAGAGTGAAAACTCCTCCAGCAGGAACTGATGCTCATTGTACATTTGTGCAATGGGCCTAGGTCTCTGCTGGGACTTGAAAGTGATGCCACCATCCAAGGAAGAAAAATCATAGCACTGAGGAGATACCAGGATCAGACCCCTCTGCCACAATGGTCAAGTGAAAGGCTAAAGAAAGGATGAGAGTGACAATTTTCAATCCAGCCTAAGCCAAGACAGTTTGGCACACATCCAGCTCATGGCAATCATCCTGTTGGTCCTGTAGGCTGGGTCAAGGATGAAGGGTGGGATTTTGAAGGTCTGCTCATGTTATGAACAGCAAGACTCCAGCTATCTCCAGTGACCAGAGCCATTAGCCTCCTGTGGAGGCTTCACCAGAGTCAGAACAGTAGCTCAAGCCACCTTGTTTGGGAGCCCCAGAAAGCAGGTTATCTACTCACTGAAGAAGGAGGAATGACACTTATTAAAATGCCTTTCCATGGAGTGTTGGCTAGAATTTCAAACACCATTTTGGTGTGCATGCAACTGGACAGAGGGTATAGTGCAGTTGTCAGATTTTTGATATATTCACTAGGGCAGTGCTGTGAGAATGTAATATTCCAGGAAAACTACAACATTCAGAAAGACTGTGTTATCTTGTAAATTAAACCCTGGGATTTTTTTGTCCCATCTTTCTTGAAGGAGTTTTGAAACAAGCAGCTTATTAAACTGACAGAGACAGTATTCTCACTATCTGGAGGCACATACCCATACATTTACCTTCTAAAATCGTGACCTTCCACTTTTAACATTTTGACATTTATTTCTGTAAACTTCATATACTGAAATACATGAAAAATTAATGGGAAAACCACATTGGTTTGGCAGTGCCAGTCTGAATTACTCCAGCTATATAGCACATTACCTGTTTGTAAAGCATCATGGTGGGGTTTCTTAAGATGGCAAGTTGCTGCTGTGGTTTAAAGATCTTAAATAAGTGGCAAATGGTTAAAGAATCTGTGACTCACACCTCATTTAGAAGTTTAGGCAAGCAAATGAAGGTGAAATATGTCTGTGACTGACATTTCTTTTGCTTTTCTAATCTCCTTGCCTGGCTAATGTCTGAGTGTGCATTTGCAATCTGTGACAAAGTTGTGAACTGGAGGACACCTAAAAGTAAAGAGCCAGTAATGCAGTAAAAATTGATGTTCTGAGACCATTTCCTCCACTGTGAATATTTTGGCAGCTTGAGAAAGCCAGTTGTTTCCCAATTCACATTTCTTTGCTGGTCTGTTTCTGGCTCAACATTTGGGATTTTTTTTTTCTGCAACACTCTTACTGGACTTGGAACAGAGGTCTAGAGTCTTCAAGCAAATTGGAGTGGGTTACTCAAGCTGTCTGAGCATGTTTTCATTATCAGCTCTCTTGAGAAGTTGCAAGAGTAATCTGTTTGCAACAGCCATACAAACTGAAATTGTTCAAACGAGGTTTTTAAAGACATGGAGAAAAGCATTTAAATTAAAGAGTCATTGTTTCATATCTCTTTGTTTACATATCCTCAGAGCTAACCCCAGTAAGGTTTCCACATTTTAATTCTAGGAAAAAAATGCCTGTAGTGTTTCTCCACAAATCGAGCTTGCCTTCCAGCCTGAAGTATGTTACTTGCCTTGATAGGAACTTAAACACTTTGGAGAAGCTCCTGTCCTGGACTAAGATGGGTCAGTTGGGCTTATGTGTGGTGAGAAAACACCTTCTCATTTTCCCCAGCTTTCTCCTTCAGTGTGCCTTTGTTTTATTTTTTTTTTTATTTTATTTTTTTTTTTCCCCCAGGAAGGACAGTCCTCTACACTTTTAAGCGTTTTCCAGCCAACTGTGCCTCTGGCAATGGTTTTACACAAAGGTACCATATTTTCCTGCTGTCTCTACAGGCACCAGAAGTCCCACCTGGCCTCTGCAGCCTCTGCTGCCCCATGGGGTAGCTGCCCAGCACACGATCTTGCACAAAGGGCTTCCTGACTGCTTTCACTAGTCTGGGAAACCCATCATCTCCTGAGTACTTTGCACTTTCCAGATGAAGTGATGACCCTGTGTGAGGCACTACTTCTGGAAGAACTCACCTGCCCCAACACACATGAGCAGCAGGGAGAGACTCACCACAGGATCAGATCAGTGCTAAACACTGGCAGCTGGTGATAAAGAACTAAGATTTTTTTTTTATTTGGTCACTAAAAATAAATGAAAACATATTACAGTCATTCAGTAAGTGTTAATTTCCTAGCTGGGGAGATCTGTGTGGGTCTGACTGTGTGCATCTCACCGCTGTGTGAGGGGCTGGGTGGCACCTTTGCATGGGGCAGGCTCACCAAACCCTACAAGCAGGTTGGCTATTCCCTGAGCCAGTGCCAGGTCCAACAGGTGGGGCAAACCCACAGCTCAGCAGCCCCATCCTCCCTGCCCAGCACGCTGCGTGTAGGGCCCTGAGCCTTGTGGGGACCTGCGCACAGAGGTGCACACACAGAGCCAAAGCATGAAGAGTCCAGGCTGGTGGCATCTCTTGCTCTTCTCCGGGTGCCCTAGCTCATGCAGGCTTTGCCAGGAGCTGCCCCAGCCCTTCTCCAGTACTGCTGCCCAGCAAACAACCCTGCCCTCCCCCAACCCCCTCCACACACTGACCTTGACCTCAATACCATAATCCACTCTAGCCATAAGCAATTGCAGAGAGTGGCAGGTCACCCTAGGATACTTTTTGCAGCTCTATTGCAGGTCACAGCTCACTGTGGTGCTGCTGCTTGCAAAGGAAAAGCTGCCTCCTATCCCCTTTCCCAACCCTTGGACTCTTCTGGACATGTCCATTGAAGTCTGCAGTGTTTGATGTGCATCCCACAGTCACCAGTGCCAAAATATGTAGGGTGGATGGGATGTGGGACTGCCTCTTTAATGACATCAAAACAACAACTCCCTTCCAGCCCCTAGCAGTGCTGGGTGAGCCAATGATCCCCACACTGAGTTGCAGAGAACAGACATTGAACTGTTTGGCAGTTTCAATCAGAAGCCTTTTTTTCCTTTTTCTTCTCCCCAACACTGGTCAGCAGCTGTATTGTTTATAAAAATGAATGGAGCCCTTAATGAAGCAATAGATAGAAACAGTGAGAGGCTGTGTCTGTCTGTTACAAAAGGCTGAGGGGGAAGGGTGGAGCTCTTAAAATACCCTGACATTCTTTCTGTCAGTTATTTAAACATTAGGCATAGCAGTGATCAGCTACCAACAAAAAGTCTGTATTTGGCTCAGTGGAAACGCTAAATCCACACATCAAAACAGCTGTTCATATAGACAGACTGGGAGAGGCTTTCTGTTCCAGTGAATGTGAAATAGTGCAAAATAGTGCAAAGAAACAAAAGCAGACAGCATGGGGGAAGGGGGAGGGCCAAGCTCAATGTGCAGTGCAAGCAGCACTGCTCAATGTGCTGTACTGATGGATGCAACAGATCCCATTACAGGCACACTGAGGATTGCAGCAGATCCTCTGCCCAAGATGCAAAAGCACACAGGGAGAGGATTCCAGCACTGGAGAGAAAAAATAAGCAGCTTTGCTATAAACAGTTTTCACTCCAGCTCAGTCCATCACTCACAACACATGACATTAATCATACACCTCAAAAACAAATCCAGGTTAAAATTTCCAGCTGTTTAATCAATAGAGACTCTTCAAGAGGAAAGCAGCAGCATCCTTCAGCACAAAAGTCCTGCTACCATGACATGGCAGTGGCATATCCTCTCCCACTCCCCCACTGCAAGGAAAGAGAGCAGGAAAGATATCTTGAAGATTAGTCAGATTTTTATACAGTAGATGTCGAGGGCCAGGCAGAGGTGGAAATAACTTTAAGCAATAAATTTCAGCAATGACATCCCTTGTACTAGTGGTTTTGAAGAGTACCCCCACAATGAAGATTTGGCACTGAGATACAACTAATGAAATCAGGAAGCCTTATGGTGTCTGAGAGCCCATTCTGCTTTCTTTCTTTATAACCCTAAAAGCACTGTGAGGGGCAAACTAGTTATTTTCTGGAAACCTCCTGTTATCCAGTTAGAATTTCCTCTGTGCCACAGTAGCTCCTTTCTCCTTGGTGGCCATTCATACTTGGAAAAAAGTGAAAAGTGAAGTTTTCCAGGTTAATGGCATTACAATATCCAGGCTACTTCTGTCTCCAACAATAACACAGAGTCCAGCTTTTGCAAGGCCTAGTTTTTTATAAAAATTTCTAATAAATCCGCAAGCCCCTTTTATCTCTTCAGTTACATCCCAAGTTAAAGATGCCAGGAGACCAGGACTGCAAAAAGAAAGGGGAGTCATAACTCCTTGTAAAAGGGAAGACACCACTCCTCTGTGCTGCCCTCCAGCTTTTATGTGCAGGAACACAGCGTTCTTTGCCAAATAAACACTTTTGATTGCAAAGCTGACATTTATAGTGGTCCTAGCAACTCCTTGCTGCTCAGAAGTGCTTGCAGATCCCTTTGTGCTGCAATAAGGCTTGGATGCATTCCTCCCCATTAAACCAAAATAAACTGCCTAGGCTTGACAGGCACACCATGGTGTCCTTGTGGAAGGAATGATTAGCCATTCCCAGAAAAGCTCAGCAAAGAATGTAACTTTGCCCTTCTTTTGTAAGATGAACTGGCACAGGTTGCTCCTGTTTTCACTGGCTCTGGCTGTCAAGCCCTTTGCTGGTATCAGTCCAGTCATGACTGCTGAATCATCACATCAAGCAGAGCCTTGGCTCAGACATGACAAATATTTGCTTTTGCATCTTTCTATCACAGGATTTTTTGAGATACAGGAGGAATGAGCAGCCCAAAATAGACCCAGCAAAGTCATCAAGCACCTGTCCCTGAAAACACCCAGATGTTAAGTAAGTCACTGGGTTAATCTTTACATTCCTGAAGTTACATTCTTCTAAGACCTCCAAAAGAAACCACCCTCAGAAACTCCAAGTGGCATCTGCAGTTTCAGTCAAGAGGCCTGAATAACTCCAGATATTCATGAGGAACTCATCACATCAATGGATTTGCAGATAAGATTGGGATCAGAAAGGATGCAATGAGCATTGCACCAACTCTCCAGTGAGGAAGTCAGACCACAGATCTGTGCACTAGACAGTACTTTATCTAGAGAGACAAAAACAAAGTTCAAACAGCAAATAGTACTCTGTATCATGGCTCAATATTTTTCTAGGATATATTTCTATATTCTTTAGTAACAAAATAGCCAGCAACAATGCTGGAGTGTGTGGTGTTTTCTGAGAATAGACAGGAGTGAGAAGTGGGGAAGGAGAGAAAGTTCTGAGCAAAAATGTAGGAAATAACAGAGATACGAGCAAAACCAAAAAGATTTCATTGATACAAAGGGATGACAATTTACTCCTGGTAAAAGATGAAGACACCAGACATTGCAAAGTTACAAATTTATTTGTTTTGAAATAAATACAAATACTTCATTAAGAAACTTTTCTTGATAGACTTTACACAATAGCTTTATTCTTTCTGGAAATTGTCTGTTCTTCCCACAAAACGTTATGGATATTCTACACAAGAGCTGAAATTAGTCAATATAAAGTAACCTAGATGGTGTTCTTCTGAACAAGCAATCCCAAAGTATTAATTAACATTTGCTATTTAACTGCTCGGCATTTGAGCTTTTTGTCTGTGTGAGGACTGCAATTCAGCAGCTATGCACTGGAGCTCTGGAAATCCTGTCCCACTAGCTATGGAAGGACAAACCTAAGAACACCCAACTGTGACATTCTGAGTGGCAGAAAGATATCAAGCCACCAGCTTCAAAGAAAGCAACCCAAGGTATCAGGAGGCTATGCAAAGATGCAGAACCAGCAGATCATGACATTTACACAGTCATTAGACACTGTATTCCAGAAATACAGTGTTGATGCTCCACCACTTAGTGGAATATGCTTTTCAGCACCAGTGAGATCTCATCAGTTTCAAATCTAGTAATTAGTGGCAGTTGAATATACAGTATCTAATTATATGCCCATCCCATAGTTATTCATCTCTCCTGACAAAGAACAGCTGGATCTGTCTCTGCTTTCAGCATTCCAAATTTATCACAATTGTGCTGGACACAAAAAACTTGAGCTGCAAAGACAAGAAGCTTTCTGAAGGAAAAATCAAGCTGTTTCTGCTTAGCTGGCATATACAGCTACCCTAACTTGTTACAACTACACCAACGTCTGCAGTTTGGTAACCCTTTGGCCCAAGTTCCTAAACAGGAAATCCTACCTTGCTTACCAAATTTAAATCCTGTCCTCATTTGGCTAAGCAGGTTTTGGGGTCTAGGAGGGGGGAAGGAAAGGAAGATTGGAACTAAATCTCAAAAAAAGTGAAATGAAAAACCTTAAAGATTTAGTTCATCTCAAAGTCACATTAAAATTGCCTATTTTAGTAGTATATTATTGTACATAGGAAAACAGGCTTGAATACTAATGAATTAGAAGGCCTATAAATGCACAATACATTAACTTTTCTATCATTTGAAGTCAAGCTATATACAATGAATTCAACTCCAGCTTCAACATGAGGCCATAACACATTTGTTTAATTTCCTTTTCTTAAAGTGATCCTTAAAAGTTATTTTTTCTCCCCCGCTTTGAAACTCATCTCAAATTGTGCCAGTTTACTTCAAGAGAATAAGAGATAAAGGGGCCTGTAACAGCTTTGATTTTAAAGGAGGGTATTGAGCAATTCTAGTTTGACTCTGAAGTGTTTACAACCACATCAGCTTTTGGCAAGTATCCTTTAGAATTTGGCATCCACTGAAGGAGGGCACAATAGCAGCAGCTGTCTGAGATACAAGAATAATGATAGAGCAAATGAGATGCTTCTTTTCTTTGGTCCCTCTCAGACCCTGGTGAATAGAGTTCATCCTACAAAATAGCTAAAGTTTAATACCAGTTATGCTTTTGTGATACACAGGGGGCATCCATTACTTTTTCACACTGCAACCAGTTTAAAACCTCCCACAGCCATCTAACAGGACACTTCCATGGACTTGGGGCTTGATTGTTCAGCATTGCTTGCTGAGTTCGGTGTCAGCTCGATCCGTGTGTCTGTGTGGGAGCGGTTCCTGGAACCATCCCCGGTGTGGGACCGGCTCCTCGTGCCCTCCCCGGTGTGGGACCGGCTCCTCGTGCCCTCCCCGGTGTGGGACCGGCTCCTCTGTCCTTCCAAAGAGGTTACACTGGAGCCAGAAGCGGTGCGGGACCTCATCAGCCTGGTCATGCTAGCAGAGGGCACTGGAAAAGGAGTCTATCATTAATACCTTGCTTCACGGGCTTGGAAGGAAACCCTCACCTTCCTCTTGGCCTTAACCACCCTTGGAGAAGCCTTCAGGGTTGAATAGATACTTTTCAGGGTACCTTCACATGCAGGAGCACCTCCCCTGCTCCAGGCATGAAGTTAAGGAGAGCAAATTACTACAGCAAAATTAGTGGCCAGGGCTGAGGGATTCGGGAAGTTTTAGGGCTCATTGCTGTGGCTGCAAGAACCCAGAGGGAAACTGAAGAGACTCATCAGCCCTCCCATCACTTTCCAGTATTCAGTCTTTGGTGGCAGCCCAGGCTCACAGTGCAACCACAATACAGCAGCAGCTGTCAGAAGCAAATATGGGAAAAACAAGCAGCTCCAACTAAAAGAAATCTCTGAGCCAATGAGGTTTTAAATGCTGAGTGCAGTGGATGGGCCATATCCTGTGGTGCCACGAGGATACACTATTACCAATATCCACCTTAAAAACATCGAGCTAAAGTAAAAGAGGTATTTGTGGGTACTAGCCATTTACAAACTCTCTACTATTTAATAACATCACTTGGTCTGAAAACCCTTTGCCCACATACAGCATTTGTTTTTTTCTCTTTGCAAATGCATATCCAAAAGGGAAAGGGTGACACACATCTGGGATCAGAGACTCTGTGGATGCTTAGATGCCCAATTAACTTTGGTAGCAAGATCAACCATTCCATAAAACCAATACTTACTGTATCCCATTCCCTGAACAAAGTATTTGAAAGCTTCAGCAAGCTTGGCAGGCTGCAAAAGAGAGAGAGCTATCATAGGCAGTGCTCAGTAGGTTATATCACAATGTTATAGATTCCCCAAATGCCCTGTGTTAACAAGGAGATCTTAAATATTGTCTGGGTTCTAATGACTACATGAAAACTTCATTTATGAGAAAATGCCACCATTCCTTTCCCTAGTCTTCTCCCCATTATTTTACAAATTGGATACATGCATTTGAGAATGACATTTCCAGAGAACACAAGTGATCTAAACCTGGCTCAAACTTGAGTTACTTGTGCAGTTACTGAAGCAGGTGAACCAAAGTAAAACAACTGACCTCACAAAATGTACAAGGCAGTTCATGCAACACCAGTAATTGAGTTATTCCTAATCAGCAGACAACAAATTCAGCTATTCAGAGCTGATAGCTATGTTTATAGGGCAAGAAAGCTCACCAGGAATACACAAGCACAACTGCCTACAACTGACATTCTTGCAATGAGGCACTCCCTGTTTCAATTTCACAGTCTCGATTATTTCACATGAAAATATTTTTTGCATAGTTCTCTGAACTACTGCAAAGAATGGACTCTCTATATCAGAAGCAATGCACATACTACCACGTGGCTTTAAAAAAGCCTTTTCCCAACTCCCACTCTTGGAGCATACACTGCCTGTACAGGGGCTTCAGCTGCAGGCAATTGGAAATTTAGCTTTTCCTTTAAGTTCACAAACACCACGTTATATTGCATAGAAATCTGTTTAGATGTTAGATCACATTCCAAAGCTGATTTACAAATCAGCTCTTTTAGTGAGGCAACAAAAGGGTATAGGTAATTATTAACTTTGCTAGCCTGGTTTTATTAGCAGCTTGGAACTTATGCCTCAGTGTGTTTTAGAAACTCCAGTTCATCCACAGTCAAGCTGAGTCAGTGTATGCGAGAACACAGCATTGTTATTTTCCTGTCTCCCACTTTCCTGATGTATACTATAAATAGTCCAAGTAAGAACGTTGTTAAAATGCTAGTGGCTCAACCCTTAATTCACATTATCTTAGTAAATAGGCATAAAATAATACCTCTGCATTCCCACCTCAGGTCTTTACTTGGTTTAGACTTTATTAGTGAAAATAATATCCCTTCCCAATCTTAGTTTTGCACTTCATTGCTCTTTAAAGAAAAGAGAAAGCTCAGATGACCAACTGACATCATTATTCATGAAATCATAACCATCCTTTTGGCTGACATTTGGGAACAGCAAGTACCCTACAGGAAAACACCCATTTGTTGCAGTCTGACACGCTGCAGAACATGATTAGTAGGATTTCCGCCAGCCAAATCCTACCTGGGAAACTTGGGGGAGCCCGCCACAGTCAGCCATCTGAAACAGAACGAGAACAGCCAGTTAGTGCAATGCCAGAGGAACTCACTTATGCTCAGGGTACATTGAAACAACCTTTTTAGCTATCTGGCAGAAAAAACACTTTCTTTTGTTGTGTAACATACACATGGATGAACATATCAAAGCAAGCTGTTAAATGTTTATGAAAGCTGTGACCAAAAAACCACAAAGTGTCTTTACTGACACACAGGCAAAGCATCAGCTGGAGCTACAAATGTTTTTTGCTGGGCAGCAATTACCAGTTTCTTAGAAACCAGCCTAATAGTCCAGGTTGCAAGTTCAGCTCCAAACTACAATAACATGACTCTGTACTGACCTGGATGACAAACAGGGTAGAGAAAACAAACACCCAAAGCTCAGAGGTGAGAGGGAAAAACGATTTGCTGAAATCACGGATGGCAAGCATCGGCCTGACTTGCCAAGGGAAGCAGGGAAAGCCAAATGAGAAAAGCTATCTTGAGTGCATGAAATATTTTTGGAGCATTTCATTTTTCCTGCCACTCCACCCCTCAAAGTCAACCCAACAAAAACAGTCCTGTTCCAAGGAACACTAAAAGCTGAAAACAGTAGAGTTGTAAATTACAGGAAACTCCAAATCCTATCTAGGATTAGTTAGCAGCAAAACAGGCCTGCAGAAAGATCTGGCATCAGCCATATCCCTGGACTGAGCAAAGGCTAGCCACTGATAAAAGGTCTGAGATAATGTCAATAACTTTCTTGTCTGCCACACCACATTATAGGGCAGCAGTGTAACTCAATGTTAGGAGGAAAAAAAATTAAAAATCTTTATAATAATTATCACTGACCAGTTCAATAAAGACATACAGTAGAAGTTCCCAGCAAAGCATGACCAAACTTGTTTCACTGTTTGCATGCTATTACCTCATCAGTAACAAGCTGAAGATTTCCCCCATACTCTGAACACCAAATATCAGCCAAAGCCTTTGCATGATGTTCTGCTGTTTAGAAGTGCATTTTATCAACCTTTTTTGGAAAATAGCATTAAGATATCCTGGACTGTACCCTCATAAAAGGCAGGATGACCAAACTGGCTGATAGATTAGCTGTCAACTCACCTGATGCTTCTACTGAGAGGCAAGCACAAGAACAGAATTAACTTGTTTGCACTCCTACTCTGCTCACAGCTTTTTCAAAGCTTTCAAAATATCTTAAGATCAGCTTTGCCAGCTCTAGTCAAATTCATTATGGGTATGTGAAATACTGAACATTTCAACTCTCATCCTTACTATTTTAAACTGGAGAAGCTGAGAAATTCGCTGCTGTTAACTCTGATGAGAAGCCCCTAGTCTTGTTTATCCCACTAAAATACTCTCACCCTGAATGAGTTCTCTTTTCACAAGAGAACTGGATTCTCACTGTGTTATCAGTATTGCAACACATCACTCTGGTTCTGCTTTTTCAGCCAATCCAAACCAATATAATGGTTTATATGAGAAGAATGTTTATTTTAAAAAGCACAGGTTATGTTATTACCTTCAGAAGTGTGGTCCTTGTTGGGTCCAGCTTTGAGTTGCATTCAACCTGTATAAAATAATAGCAGCACAAGGCATTGTACACAAGACTTCAATTACGAACTCTTGCATGAAAACAGATTTAACACCTTGTTTTCTGGCTTAATATAGACTGAGTGTCTTATGATTCTGTGTGAAAACTATGTTTACATAATACATATCTTTAAACCCAAGTAGGTCACCTCACATTTTTAACTTCATTTTTTCCATGTACAAACCTATAGTAGGGAATTGGGAGACATTTTTTTTCATCTGTTTCTGGGACTTCAATGGAAACAAGTGCTGTTTATCTTGTGATTTGGGGTCATCTGGTAGCATCCCAAGTGGTGAGCAGCCATGTGGCCACAGGCCAGCAGACTGGGCATGCCCATTAAGGCACAACATTTGAAGTCATCCAGTCATCTGGGGCGAGTTATAATGGTCAAAAAGAAGCTCTTCACTTCCAGAGTGACCCAGGGCACAGCTCCAGCACCACACAGCAAGTTAAAACACCAGCAGCAGATTCCTCTCTAAAGGAAAATATTTGCGGTTCACTGGAACTGCTGTGGTGATTGTTCCTAACGTGGTAGCTATTAAATAATGGTGCACAGCAGAGGGGAAAACCAGCATAGAATTAATGGTAGCTCTCCTGTGGTCTGGAAGAGGAGAGCCACTAGGCTGGATTGGTAGCCAGCAGGGCTGCTGTGTGGCAGGAGCTCTGATGGCCTCGTGCAGGCCCTTGGCTCGCCCACCCATCCTCAGCAGGGGGGCAAAGATGGCTTGAGGTACCCACCACAGCATCCACTGCTGGGGAGCTATCACCGACCACCAGGAGGACAGGACACCTGCAAAGAAGCACACACAAGTGGTGTTATCTCTGCCACCCAGCCCAGACTTGCCCTGAGCTGCATTTTGTGTCTTTGGGAGTGTGAGACAGTTAAGTGTGTGGAAAGGATTTGGTTTGTATTCCAGTCACCTTAAACATACATCAAATCCTGCATTAGCTGCAGATCTACTGACATCCTCTGATTCCTTGCCTGAGAACTTGATCTCTTCCCCAGCTGGCAGCAAATCAGCCCTTCACAGTGCTCTTATTCCTTGCTTTATAAGAAATTGAATGTAGGCATCAAAGTCTCATGCCTAAAACCCTCCAGGCCCTTGAGCTCCAACTTTTGGATCTGTCTATTCAATTCCAACCAGATTGTCAGAGGAACAGAGTCTCCTGTGTATAACCACCAGCAGCTGAGCTAGGAAGGACTTGACTCTAATTACGTTGCACAAGTTGCAGCATAAGCAAAAAGCCATTAGCAGAAGATCTGTCAGTCATTCTTATACCTGCTTTATCTTCCAGAATATTTTTGGTTGGTTTTCAAATGGTTTTAAGTTGGGTTTTTTGGTCATACAGGCACAGCTCAAGTACCTTCAGAGCTATAGGTTCCATTAACTGTAACATATTTCTGCATGAAGCTAAGTACACCAACTTTGTAAGCCCAAATTTTGCAGAGTGACAGGAATGACTTCACTTTCAATTTCAATGTTTGCCAAGTCTGAAGAGTTCTTCCTAATGGCAGCCTCTGACTTGCAGTAAACTTTCAAATGAAATACTTACTGAAGGGTGACAACATTTACTCCAGGAACAGGGCGCTCAATCTCTAGGTCTCGTCGACTAAAAAAAAAAAAAAAAAAAAAAAAAAAAGGAGAGGACAAAGGCTTTTGGTACACTGGAATTTTACAGACACTTCTAGATTCTTCTAGTTTAGAGAAAGCACAAACACTTAATCTGATATATATTGTAGTCTCCATAACTGATATAGAACCACACTTAGACTGAAGGATCAATGTCTTAGTTCAGCCCCAGTCCACAGTCTTTCACCCCACAAATGCACAAGGTCCTTCTCCAATAAGTAAACCACCTGAGATCCCTAAAGGTGCTGTTTAAGCAGAACTTCACACTGGGGGAACACATGTAATCCCACCACACAAGTAATATTGTCTTTAAAGAGCTGGACAGCCTCTTTAAAAAGTTTCCAGTTAGAAATCAGGTAAATGTATTTACCTGTTGTAAGAGTTGACAAAGAGATGAAGGTTGGTTTGATTCATATCATTAATAATATGCTGACGGTAAGTATGGATCAGGTCATGGTTGCTGTGAATCTCTTCCTAAAGTAGAGACAGAATCATTCAGAATAGGGGCTATTTTCTGAAAGGATCTGAAGACATGGCACAGTAGTTGTGTATCAGACTCATATCTGCACAACAGGAGTGCACCTTGAGGGAAGGGACAACTTCTAGCACCCAGTGAAGTCACCCAGAATCAATATTAGCTTCTGATTGCAGTACCACAATTTTCTCTTTAAAACTCCAGGATTTTGTAATGTTAAAATCTCCCAATTGCAAAACACATTGTAGTGCAGATGGTTACAGTCAGACAAGTGTGAGGTTTTAAACTAAACAAAAAAAAAGATTCAGGGTAAGAAGCCTAATAAATGTTTCCAGGGCAAAGCAGATTTTGAAAGCTTACAAACATGTAATGTTGAACTCAATTTCACAATAGTAAATAACTAAGCTTCGAGGACTTCAATCAGTAACATTTTCAAACAGTTGGGTTCTAAAGTCTTTATAGATTTGTTCCTTGTTCTGCTGGAATGGAGATTTCCATTGCATTACTAACAATGTCAAGCACAGCGAAGTAGTCTCAGAAAACAGTCCAGCACTTTGGCATAAGGCTTGCACTGAGGAGCACCACTAATACTAATAACCAGCTGTCACAGAGTTACAAGTATAGTATACAAAAAAGATGTGGGGTTTTTCAGCTCAGAACAGGAGTACATACTCATACTCATGTTTGTGTTGGCTGCCTACACAGGGAGCTGCCCCTACTACAGTTGTCACAACTGAGATGCACTTGAGTACTCAGGACACAGCAAACCCATGGCAGAACACACCCTCAGAATGCTGGGGACACAAGTATGAATCCCATCTCACAGTTTAACTTCACCCTTTATTGTTTAAGTGAAGGCTTTACCCCTCCTCCCAGCCCCAGGAGGTAAATACAGATGACTGAATACACCAGAGGGATCTTTTGAACTTTACCTTTCCAAATAGATGTGAAATGACCATGTCTGGCAAAGCGTTTGTCCAACCTGAAATCTGAACAGCAAGATTATCTGAGTATCTGCTGCTGACAGCCCCTGAACAAATGACACCTTCCAATTACCCATATATAGACCAATGGATGTTTCCCTGCTCTCTCTCCAATATCCTAAAATGATATTTTGCCCCCTCCTTCCAACTATAACACCTTTAGGGGCTCATGTTTGAGTCATTCTCATCAGATGTCTTCACTAATGCAGTTATATAGGGAACACACTGCTAGGGGCACTGGTGTACAGGAAATCACTCCCTGCAGGAACACCACAACCAGCCAGATGGGTGTCATTTAACCCCACTGCCCACTCTCCTCTCTAACAGCCCACCCTGACAATGCAATGGAACAGGTACCATAAGCTCACAACCCACAGTAAATGCTCTTGCTTTGGAAGGACACAGGAATATAAGGCACCTGCTCTACTCTTGAGGTGAGCAATACTTGAGAGGTGGAAGGCAGAGGCACAGATATAGAAGAATTTAATGCAGTGAGGCATTGGGTGAGAATTGAAATGGGTCTGAAGTTCATTGTAGCATAGAAAAGTTACATTTCATTTAAATAAGTTTGCCTGTCACAGTATTTTGCTAAATTTGATCAGAGAATATATTTAGTAATAAGCCTTGAAAGAATGTTACATCCCAGCTCCACAAGTTTCTCCCAGGAGTTTCTTTTATGTCAACATTTTCTGGTTTGCCCACATTTACTGTAGTTAATGCTCTTTTCTGAGTCCTTTCAGCACCTAATGCTCATGAACGAAACATGGAAGATGCTGTTCTGGACATTTTTGTGTGCTTTACTTCATATTTTGGACTGTGCTGGTAAACAAAGCCACGGACAAGAAAGATCTTTCCAAAACTACCATGTCTAAGTAAACTGTTCTCACCAGCAGTTATGAGCTCTTAAGAACTGTCCCAGCAGCTCTGTTGTGCCACATGTATCTGTACCTGTTTTCTCAAAGTACTTATTTTTATCACTAGCCCTGTATGAAGTGTTTTTGCAAATGGAAGAATAAACCCCAAAGGAGTTACCCCAGGATATTTTGTATCTGCAGCCATGCCTTGGCATAAAAGATTGCCAAGCTCCTCATGTTCCACAGGCTTGCAGTAACATTTATTTTTCTAACTTAAAGTTGTTTACCTTAGTTGCTGCCCAGTCCATCCAACCTTCAGCACAAGGGTTTACATTAATAAGAACTAATCCCTCCACCATGTCTGCATGGTTTAACTGCAAAAGAGAAGATTTAAGATTGATCAGATATCCTGTGCAACTTGACAGTCAGCAAAACAATTAAGCTAGCAAATTATGTCCTGGGGAGGAAAGGGGTAGGTCCAGTTTTATCTTGCAGAAAACAAGTATATGTATGGGGAAAAAAAAAATCATTAGAGCAATTCAACTGAGCAGCTGGAGAACATTAGGATTTAACTTTTTCTCCACCCACAGTTTAAATAGAGAACTCCCATTATAAAAACCTTCTGCAAATCAACTGGGTAGAGCCCAGGCCTTAAAATGGAAAATCCAGGTCTTCAGGATTAGCTATCCTGCAGATTGTGGTATTTCACTTAAAAGCCTGGCTTGCATACTTAACTGGGTACATCAGAACAGGAACTCTCCATGCACACTATGGGGACAACAATGTGAAAAGGATGTTGGGTTTGAGGCTTTAGGGAAGCTCCACAAAACTTACAGCAAATCTGGTTAAAATGTAGGCACCAGCTCCAGTTCCCATTCCTATGATGGTCTTCAGCCTGCACAGCAATAAAACATAAGAGACAAATGAGGAAAAGTGCTGAAAATAAATTACACCAGTAGCCTTCCTCTTTCACATGCCAGTGTGTATCTAGAGAATGGTGGGCTCAGTTTGGGCAAGCTATGGGCCCTCAGCAGCATCAGCGGCTCTGCAGGGCCCTGGTCCTTGTGCATTGCAGGGCAGCAGCTATCCTCACTTATCTTTGAGGAAATATACTGAGCAACCACAGCATTGTTCTGATCCTGGGAGGAAATGATTAGTCTCTGCCAGAAAAACTTGTAAGATACAGACCTGAAATCTGCAGCCTGAATACAAAGCTGCCCCCTCCCCAGGCTCCCCCTGCCCTCCCCATCACAGCTATCCAACTGGGGCACTGGCTCCTCTCTAACAGGAAGCTGGCTGGGAAACATCTACTATCCAGTCACTGGGGTGATAAAGTTTAAACTTCATAACCAAACAGGGCAGAAACAAACCAAATATTTGCATTAACTGAAATCAGGTTTAAAGCATCACCTACAAGGTCTTAGAGAATAAATGGAAGGGAAGGCTAGACAAAACCACTCAGAAAAATGGTTTTTTCAATGCTTTTAGGAAAATACCTGAGGATAATTTTCATTCTCATTATCAATATTAAATCAATACTTTGTTAATACACTCCAGTTTGATTTTCAAAATACTGATGGTATTGATCATATTCTTTTGTGCAGCACAACAGAACTGACAGCCCTATGCCTGACATTAGGCAATTCAAAAACATCCCCTGAAGAGGTAATGAGGTAAACTGGTCTGAAGTAAGAGCTGGTTGTAACTGATCAATGTCTAAACTGGGGAGCTGGTCCAGCCTCTGTTTTCCAAAGCTGCCTAAATCTGAATGCCAAATTTTCTCTGCTTGTTCTGAAAAGCCCTTGGAGGCATCTACCTGCCCTCTCCACTGAGTACCAGGAGCACAAACTCCACAGAAAGAGTATATTTCTCAGCTACAGCTCCTGCTAAAGCTGAACTTTAAGGGAAGACAACCCCCAAACACAGTGCAGGCAGGCAACCCAGGAACATTGGCACTAGGACTTTCAGCTGGTAACCTGGCATCTGCTCCTGGTAGTAGAAAAGGCTTAGGGAGGTCAGACTGACCCCCCCTTATGACATTCAAGCTACAGAAACAAAACAGTACACGTCTTCAGATGGGACTGTGCTTTTTTTTTCCTGCCTAACCACACAGGAAAACGTGGGTTGTTACAGTGGGAAGAACAGATTGTCTGTGCCCTGCCCCTGAGAGGGGGATGCACAGAGAATACTGGAGGAAGCCCCTAAATTAGGCACATGGGATTTCTCCTAAGTTGCTTCCTGTTTAAAACTAAACAGACATTTCAAAAAGGGACAGAAAATAAGCTCTTTCAGAAACCAAGGCAAAAGCAATCCATCTATAAAACAGAAATCCAAAACAACCACAAACGTAGCTCAAGCAAACAAAATGCCAGACAGCCATGCCAAAGCAAATGCCTGCTCTTTCAGCAAGCCACATAGAGAGAAGAATGAGAAAAATAAGTAAACAATTCTGCACTCACCCAAACTGTTTAAGGATTCCAGGAATCATTTCAGCCAGCTGATCCATGGAGGGATACACATACCTACAACAAGCATGTTTTTGAGGTGTTATTACACCACGTCCAGCAGTTTACACTGGCATATTTAGAGACACAGTGATCACTGTAGATGTGGTACCAAATGTGGCCATCATGAGATCACTGGGTGTATGAGCTGAATTTAAATCAGGAGCAAGCACAAGTAATTTAGCAGAAATAGGAGCATAATCTATGTATGGCCTCTATGTTACAGGACAATGAATGTCTAAGAACAAAACAGACCACAATGAATCTGAAATGAAGGAAAGTTAACACTTTGACCTTATGAAAACGTTTGAACCAGAGAGATGAGTTTCCAACCACATTCACTAGGTTTGTATTTCTGGTCTACCACAAAAAAGTTCCTCTGTATTTCAGAATCAGGGACTACAGAAGTGAGTTCTAGATACTTGGCAAAAAACTTACATGTGTGTTTTTAGGGACACAAACATTACCATAGGATAAATGAGAATAGTTTTCCATTACTATTGATGGAGAAAATGAAGGCATAAGAAAGGCTATGAAGTTGCTGAGGAAGGCTCAATAAAAATAGCTGTTTGTTAATGCTCCTGGCCTTCTTCAAAGCAGAAACATAACTTTGAGGGAAGGAAATTCTGAGCAAAATCTCAACTGAGTAGCATGTGGAAAAAAATCTACCCTAAGTAGAGCTGGAAAACATCTGCCTAGGATGTATTTAAATCTCTGCTTCCCATCAGAATTACACCTAATTATTCCCTAGTTTAGCCTCCAAAATATAACCAAGCAAAAACCACCAAGGACTACAAAATGTTTCATTTTCTTAGATTCTGTTGTTGGTAAAATTAAACCTTGTCATGACAAAAGCTGGTGTCACTGCAACAGCTTTGGTCTGGGAGACTTTATTGCAGCCTTTCAGTACTTAAAGGAAACCTATAAGAAAGAAGAGGACAAACTTTTCAGCAGGGCCAGTTGTGATAGGAAAAGAGGTAATGGTTTTAAAACAAAAAAGGGTAGATTAAAATTAGATCTAAGGAAGAAGTGTTTTTACAAGGAGGGTGGTAAACCCTGAAAAAGGTTGCCCAGAGAGATGCCCCACTCCTCCAAATATTCAAGATCAGGTTGGACAGGCCTCTGAGCAATCTGATCAAATTGTCCCTGCTCATTGCAGGGGGTGGACTAGATAACCTGTAAATTTCCCAAGCTTTGATTCTATGACTTAATTTAGGCTTGCTGGCCTCCCAGTTGAAGGGCAGGTAAACATAACAGCTTCTCACACAGCCATCATTTTATCAAGCAGTACTAGCCACAGATCATGATGGGTGTCCTCTGTGCTGACAACTCAGAGGCGATAACACTAGTCCAGGACATGAGGGCTAAGGCACTTAAAAGCTCATGATTTAAACAAATGCAAAGAAGGGATGACTGAAATAGCTTTGTAGGCTGCTCTGATAGACAACTGGGCCATTGCAGCTAACAACAGCATCAGACCAGCTTAAAAATTAAGCAGGGAAATAGACTGGCTCATGCAATAAGGGTACTTATAAGCTCCTTAATACGTAGTTCTCACAGAACAACTGGTCCTTGCCTTGAATCCTCCCCTTGGCATGTTGGCTGCTCCCTTCCTCAGCCAAGCTGATTCCTGTCCAAGGGGCATCTCAAGGTAAACCTCTCTCATTTGACCTAAACAGGCCAAGCCTTTTGGCAATGACAGTGCTCAAGGCACACAAGGTTCCCAAGACTTACAGCATCACACATGGTGCAGTCAGGGATATGCAGCTGTGACATTCTGTGGGGGTTCACCACCTTGTTATTGCCCAACAACTTGGATTTTCCAGGTAGGTTATCTACTTAACATCTACCATGCTGCCATTTCACAAAGACCACAGATTTAAGAAGGAGGCGTATGTAGAGGTCTGTATGTAGAATATCTGTCTTGTTTACAGTAATAATTTAATTTTAGATTTTTTATTCAGAATGCCATTACAAAACAAGCTAACTCATGATTGGAATTGACAAGATGTAGATATCTGTCAAGGAACTGCTTTACAAGCACTCTCATTATCAGAGCTAAAAACACAAAACTACAGCCAAAAGCCTACTGTGAACTGCCACAACAAAACAGAGCTCCCAGAACTCCAGTACTTTAGAAACAGAGTGTCAGGATTTAAGTTCAAAAGCCAACTACTCTGCTTGATGCAAGTACCTTTTAATGAAATTGCAGATAAAGACTCCTTTTCCAAACAAGGATAACTATGAAAGCATAGGCTGTTTCCCTGACAACTCACCCAGTCTGGAAAGATGGTNAACAAATAGGACTGACAAAAGAACAAACTAGACCAGGTCTGGATATTAGCTCATTATATGACAGATAAGATAAAAGGCTGGCTAAGGACACAAAGCCATTTCATACTGACTTGACATATAATTCATATAAATCCAAGCAGCAAAAGACTGCTTATCAGACAGGACCCAAAACCCCAGCAGGGTTGTTTTTTCAGTCCTACTGACAGTATACCATCAGCCTCCTCTCAAGATGTTTTTACAGCATTCATACACAGTTGCTATGAACTACCAGAGATATTTTCCCCCTTTAACTGAAACGTTCCAATTATTTACTGCACAAGGATTACAAAAAAAAAAAAAAAAAAAAAAAAATCTGAGAATTACACGTGCTGTGAGAGTTAGGAGCCATTAAACAGCTTCCAATGCACACAAAAAAGCAAGGACCTGGGCAGGGTTTCCCAGCCACTGCTGCTTTCTCCCAGGCAGAACCTGTGCTGGTAAATAAAGAGCCCACTCACGGTTCAGCCCGATGTCGTGGTAGGTGAGGATGGCCGGGCGGTTCCCCCTGGGAGTGCCACACATGGTGACACGGACGGAGCCGTGCACGGTCTCCACATCTTGCTCCTGGGAGAGAACAGGAAGACTGTCAGGGATTGTCCCAGTGCTCCACAGCTGCTGCAGCAGAGCCTGAGTGACCATGGGCACAGGTCCTGCCCCATCCCAGGCTCTGCAATCCCATTCCAACACCCTCTGTTCTCCCCCATGGTGGGGCTCCGTGATAACATTTTACATTTGACTGTCACCTACCCCAGCCCACAGACAACTACAGAAGCACTCAAGCTGCTAGCTCTAACCAGATGCTGAGGGTATAGTTAAACATTTTTTAACCACATTAAAAGGCAGGATAAACAAACAAAGAAAGCAGTTTGTTGTAGTGAAACCTAAAATAACAGGAGCTTACAACTATGACTCTTAACATTTGCAAAAGTACAAGTCGCCAAGATAAAATATTTCTGATTTCTAGGAAAAGAACTCTAGCTGAACAAATAACCATTATCCCCCAAAGAAAGCAGCATTAAGTAGCTTGTATTTGCTTATTTGCCATAAAGATTTATTACACTGTGAAGCCTTGTGATTGCAGTAGCCTTCTTGATAAAGGTGACAGCCACATGTGCTTGTTTTATGGCTTGTGATGTTCAGACCTGAGCATAAACCCAACTGTCTAAAGTTTGCCAATAGAACAAAATAACCACAACACTATTGTGGTGCTTATCAGAAAAGCTACAGTAAGCCACTATTATTTGGCATAACAGAAGTTTATACTACTTATTGATCTTAAAACCAAGGACACCTTCACTAACAAGCCAAAGTCCCCATGAAGACCACCTTCTGGATCTCTACCTAAGTTAGATGTGACTTACACAAAAGATAGAAAAGTTTTTGTTTCTTTTGCAATTCAACTTCAGATGAATTTAAATTATTTGGTATTTTGCCAATGTGTATAAAAGGAATCACAAACTCACTGTTATTTCTGACACTTATTTACAGTTACACTCACATAACAATCAAAGAATTATACAGGCAGCAGCCAGTCTTTGCATCTCACCAGAATCCTTTATTTACTGCACAGGACACAGATATGATCCATGTCATTCACCACTGCAGGGCTTGCTTCACTTGTTCCACACAGTAACACCCAGAGGCAAAATCCAAGTTAAATTCAAATCTATTAAAATTATGCTGTAGAAATCAGAGGTGTACAGCCTATGCAAAACCTTTTTTAAAAAAACCTCTTCCAATATCTGAGGTAATAATCCAATCTAAATCTCAGGTCCTTAATTTGATACAAGGAATACACTGTACATTTTTGAAAATAAGGATTCTAGGCAACACCATTCTACATTTCATCTATTTTCCTTTTAATTAGACAATTACATCAATTTTAAGTTACAACTGAAGCACTGAATTAAGATCTAAGCCCCTTGTGACGGGGAGAGATTAGTATTGCTGCTCTCTGAACTACAGCCCATCAAACCCCTAATTTTCAGCTTTTATATCTCCTTAGAGACTCATTCCTCTGCATACTCACTGCATTACTTATCAAGTAAGCTGTATCTTCCACATCCAGGACCATCCTTAGGCAAAACAGGGTGGCAAATCCAGCAAGTCAAACAGAGGACGGGTGGCAGGTTTTTACTTTGTCCCAGCATGAAACTGGGTTATATAGACAAGCTGCTCTCCTACATAGGCTTATGACTCCCATAATGCCCAGCTGGGGAAACCAAAACAGACTAATTCACGAGGATGTCATTCTTAAATAGGATTTGAACCAGGTTTGATCAGGGGTAGAACGTACTCAACAGAGGTCAGACATCAAAGATGAACTAAGTCCCTGCCACACAACGTAAAAAAGTGCCAAATTTCAAACCTGGGAATTAGCAGAGCTGTTTCCATCAGGTTTGGAGAAACTTAGCTTCATTTTGCATTTTGTCATCTGAAATGCTGGAACACCCCAAACTTTGGCTAAATTAAATCAGAATTGAGTTCTTTCCTAAAAGTCAGGGTTAAAGTTTCCAGTAAACACAAAAGACTAAAATATTAGTGTAAGTCACAACGATTCTGAACAACAGAACCAAGGCTTTTTAAATGTTTGATATGTAGTACTTTCCAAAGTAGATAAGCAACATTTAGTTTAAAGGATTCCTACATCAGCACATGAAATCACCAAGTGCAGTTTTTCAAAGACAATATGGTATTGTACATTATACATTAGGTATGTAACTAATATCCTTTCCAACCCAAGCCTTTCTACAATTTTGTTTTAACAGTATATGTTAAAGATCATCTAATTCCAATCTCCTGCTGGGGGGAGGCATGCCACCCATTAAATCAGATTGCTCAGGGCCCCAAAAACATTCTATATAATTAATATATATTTGGGTATTATCATTATACAATATGCCTGAAGAGATTTTCAGTGCCAGTACACAGAAATTAATAATAGCTGAAATTAATAATGATGGCAATTAATATTTTCCACATTCTACTCTCTTACACTTAGCTAATTTAAAAAATAATAATTTGGCAACCTCAACACAGCAATGAGAGTAAGCATTATTGTGTAACAACTCCTTCTGAGTGTAGAATATTGAAATTATTTTCTCCTCAGAGACTAATAGGCATTTCATATAATCAGATTTTTTATTGCTAGAGCTTTCCAACAACTACAGTGAAAATCCAGAACCTATTTTCTTTGCAGGAAGCACCTTCAAGATTCAGGACCTTCCTCCTTCATGCATGAAAGAAAAAGTCTGTCCATGGTAGATAAAACCAAACCCTTGAACCTTCACATCCCACTGACCGCCACAGCTAATTCTTCCGGAACTGGAAACCCGAGCCCAGGTCAAACTCAGTGTCAACTAAAAATAGTTCAGAGACAACAGGTGACCATGGTCCCAACAACTGCCATAACACAGTCAGTTTAACAATTGGCTCCATTCCTCATTAGCATCACAGTGAGACTCCCCTAATTCAAAAGGGTTGTGCTATTTTCCCGTAGCACAAGTTATTAATGGGAAATACACATAAGGGTCTAAAAAAAACAATCAATTCAAACCAGTTTGTTTGGTGACATCAAACCAACAACTTCACATCCTGATTGATCCTATTAAAGATCAAGAGATTTGTCTACGTGATGTAGGGATGGATGTTTTCAAAATGCAGAGCACTGAAAACAGATGGCAGCACATCTCAATCAACATCAACATTATAGTAAGAGGCTCTTCACCAACTGATTTGTATTAAAACACTATCTTGGAAAAAAAAAATCCAAGGTACACTAATCCGATAGAAGGATAAAGACAAACACACCATCTGTTCACATATCTCACTTTGACAGAGGTGCAGTCTTATCTTAGTGCACTAAACACAACCACGAAAATACTTTCAATACATGCAATTTAAGGGAGGCTGTCTCAGTTTGAAGGAGCTGGTACATTCTAAAATAGATTTTATTTTTGCTTCAAGTGACCTTTTTATTTTTTCATGAGGTTAGAAGGGGAAGACAATTTGTTATCACACAGAAGGGCTCATTTATTCCTTCCCGTCTCTTCCCTGGCTAAGGAAGATATGGATTAAAGAACATGTTTATGAACAAGTTATTTTCTGAAGTACAAAATATGCAACCAAAATATCTCAGATATCTAAAAAGGAAAACTGCACATGCACACTGCACATTTGCTAAATACTTTATATTTTAGTTAAAATACTGCATTCCATCACAATTATTTTAAAACTTTCAAACATACTTAATCCTCAGTTACAATCTCGTGCTTTTAATTCATAACATTATGACTGTTAAGTACAACTCCCCTTAGGACTGAGGGAAAAGCTTCAGAGCTTTTAGAGAAGATTTAAATAGCTTTAAAATTTCTAGGAGATTGTATATTTTAAATTCCTATTACTTAAGAACTTTACTATAGATATACCTGCATAGGCTATTTTTTCCACTTCTCCTTTTCAATTTCTTGGAGATTGAAAAATATTTGAGCTTTTAATGTGGTATTTCAATATCAAGTTTCAAACCCCCCTTGCCCTGAAGTTCTTTAGGATTTCCCCCATAGCTTTTTCTACTCTAGAATAGAATTACAATTCATCTTACACTTGTTTTTTCCTAAAACTCCAATGCTTACATTTCCACTTATTTTTCTTTTTTTATTTGTTAACATTTCTATTCTAAACTAGCAATATTAAGAAAAAGGTCCCCAAATCAGGCTGGGAGTCAGGTACATCAGCAAGGATGATGACTTCAGATGTAAATGTAAGTGACCCTGTTAAGGTGGAAGCCAAGAACAAAAACTTTGGGGCAGGAACTGACGCAGGTTACTGCGATAGCTCTGCCCAGGGATTCTTCCTAGTCCGATTAGCACTGGGTCACCCTGCTCTGCTGAGTACAAAACCACAGCCACCCCCATCCCCTTCCCTCAGCGTCCCAAAAGGATGAGGAAATCCACACAGCACATTGCAATGCCCCAAACCACGGCCACTGGTGCCAGTGGGAATCCCACCCCTCCTGCCATGTGCACCAGCTGATTCACCTCCCCTTGCAGGGCAGCTCTTCCCTTCTCCCCAGGCAGGCAGGAGGAAGTAAAGCAGAAGCAGATCTTGCATGCCTATAGATTCAAATGGCCACAAGCCATGGATTGCAAGGGACAAACTCATCTCTGCTTGCTCAGAAACTCAGGGAAACCTGGAGCTGTGTGGCAGCTGAAGGTGGCAGAGTCCTGATGGACTGAAACCCAGAGCTGGGAGAACATACAGAGTGATGAGGGGCCAGGGCTCCACTGGCTCCAATGCTACTGAGCTAGAGCATACACAAATACACCAAACTGGAAATACAGCTACAATGTGCTTGGCACGAAGACAGCAAAGCCACACAGGGCACAGTGCCCTGCACCAGTTTATCATCAATTATGCTACAACAGGTTTGGCCAGGAACACTCTCCCTCTTGAGACACAGGGGATCTTTACTTCAATTTTCAGGTAGGTGCCACAGGCAGACATAGTAACAGACAAATTGCAGACTAGAGGTAGTTCAGAGCTGTCTGTTCTTTCATCTCTGGTCTTGGTCATCCCTTGGTAACTTCACAAAGGCTTTACTCCAGAGAATAACCACACACATGTCTTGCAACACATGCTTTCAGAAGGGCAATACCCCACTATACAGTGGCTTACTTTAAAAATGGAAAGCTGTGTTTAACTCCAGTCTAAAACTGCATGTGAAGTAAGAATCTATTTTTTAGCAAATCTGAGTAACTATGTAAAATTTAGTCTTGGAAGGAAAACACCTTGCAGACAGCTCTTTTTACTGTTCAGGGGCAGAAACAAAGTCATTAACTGAACACTGCTTAACTTGTTCCCAGAATGAAGGAGCAACTTCAGTGGATATGGTGGACACCCATATCCATACACAGGCATTAAATAAGCAGCTCCATCCTGCCAAGCACCAATACCTTCCCTTCCTGGCCAAGTCCATCCTCTTCCCAAGTGGTTCATGGGAGAGGTTGCTCAGTAAGAGCACACTTCAGTCTCAGTCCTGAGTGACCTGGGTGCCCTAGGGCCACACATGAACTTCTCTAAAGAACCAAGCAATCAAACCTCTCATAGCAGCTCCAAACCACTCTTTCCACAAATCAATCAGAAAAGAACTAAGAAAAATAGGGAGGGCACTTGTGGCTTTAAGGACCAAAGCCAAGTCTCCTTTGCAGTCATGGTTCTTAACAAAATGCATTGAGACTGCTCTTCCACATTTTTCCTTTCTGAACTAGAACAACCAAAGATTAAACTCTTAACAAAGACAGATCATTAAAAAAAGTAAGAGCTGGCACAACAGAGCTAAATGACAAGAACCACTGCTCTGGATTAGCGACAGTTAATCCAAAACATGGAGAGAAAAAAAAGCAAAAAGGCTTAGAGAATTTGATCTTGCAAGTTAAAAAAAATCTATATATACACATGGTTTACAAACCAAGCAATTTAGTCTAAGAATAGAAATTAAATATGGGTCACTTCTGGATTCTTAATCAAAATACCACAGTATTTCTGTTAGCAGACTTAATCTGGGATTCAATTTATTTAGACCAAGTGATCAATCTGGACCCAAACAGAAAGCTTCTCCCACACTGTGTGCAATCCTGCAAGAAGCTGCATGGTGACAACTTTAACTTACATTTATCAAGATTTCAGGTAATGGATTTCATTAAAAAAAGATGAGGGGAAAGAGGCAGGATTAGTGTAAACTACAATTTTTGCCATAGAAGTAAGAATCATTGAAAGATGAAAAAAATGTCCAAGATAGCTGTCTCCCTTGGTTTACAAGGAAAATTGAATTTGTTCTGTATTTTTTAAGCAATTGGCACAACATTGAATAAAAATACAGATAGGTGCTCATAAAATGCAACACACAGTAGAGAAGGGTTATTTCCTTCAAGGATTTGAACAGAGACTAGAACAATTTAATAGCTTTCCTTTTTCCTGCAGAGTTTGCCTCCATTTCTATACCCCTTGATAAAAATTAGACACCCAGCAAGCCTCTTCTCCCAACACATACTCCTTGTCCTCAGGAGTGGGAAAACACCACTCACACTGTTCCTAAAGGCAGGTACACCCTCCCTGCTCTCCACCCCACTTCAATCCAGCCTGACTTCTGTAACCATGCAATTACTTAGTCTCAGCTAAGAAGCAGCAAGGACAAACTTCTCTGTCAAAAGCCCAAATAGCAATAAAATTAGAGGATCCAGGAGAGTTACCAAGTCATTTCTCAAAAGCACGACACTCAGGGAAAGTGAAGGGCCTCTATGTGACCTAGTGGTGTGCTATGAACTTGTATGTTCTGGCTTTAAACAAAAATACAGAAACAACACCACTCCTATTACTGACAAAATTGATTGCTTAGCACCTTCCACCACCCCATAGGCTTCAGGAATATTTTGGAAAATTAAAACAGCATAATGGGATGCATCCAGAGGAACATTTCCTCCAAGGAAACGCATGCACACTGCTAATGAAAGCAAATTAATGGGGGAAAGTGTGTGTCCATGTGGGAGGGGAATATATTGTTTTCACTACCACTGCTGAAGATTCTCATTCTGTTAGCAAGAATAGAGCTGCTTGCAGCCACCTCCTTTGACTGAAACTTTCTCAGTTCCAGTCTGAAAAGACCCCCTGTAGTCCCTTCACATCGCCACAGCACAGCCCCATTCAGACCCCTCTCCCACAGTAACAGCATTCCTGGCAAGCAGGCAGTCCCTTCTGGTCACATCTTGCTGTTTTCTCAAACATCAATTCAATCTCCCCTCTTGCAAAAAGGAAAAAAAAAAAAAAAAAAGAAATAAAAAAAAAAAAAAAAGAAAAAAGAGAGAAGAATAGCTTTACTTGCCTGAACATCAAAGTCTGGAAGGAGCCGAGTGATCGCCTGTGAAGAGATTTGAAAGCATTAATTGAAGTAACTTGCAGCTACAGAAATCTATGCTTGGATATGTGTTCTAGCCCACCAGTTCTGTAGCTGAGAGCTCTGTCCATTCAATAAAAGCTCTTCTGATGAGCATCAAAATTCACCCAAGAGCTTTTAAACCCACTAATCTTCATGGAGAAATGAAAGCAGTAAAGTACTAGATTACAGACCAGCAAAATGAAGGACAAAAGCTGGTGTATCCCGAGTTATTGTTAAATCACTGAGCAATACACTCAAAATGAACAGTAAAACACTGAAAATTTTCTGCATTATTTATTGTAGCAATGGGACAGCCAAAGCCTCAGTCCTGCCTACGGTGGGAAGTTTCAGTTCAAGGCTGCACTGAACCCTTGCAACTCAGCTAAGCAGTCATTACTGGAACTTGGTTACATGATGTGGAAGGTGGGAAGGGTCTTATTCCAACCCAAATTAGTCTTTTTAGTGTTTGGGAGGCTGGATGGACACAGAGAGGTCCATTCCAATCTGTCAGATGCTATAGCTGTTAGTGACAAGCTCCTGCACCAGTTGAGGATCTCCACCAGGAAAGGAGTGAGGTGACAACCTCTCCACCTCTGTGAGCCTACAAGGTTTTCAACTTCAAAGTGTCTTGCAGTTACCTCCTTTTGTTAAGGGACAAGAAAGAAATCAAACTCTTATTTCCACTGCAGGGCTGAAAATAGAGGGAAGAGTGGCCAAGTAAACATGCTATGCTGCAAAGTGCAAAACAGGCCAAAGCTTGAAAAATAATACTGAGATAAAAAGGAAAGCTTTGAATTCTGGCAAGGAGATCACTCAGCCTCAGAAACCCAGGTAAATTAAGGACAGATGTCAGAAGCACTATAGCTGCTTTCTCAGGCAATACCATCTCAGATGGGGGACCCTCAAAACACTGCAGTACAACCTGTAGTTCTCACAGCTGTGACTTTTAGGCAACGAGGCACAGTCTTGGACATGCAAAAACCAACTTCTTTCTAACTGAGCAGAAATAATTTTACACACTTTAGCTTTAGACAATATGCTGTGTTTTAATCTTGCTATACTTTTGGTTTTATGACCTTTTAAACGCAACATTTCAGCCACTGGTGGTCCAGTGGGACCCAGAGCTGAAGGAAAAAAGTAAATGGGGCATCTGTACCAACAGCATATGAAATAAGGGTGATCATTGCTCAGGAGCAAAGACTTGCCTCTAGCAGAAACTCAAGCACAACAAGCCAGGACACAATTCCAGAGTGCATCACCCAAAAAGCCTCTCAAAACCAGCTCCACTCTCCATCTTAATATGGACTGAGCATCCTTCAGAGCAAACCTTTCCACTTTCTCAAAATACATTAAGTAACTTCCTTCATCTATGTTAAAATGGCCACAGAGGAAATAAAACTCTGTCCTAGTTTGCCCCATGCAGACAAAATTTAAGGCAACATCACAAACAAAAGCAGATAGGGATCATTGTCAAGATTCCAACTTTTGAATTATGTGCTACAGAAACCCAGGAAGTTAATCAGTATTTTAAAATATTTCTGAACTTTATAGCAAAGATATTTCAGTACCAACAGGACTTCTTAGATTCTCCTTTGCTTTGGTAGTACTGAACAATATGGGCATTAAAAAGGGGTCTTAGTCTCTGAAAAGTTGGAGTGCTGCATTCAGTGCTATCCAAACAAGCTCTGCTTTCATGCAATGTCCTTGGCAAAGGAGCTGTGTTTAAAGTTTCTCTAGCCATTTCACTGCAGTCACAAGTGGAAATGATTTTCTGAAGTGTTTACATAAAAGAGGGAGGGAATAAAAAAAGAACATAGCAGATAGAGCAGTGAATTCTAGTGTACAAGACCAGGAAAAAACTTGACACATTTTTATATGTAATTGTCAAGAAATAATGTCATTGGGAATAGGAGAAAAATCTTAGTTTTGTTTCAAGAAAATGTTGAGTTTTTTTTTTCACATACTACAGTGAATTTTTTGCCATGAACATACCAAACCAGAGTATGGCTACCACTGAAGAGTCAGACACCAAATCCAGATTTTGTAGATACATTTTTTAAAAAAACAGTGCATAAGGGGTGAAAAGTAGTATAACAAGGTTTAAAAAAAGAAAAGCTAGGATGTTTTTGTTCTGCAACAGGCTGTGGGTTGTACACACCTAGCCAGCTGTAACTCATGGCTCAGTGCACTTGGAGGGGGACTAGAGGGGGCTCAGCCCTACCTCTGGACTCAGCTGTGCCCAAAGGAAATGCAAAGCCTCTCTCTGAGAGGCAGCTGACTGAGCAAAGTCTGTCTTTACATTGAGAAGTCTGTAGTTATAGAGGGATGTACATGAGATTGCCCACTTAGCATTATTTGATACAGTTAAAGGCACCCAGAGCTGCCATTATTCAGAGAAGAAAAAATGTCACCATCATATTAAAAGCACAAAACCAAACAACAAGAACAAATAATTAAGGCTCAGTTTTGCACTATAAAAAAAAAAAAACAACCCAAAAAACTACTCTTATTCCATCTTCAGTTTTTCTTGTTTCTTCCCTACAATATGTTTGAAATAATCTAAGATTATTATGTGAAGTTCCAACAGCAGTCCTGACAGAAAACACATAAGCTCTAAAATGCTTTAAAATAATTACCTCCTCTTTCTCCACCAGAGGTTTCACCTCTGCAAGGTGAGCATCCTGGAACTCTGTTGACATGGTCAGTAGCTGATATCTGCAAAGAGGAAAAGAGATTTGTTTTCAGCTTGCATCAAAGATTAAATACAGGAACAAGTAAAGATCCTGCTCCACCCAGCCCCCACAATGACCCACTCTTTCAGGTTATAGTTTAAAAGACCTCGGCAAGAAGGTTATAAAACTCTTGTAAAATGCCTCCCTGGTTTATTTATATACACACTCCTGCACAATACAAGATTAAAGCAATATTAAGGCTGCAAGATCAAACAGAAGTTTGGCAGCTTCAAAGCAGGGAATGCAGAAGGAAAGAGGGCAGGGACCAGTGGAGAGAACCATGGAAACTATCATCCCACAGGTGAAAGAAGGCATAATCTACTCAACTAACTCCTGAAGTTTGCTTGAACTTTTGTTTCTGAATTATTTTTTTTTCCCCAATGTATGCAAGGATCCCTCACTAACCCCCCGATTTTTACAGTGAGAAAGCTGAACTGGACACATATTAGCATCATTTTATTGTCAGATTTATGTCTCCATTCTTCAAGACAGATAAAAATCAGATACTCCTTTAAGTGGACACCAACAAGGTTCGTGCAATAATGCTGTTTTCAGAACTGTCAAAGGAAGGAACAAGATTGCTGTATCCTGCTCTAGGACAGGACTGGCATTGTGATGTCCAGCCCTCAGCTGCAGGAAGCTTAACTGGGAACACAGACACAGCCAAACCCCAGGAGAGGTGACTGCCAAGGCAAACAGAGGTCATGGCTCAGGTACAGTGCACCAACAGCATCTCAGTTCAGCAACCACATCAGCCTAGACTGGGAGTTGAGAACAGCATCTTTTCATTCTCGTGACAAAGACAAGGCACCAGAGTCCCAGGGCTGTTCCCTAGGAAGCTCTAATCAATTACTAGAAACAGCTCTTGAAAGAGATACTAGGACTGTTGCAGCAGCAGGATTACAAATACAGAAGTCAAAGTCTATTTATTACGTATCATTTACCCTGCTGGAGAAATACATACCAAGTGGGGTTCGGGCATCTTTAATAAATTTCCAATTTTGTCCATCAACAATACACAATTCTAAAACAAATATTTACTTTTAAGAAAAATTTAGAACCATCTCAATTAAAGCATATGAGTAAGTGTACTCAAAGAAGAGGCTGAAACACATTTAGGAATTATTGACCAAGTAACTGAATTTATTTTAATTATTCTCTGAAAATAGGCATAGACCTACAGAACACAATTTATATCGATTCTTTAAACCATGATTTCCCATCTCCTGACTTAAATCCGATTTAAGCCCATCATGCTGTCTACATAAATGGCTTGATGGCACAGGAAGGTCTGTGAAACCCACAGGAGGATCCAGGCAGTGGCAGCAGCATTATTTTTCATTCTTCCCCAAGGGTTAACTCAATGCATTTGTCCCTGGGCAAATATGCTCTGGTGACTGTAGGATGGCTGGATGCTGCAGAAATCTACAAAGGGACACACTCAGACTAGAAGAGTTAATGCTGGAAAAACATGGGTGTCCATGCATATGGAAATAGCTTTGGATTTAAGGAATTCTTCTTGCCAGCTGTGGAACTGGGGAGATTTTTGGTAAATATTAGACTGGGGATTTTAAATTTAGAGAAAGGCATCATTAATATTTTACACCACCAGTTGAGGTATGAAGGCAGGACCAAAACTGATCTCATTGATAGTGCTTGGAAATCCAAATTTAGAAGATGGCATCAGAGGTACATAAAAAGTCAGGAGGCTTTAGAGGCTCAGATTCATTCTCTTCTCCAGGTTTTCCATTGTGTTTGGTCTGTTACAGATTTTAATCATAAAGAATAAGCACAAAAAAAAAAAAACTTGCAAAACTTTGAGCAACTGCAACATTTTAGCAAATATTATATGTTTTGGGATAACAGCCATCTATGTACCCTGCCATTCTACACAGTGAGCCATCGTGCATAGCAGAGAGGAAAAATAAATGCTGTTGCAATATTTGGAGGTTGAAATATTCACATGCAATTGCACCTAAGTCAAGGGACTTTTTTTTTTTTTAATTCAGCAAGTTCTGTTAAGACAAATACCTTAATATTGCACCTAATTCTGCAATAGAGACTAGAAGTGCAAGAAGTTTTTCTATGGTTGGCCATAGGTGAGGATAGTAAGAAGCCAGGTCCCTTGCTGCAGTTTTCCAGTAAGAAGAGGCTCAGGGAACAAAGCCACAGCTACTGTTTGTGGAATAGAGATGTTTACATGGGGTACTTTCAGATTTTCAGGGACTCAGAGCATTGACTGCAAATGAGCAGTGAAACTCTGCCAAAAAAGAACAAGATGGATGCTTTTTATAGCTTTAAAAAACAATCCTGTTTTCATAATAGTTCAAAGTTGTTGCTCTGTGTTTCTGAAAGAGCCGGCATTAGGAAGTGCTGCCCAGCAGATTGCAGGACTGCCACCAGGTCTGCTGAACAAAAGCCCTACCTACACCAAGTTCTCACTTTTGGAAAGATACTGTATCTTGGAGCCACAATGTTTCCAGATCAGATGCTTCCAAGCTCTGGGTTTTCCTTCTGTGCATCAGGAATACCTGAAACTTTCCTACAAAGCAGCAACCTTGTGATAAGGTGGGATAACAACATGCTGTTTGTTCACAAGAACTGGCAAACAAAGCCCTGCTGACAGCACTGTAAAAAACATCTTATTTTCCAAGGAGAAAGATGGGGAAGTGGCTTTGTACCACCCTTGTTCAGCACAAATTTTATACTTTCTAAATAGGTGCTTTGTGCTGCCCTCTGTTATGTGACAGGGCAGCTCAAAGCTAATGTATCTGCATAACTCTCCTAAACAGATAACCATACAAGCATCCCTTTATACACATTTCAAAGCACTTGCCTCACAGATGCCTTCCAAAGACAAAGTTCATTTATATCTGCAAGCAATAGTGTAAAGTTGCCAACTTGGAGAAAAACAACTTTTTTTCACTCTGCTCGGCCAATTCAGCCTGCTGAGGGGTCCCGAATGCTCCTCTCCAGGAAAAGCCACTTCCACCCAGTGGCCACCTACCACCCTGTACCCAGACACCTGCTGCAATTGCTGCTCAGAGGTTTAAGTTTTAAAAGAATTATACTGCTAAGAGAAAATTAAATGTTTAAGACACTTCTGCAGCTGGCAAAGTGCTTTAAAACTGATAGCATATCTACCTTTGCCAAGTAGCAGGAAGGGCATCAGACTCTAGGAAGCAAGGAAGGTGTGGGGAAGGGTGAAGTCGTCTGTGCAATACTGTGTTGACTGATTTCATTCAGAGGCCTTTCTGTACCCATTCCAGCCCAATCTCACTGCTCCAAAACCACTGCAGGAATGGTCATAACCAAGGCCATTAACTCAGAAATCTGTATCAGGAGCCAGATTATATTGATATTAAATGCTCAGAACACATCTCCTTTCCCTCTGCATTATTGCTGGAGGGATAATCATTGCTGCAGCCTGTTTTGGTAGCAGAAGATACAGGATAAACGTGCAGCCTGGCTTGCCATAAGAGAGATCCCAGCAAAGAGACCAAGAAGGCACCTATCAGGCCATCCTCAGACCCCAGTAACACTGCAATCATAAATACCAAACATTAGGTCATATGCATATATGCGACCAAATTCCTTTCAAGCACAAAAGCAAAACAAGTTCCAAGATCCCCCATTTGAACCTTCCTGTTTCTGAAGGCACACGTAGGGCTGTCCATGCTTCTGCCATGGGGTGCATCATCAAGCACGATGGCCTCATGCTCATGAAGGGCTGGGGGCACTGCTACCAGCTGTACAGGATTTCTCTGCCCTCACACCCAACTGGTTTTTGTTTCTGTGCTGTGATAGAAAACAAACAGCAACAAAAGGTTCCTTGCCCAGGTGTTTCATAAAGGCAAGTTCCTCAAAACTGCTTGTTTAAACACCAGCAACAGAGATTATTCTCCTTTTGAGTACTGATGTATGGAAGGGTAACCAGAGCATCCTGATGGCATTTTCATCTCTGTAGGCTAAGCAAGCAGGAGGGACAGCAATCACATTGCATGTGGGATGAAATACCCATGAGTGAAGAGGGAAACAGCTGTGGGCACCAAGGGTTGCAGCTCCCAAGAACTGTTGTTACTCTCTTTGGAGAGGGACCACGTGAAACTTGTGCTCCAGGACCACAGGTAGGAGGTGTTTCCAAGCCAGTGACATCACTCTGCACTTTATCCCTTGAAAGCTACAGGTGTCTTCAGCACTGTCACCAAAGAAGGTAGGACAAACAGGTGGCAAAGATTTTGTGCACCTGTAGCAGCTCCCAGAACAATTATGCAAGGATGAGACAAGGATGGAGAGAGCTACAATGTCTCCAAATCTCTGAAAAAGCTGATTGGCAAATATCCACATCAGTTCCAAGTCAGAAAAATAACCAAGCATCTCAGGCCTCTGACAATGAAGGGAAGTTATTGTGATGCTGAAACAGCCTTTGAGCCTTCCACACAGTCAATTAGACCTCTTCTACTCATTAACAGTAAATGCTGTAAACCCATCTGACTGGCCTAACATAAACATGGTTACTGCAAACAGCTCTGCAGTGTCCATGAAGCAGAGACTAAACAGAGACAAGTGGACATCAAGACAAGACAGTTCATAGCACCTATGTACAGTTATGGGCCATAATGCATCTCTGAGAGTAGTTTACATTTCAGGCATTTTATAACAAAGTTGACAAATTTAATCTTCCCGTTTGCAAATCCAATGATTCATTTGCAAGCATCCAAACAGTTCATGCATAAGCATCTGCCCCCACACTGCCCTGTTTAAACTACTCTTTGTTACAGGCATTGGTATCACGAGGTCCTTTGTGTACAGTTACTGCTTTTCTCTGACATCGTTCCACACAATAAATCATGAAAGAAGTTTTACATCAGTTCCTCCCCTTTAAAAAAGGCAAATGACTTTTGACAGTTAAGTAGGATCTAAATAAACAGTTTGAGCAGGAAGTTTCAAAGTTGAAGATGCTCAACTACCTAGGACTCTCCAGGCTTCCTTAGCCTCCAGTTACACATTATCTCAATATGGAACCAGAAGTTACTAACCTGAGACAAAGGAAGTTTGAAAGCAGAATGCTTAAACAGCCTGACGTTTCAAATAAAAAAGGTCAGTAGTCAAAGCATTAAATCAAATATTATCAGGAACTGAAACAGCTATGCTGCCTGGTGGTCTCCATAAATGTCCTGTGAGCTGCAATCACTCAGCCATCTTCAAGCACAGCACAGTGCTGTTACTCAATTTCATTACTTTTTTCTAACCATTTTACTTTAATTTTCTTTCAACCCTCTTTGTGAGTTACTCCACCTGCATGTTTTCCTGAAGGCTCTAGTTGAAAATGAGAGCTGGCATCAAAAAAACCCACAAAGGCAGGTTGTCAGAATGATGTAGCATAACTGATTTTTTCAAAGCCAAAAGAAAAATAAGAGCTTAAAGTTTTAACCACTTTTAAGTTTACACTTACGCGATGTGCTAATCAATCTGATTAGGAAACCAAAACCTTTCAGGCAAGAACTCAAGCCCTGTGCCAAGTAACAGCCAGGTGAAGCCACCCTGAGACAGCTGTAGGGACAGAGCTGGCAGCTGACCCACCACCGAGGCACATCTGGGGGGCCACAGCATCTCCCCCAGCCCTCCTGCCAGCGCCTGGGGCTCTCCTGCAGAGACAGAGGAGATGTCCAGGCTCAGCTCCAGCCCACCTCCTCTGGCTTGTTTTCACTCCTGCAACTGGCTCCAGTGCCTGATGGACACAGCTCAGCTGTGGTCACTCTGGGATCAGACACAGCTTGGAAACTGCCAGTTCCTCAGAGCAGGGGCTGGTCACTCTCCACACACCCACGAACCATGCTGGCAGCTGCACATGGATAGTAGCACCAAAACACAGGGAGCTGGAAGCAGCCCTTCTGTCTACTCGGCAGATGTTGAGCAAGAAACTGTTGCAATACAGCTTGCACAACCCTCCCACTGTGGGATGCAATGAAGAATGTTCCTTAGAAAGCCTGAGGTCCTCCCATGTCTCACAGGAGGAGAAGCTGGCTGTGGGAAGGGTTGGTGAGCTGGCCAAAGGACATGCCTGCTGTCCCCATCCCTGCTCTGCTGGACACCCCTGCTGTGTACTCCCTCCCAGTATAATGAGAAGCTCTCTCTTCCTAGCTGGCAGGGAAATGCAAAGCTTTCAATGCCTTAGGGCTTTTTCCTATTGTAGCAATCCCTAATACCACTGACACTGTAATATCACAACTCCATGAGGCACAGATTACAAACACTAATGAAATTCTCCAAAATTCATGCTTCTTTAGCATTCAGCACCTGAAACTGCCTCAGGTCATACCTCTGTGACAAGTGGTTTTGTCCAATAATGCAGAGTAAGTGTTCAAGGCCAGGTTGGAAGGGGCTTGGGGCAACCTGGCCTAGTGGAAGGAGGGCTGGAACTAGATGATCTTTAAAAAGACAGCTCTGCCCATTCACACTGCTGCCAGTGTCGTGCTTTAGCTCTAAAGGGCTCCAGGCTGTGAGAGGCAGCATTGCAGGGTAGAAAGGAAGAAGAGCAATCAGCTGCTTTCCTAGGCTTTGTTTCCTTACACCACCCCAGAGCCAGCCTGTCTCCTTCCACTGTCCCTGCATCCTCCCACTGACCATGCACAAAGGTCTGAAACACAGATTAAAGGTGATGCACTGATACAGGACCTGGCACCTGCTGGGCACTGGGGTGTTGGGCTGGGCTTTAGGGGCAGAGAAAACAACAGAGATGTTATGAGGGGGCAGAGATGGATTAGGCATTTCATAACATGGAAAAAATGGCTTCTGCCACAAAGATTACGGTCTAAACAGACAAGAAACAAGCCATTGTTCCTGCAGCTCAGCAGTGTCAGGACATGCTCCCTGCCCCCTCCTATTCTCAATCTGCCATGCTTTAACAGTTCATCGCTGCTGCCCAGCTGCAGCCACTTCAACGAGTGGGTGGCTCTGTCAAAGTCAGAGGCAAAAACATACCAAGATTATTCCAGAAGGGAGAGGCTCACAGTATAGTCAGAGATGAGGAATGTTGTCTGGCTCTCTAGGTTACACCTTTGAAAGTATGTAGTGGATTCTTTTTATATGTTTTGCATTTTCACATTGATGTTGCAATGATGAGGACTTAAGTTACAAAGCATCACAGCTAAGGTTGATGATGTTTCTTAACTGGCATTTATTCACGAGGTCATACTATATGGGCTGCAGCTCCTGAGTACATAGATGACTTGTTCTACCACCTATTGAAATTGCTTGGTCATTGCTATTACAAGTTCTCTAAGCCCTGCCAAAATGTCTGGGCTGAAGTCTTCCATGATGAGTGCATGAGGGTTTTGTTTCTTTGTTGAGAAGAAAAGTATAACTTATGGATTTTATTCTGTTCCCAAGCACGGCCAGTTCCCTTTTCTAGGATGAACTTGAACCTTCTAGAGCTTAATGTGAACTCAAACTTTGCACCAATGGCCGTTGTGATAAGAGACATCTTTCACTCTTCCCAAGCAAGTCCTTTTATAAAATTACCCAAATGTAAGCATTTTCACAAGCTGAATTACTTGGGAGTACATCTGGGCAAGAGTCTTCCACTGCCTGCATGTCTCAGCACCCAAAGATACAACATGACCTTCCCAAGGGCTGAGCACACAGCCTGTACCACAACAGGTGGCACTGGTGAGGGAGTGTCTGAACCAGCACCATCCAGTACCAGAATACTCCTTTCTTCCCAAAATAAGCCCTTCCAAAATCCTGCAAAGTGGGCAAAAGGCAATTCACCATCCTCAGCTGAGTTATTTAAAAGCTTTATCCAGCTACACTCCAGGTTGGTGCCGACTGCAGGCAGAGAACTTTGCTATCATTTTCCAGGCCGTGTTTACAAGAGGGGTTGGAGTTATACATGTCCAAGCTTTTATATAGCTTTGGGATTTTACATAAAACTTCCCAAAATTCACAGTGTTTCACATGGGAAAAAAAAAAAACCAAACTGATGCTCTTGAACTGAATCATCTAGGAAATATGAATATTAAAGGTCATCATAAAATTATGCAGTGCTTTTACTGCATAATTAGTCCCATAGCCCAGAATGCCACAACTTTGTCCAAGGACACAAACATATCTTAAAATTTAGCAGGGATATGTTGCAGTACATGCAATGCATGTTTATATGCAGAAATATGGCAGCAGGAAAATGACATCATTAGTCTCACAAGGGGCACACAGACTTCCTGAAGAGGAAACCAAAGCTCCCCAGCAAGAGCAATCCTTCCTTCCTTTATTTGCATTTCCCATGTGCATTTCCCATCTGGATGTCTGTTTACTGTGTTCACAAATAAATGTTCCTTTGAAAGTTGCATCCTACTTTGCTGATTTCTTTTCCATCGCACCTTATGCCTACTGGCAACCAGTCTATCCATAAAAATATATTACTACTTCTTTGTTTTGAGTGCCATGCCTCTACCTACAGAGTCTTCATGAGGGCATTACATTTTAAGATCCTCATTACTTAGTTTGTGCTTCCTAAAATTCAAAATTTCTTAAAGTCAGGTTGTAAGAGTAGTGAAATGGCAAGGACAGAAAAATCACACACACAAAACCAAACACAAGGGATGGCTGAAAGCAAATTAAAAGATCTGTTTTGCCATTAATTCAGTTTCATGCTATGTTAAGTCCTAATGTTTGGTGTTTCCATTAATTTCTGCATCATCTGTACAGGTCTAGCAGACTGGCCCTACACATCCATAGCAGAAAATAAGCTGAAAAACCTATACTTTTGAAGCTATACTTAGGTCAGGCAGGAAGCAGCCAGCTGAAGGCTTGGAAAAGTAGTGAATACCCTGTTTTAAAAACAGGTCTTGAAAAGGAAGATCTATATTGACCAACTTCCAGCTACCAAGAGAAAAAACCTGACAGATGAAAAAGATATATGAAAACTTTGACAACTAACTGAAAGGAAGTAGCCCCAATCCCTAAAGAAACATAGGAAACATGATCAGCCACACAAAATAAGAGCAGCAAAACTGACACACATCCTGCTTAGTACAAAGAGATACAGCTGTGGAAAATTTCTTCAGCACAGGCAGTCCAGCTGTGCATCAGCAAGCACACAACAGAGCACCTCTGCATGGAGAACACCTCCTCTGATGACAAACTTCTGGGCATTATCCAAAGGCAACACTCTCGTGCCAGCTGGGAAACAAAACAGGCCTGAATCTGCAGCAGCCCTGAGAGAAAAGTAAAATTAAACTCATCGCCATCATCATCCAACATTTGTACATTCAAGGCTGACACTTTAATAATTCCAGGCTTTACTTTTTTCTGTATTCCACACTTGCTGGTCTGGATTAAATGTCAAATAATGGTACTGATTCACATGGACTCTCAGTACTGAGTTTAATTATATCATAATAACACTTTATTGATATGTGAACACATACTCAAGAAAAGCTCTGAATAGCTCCTTAGTGCTGCTTAAAAACCACAGCCAAAGTAAATTAACAGTAGGGATTACCTCCCATTAGCTGTCCCTCACTTAAGTCACCCAGGGATCTGGAAGTGACACAGATAGGGGAAAAAAGCTGCCACCATTTGAGAGAAACACCAAGTTCAATAGCCATTATATTCACAGCCATTGATTTCCAAGATGTCTAACCCAGATTTTAGTCATCCATAGGGACACACACCACTGAACCTGAAAATGGGATTGCCTTACTCTAAATCTTTGAAACAGTTGCAAAACATTTCCCTTAACTTTCCAGTAGCAGCAAGTAATTTACCTAGAACTTTTGGGGTAGAGGGCAGAGCTGCTCCTGGACCTGAGCAACCCGATCTAGTGGGCAGCATCCCTGCCCCTGGCAGAGGGGTTGGAACTAGATGATCTTTAAAGTCCCTTCCAACACAAGCCCTTAATGATTTTATGATGAGCTACTGAAACTGGAGATGAGCCCCCACCTAACCATCCAGAGAAATTCTCCACAGAGGCAGAACAACACCATCCTGCTTTAGATAAACATTCAAATGCACACCTAAAGCTGAAGCCAAGGGCAGTCTCTATGTGCAATGCCATCTATTTAGAAAACAGTGACAGCATGAGGTGGGCTCTTCTGTACAGCTGTATTTCTAGGTGCTATGACTCAACATGAAAGTTAGATGCAAAAAGTCAGCTGGAAATCATACTTCATCTCCAGAACCAGCATTTCATCCTTGTTAATGCCAAGCAATTCCACCTCCTGTATTTTGGAAGGTTTTCCTTCCAAGTGATCAAACCAGAGCAGTCAGAGAAAGTCACTCTTGTTGCATATTGCTGTGACTGAACTGATCCAGGGCACTGCTTCCCCAGGCTCTGCTCTCCCTGACAGCAAATAGGCTTTTGCTGCCTTAAGCCTCCAGCTGTGCACATGATGTAAACACTGCTGATCCACCACAATTAGAATTTCTATTATTTTTCAGAGTTTTACAGTTTCTACTCATGTTCATTGTGAGAGCTTAAAGCCAGCTTCACCACTTCTGTATCTTTTTTTTCATTCTTTGTCTGTTTTGAGAGAATAACAGCAGGAAATGTCTCATTACATATATGCTCTATGTTTTGTGCTCTAACGAGGTAAAGTGAAAAAACAGTTTTCTCTGGGAAGCTAGAAGGTTGTCAAAATCTCTTAAGCTGGTCATGAGAAGAGGTATGTTGCACTTCAAAGAAATTAATCACTTAGGTTTAAAAATCTGAACCAAAGACTTGTTCTTCACTGCTAATCCCAACCTGAACTACAAGAGCAAATTACTTAATTGCCTTCAATCTACTTCTAAGGACCAGGTTCCTTTGCCAAATTGTTCCAAGATGTGCCCTGTAATCTCCCCATGTAATTGTCATAGTCCAAAAAGGAATATTCAAAGAACAGAGTACCTCCTACTGGAGGAAAGACAACAGGGAATGCTGCTGGGTTTAGTGAGTATTCATGCAATCTACCCAGATCTGCCACACAGTTTTAGTGTTCTTTTTTATTGTGGCAAGAATAAAAAAAGCCATTGTGCAAGGCACAAACAGAAAACTTTAGGAGCTTGTTTTCTGGTAGCCCAGGTGCTGGTTCCAAAACAGAGGCAGCACATGTGGCAGCCCTCCCTCAGCAGAGGGTGACACTTCTTTGGCTATTGCCTGATTCTGTGGACACCTGATGCTTTTACATCTCTAGCTTGCTGTCATGTTGGTAAAGAGGTCAATGAATGCAGGAAATAAGTGCACAAACCCTTCTTTCTAAGGGAAAGAGATGAAAACCCTAGTTTGTCAAGACCTTCTGGACCCTCCTTCCCCAGCCTGGTTCAAGGTCAGTCATTTCATGGTGTGCCCATTCTCAGGGGAAGAGCTCATCTTTTTAAAAGAGCATGTAACGACAGGACAAGGGGGAATGGCTTTAAACTGAAAGAAGGTCTGTTTTAGATATTGGAAAGAAATCTTCACTGTAAGGGTGTTGAGGCCCTGGCACAGGCTGCCCAGAGAAGCTGTGGATGCTTCATCCCTGAAAGTAATCAAGGCCAAGTTGGATAGGGCTTTGAGCAACCTGGACTAGTTGAAGGTGCCCCTGTCCATGGCAGGGGCCTTGAGCTAGACAATCTTTCAGTCAAAACCAATCTATGATCTCTCGGTTCAGTAATTGTAGAAAATCTTGTTCAAAGTTTTCAAAGTTGAAATCAAGCCCATTCAGTTATCTGCTGCACGAGCAACTTATATTCAGAAGCTGAAGCCTCCAGGTTGCCAAACCCTTACACCACTGCATCTGTTCGGTTTTTACTGAAAAATATTAGGTATAAAAACCAGACCCAAAGGAGTCTCTCATTAAAACCTGCTTTCACCGCATCTGTGTTTTCCATACCAAAACACACAGCAGTTCCTCCTGAACACATTCATGAGCTACTCTTTTTTGAGGGCATGGGGCTCATTAGTACCCTGGGAAATGTATAAGACTTTAAGAATCACTATTTTTGCTGCATCTACTCTGAGTTTTACCATTTCATCCAAAGTCATTAAATTCTTGCTGTGCACAGAACATTGTGCAGCATTAGCTGCCTGCTGTTTACTCAAGTATTTGTGATAAAAACCCAGTCATTCTATGTCAACCTACATTAGACTCTGGTTAAAAGGGAACAAAATTAAAACAAGAAAAAAAACCACAAAACAAACAACAAAAACCAACAACAGAAGAAAAAAAAAAAAAACCAAAACAAACAAAAAAAGTCCCACAAAAAGTCCTCCAAAATAAAAAAAATAAACGTATTCCCAGAGCCAAGTTCAAAGTGCACAGGTTAATTCCACTGGCTGAAGTTTTGATGTAAATTATGCCTGTAACAGCCAAGGCTAAGAACTGCAAGGCAAGCTTCTCAGATGTTTACCTGAAGCACTTGATAGCTCCTCTTTACAGGTTATTTCCATTGCTTGCCCTCAACAGTGAGTTTTGCAGCAGCTGTGTATCTTTGACACACTTGAACACACACACAAAAAAGCTGATAAAAAGCCAGAGGAAACCAAAACAGTCAAAACACCATGCAGAGAACCTGAACAGAAAGCTTCAGGTTGTCTTTGACCTCTTCCGTGTCATTACAATTGCACTTTCTAGGTTCAAAATATAGTTCTTATTTAAGCAGGAGAAAGAAAAATCATCAAAACAACATAAGGTGATAAATACTTCTATCTGAAGTCCTCTTCTGGGGATGGAGTGCTAAATAGGGCACTGATCTTTGTGAAATAGTGGGTCATGCAGTAACCAATGCCAGCTTGCAAGTGTTTCATAGGAAAACTGTACCATGAGGAAAAGCATTAACCAAAACCTCCTCCTGGCAGAAGTGAAATCCCGTATTTCATCGAGCCCAGTGCGTGGCTGCGCCTCCCCTGCAAACACTCCCCTCAAGTTCTCTGAGCCGAGCAGTGCCTGGAAGCACGGGTGGCGATCTGTGCCTATCGTCACACACGATGACAACAACCCCACCAAAAGAACTGATCGGACATCGATCAAGGCTGCCCTGTGCTCCAAACCCAGCACAGAGCTGCGAGAGCAGCGAAACAATCACCAGTGGTCAGATTCCGTAGAGAAAGTATGTGCCTTGGCTCCACAGCTGTTTTCCAACCCGGCCCAGCCCATCCCGCTGCTACCCGGGAGCCTGGACCTCGGCAGCAGCATCCCGCAGCCGCGCCCGGGAAGGGCCAGGGTCCGGCTCGGGGCGCGCCGTGCGCTGCCCCCTCCAAGCTTTGAAAGCCACCCGGTGCCCCGGCACCCGGCAAAGACCTGCTCGGAGCGAGAGGAAAGGGATTTAGTGCTAAGAAAAAGGAGAAGGGTGATGCACACTCGAGGGGACTGCGAAGTCCGCAGGGATGGGTGAATGGATGGGCAGAAAGATAGTGGGACGGAAAGACAGAGGGATGAGTAGGTGGACAGAAAGACAGACGGGTGGACAGAAAGACAGACGGATGGACAGAAAGACAGACGGATGGACAGAAAGACAGACGGATGGACAGAAAGACAGACGGATGGACAAACAGAACTCCCTTACCTGCCGCGCTCCCGCCGTGCCCACGCCGCCGCTGCCGCCCCGCGCTCCGGCCGCCGCCCGCGGGGTGCGTTTATAGCCCCAGCCCCTGCCCCGCCCGCCGGGCGGTGCCGCCGCCGCCTCGGGCTCCGCCCGCCCCGTTCTGCGCTCGCCCCGGCGGCCGCGGGCGTTCGCGGTGGCTGAGCCCGTGTGCGCGCCCGACGGGGTCGCTGGGTATCAGCAGGGAGCCCCGACGCCCACCCGCAAGCCCGGGTCCCTCCTCCTCCTCCCGGACCGCGCAGCCCAGGCGGAGGAGGCTCAGCGCTGACATCGCGTTCCCGGGCAGGCTGGAGAGCAGCCAGCGGCGGAGACCCGTGCCCCGCGTCCCCGGGTCGCCGGGGCTTCACACAGGTCGGCGAGGAGAAGGGAATGTGTGCAGGGGCTTGCCCAAGGACCGAAGGAGCAGCAGCCGTGGGAAAGGCAGAGCCGAGGATGGCGTCAGCGGGGTCCTGGCGCAGGTGGCCAAAGTCCTGCGGACGTATTTCTGTATAGCTATAAAGTCTGCTTACCAGAGTTGCAAAATCTTATGCTCACACATTAAAATAACCACTAGGAAGGAACTGTAATTGCAGGAGGGAAATAATGCCTCTGCACACTTCTGCTGAAGTTCAGAGGGTGCAGCGGGTGCTGCAAGTGCTGAGTGAGTTTCCCCGTGAACAACCCTTTGGCAAGAAGCGCAGCTAATCGTTTATTCCAAAAAGAGGCCCTCGCCTGCTGAGCAAAGAATATCTCTGTATACACAGTTCTGTGTGTAGCCATCCGCCAAGAGGCGAGTTAAACTGTCACAGCCTGAGCTGCTTTTTCTGTGACTTTTCTGTAAAACACCATCCCTCAAGTGTGTGATTTCACTTAACAACTTCACTTTTATGGCATGTTACAGTGACCCAAACAGATGAAATCCACAGCATATTGTCATTCCCCCTTGTGCAGTGGCCTGAAGAGGAAATCAGAAATTCCTTACTCTGAAAGTCTGTTAAACTCTCAGCCTCTGTTTTCTCAGCTATATAATAAGCTTATTAGGTCTAGTCTACAAAAGCTTACTGCTGTTCAAATGCATCTTAGCTTCTCTCCTCCTAAGTCAGCTTCTGCAGCTAAGTCAGAAACTGCTGCCTTTGGAAATAGAACCCTGGAAGTCTGGTTCCTTTTTCACCACAAAATTATGGGAGATCATGTTGTGCAGCAATAACTCTGAAGTATTACCAAATGTAGAATAAAGGAAATTTCTTATCTTGGTTTCTTCTCTTTGATTAGTTAATATCTGCAAGGATGAAAAATATTTCTGAACAATGCAAGAGAAGCATTTGTCATCCTAAGACAGCACTGTTCTGTTTGTGCTTTCTTTGTTTTTTGAATGATAAAAGGCCCAATCTTTTTCATAATCAGTTTAAACTGTGATGATGGGGAACCAATGAAACCATCACAAATAATTTAATTTGCAATTGAGCCTATTTTGAAGTCATATCTTCAAAATTATGTCATCAGGTCACTGGCATGCTGTGTTTGTTGTGGAAGATCTCTCTAGCTCGGTGTACCAAAGTTATGGAACAAGTGCAAATACTAGAACGAGAACATGGGCTTGACTAATTTTCCAACAGATTAATCATTCCTTCATCTCATCATGAAACAATATCCTAGCTCAGAAACATTCAGTCCTTCAGAAAACAGATCTGGGGCACTGTCTGAATTGTATGATTTGGCCCATCCTCAAGCAGCTTTTCAGTCTGCTGTGCTTGGCTGCTTTTTGGGGAAGGGGCTGAAAGCTTCAGAGATTCAGATGGAATGAACTGTTCTCTGTGCACTAGATGCAGACTTTCACAGTTAAATACAAGTACTGAGTCTGGAATGGACTGGAGAACTGAAAAGAAGTGTTTCTTTTGCTTTGGTCTGCAGTTTGTTTGTTATTTAGATCAAAAGCAGTGTTGGACCCACAAAAATGCTGAAGACATGCAGGTAGAAGTCTCAATGAGTAGTTGCTTGGAAAGCCTGGTAGTCTGTGCATCCAAACAGAGCCTGCACTAGGTCATGCACTCTTGCCAGCTGTTTTGCTAGTTATGGCTGAGAATAACACAGTGATTAACAGTCACTTTTGAGAGATTGGTGGATTGTGAAAGAAAATGAAGTAATTCTAAAAATCCCAAGTTTGGAAGTATTTTACTGTGTGAGGATGTAATTGATAAAGTTTGTGTTCAGAGATCCAAATTCTGACCTATGCCAGAAAGGAGCACAGCTGAAAGCTTGGGGAGCGTCACTCCCCTCTGCTTGAAAAAGTCTGCTCAGAAGACAGGTTGGGAAAACAGGAATTTCCAGGCTGAATTTGCCAGTGTCACTGCTGACAATGCAACAGCACAGCCTCAGTGAGTTTTCAGGCCATGCTGGGCTGCAGGATTGCTCCACTGCATTCCCACAGCAGCAGAGTGGCTCCTGTAGCAGGAGCTGTACGTGTACAGACGTGTGTACTTTAGGAACTGCTTTGCTGGGGAGACAATACAAGCTGCCACCCATGTGTGCCCTCTGAAATCCTAATGGGTACTTCTACTGTAAATATTATTTCATTTAATAAACCAGCTCTGAGCAGCTGGCATGCACTTGTCCTTTCAAGAAGAGCATCTCTGGAGGGGTGGCTGCCCCGACACAGATCTCCATTCCCATACCAGCAAACAGGCTGTGCAAATGAACCTGAAACCTCTCCAGTGCTGCTGGTGGCTTTTACTTGAGGTCACAGCACAGGTCTTCAAGTTATTTAAGACTAAAATAAACAAGTTCTTGATTTACTGTTTTATTTTATTTTACTAAATTGGGTTGTTGTAGGTATCCACACACCCAAAGAATGAAAGGCCATAATTCCATGCTAGTGAAAGTCTAATCATATGTGCTGAGCAGAAACCTGCCTATATGTTCCAGTGTCTGGCAGTAACAATACTTCAGCATTTAAATAGCACTTTAAAGCCATTAACTAATCAATGCTAACAAGGCTCCAGGGAAAAGAGGGTGGTGCAAATGAGGAGCAACCAGAGTAGAGACCTGTTCCAAAGTCCTCCAAAGGGTGTCAATTCCATCCATTTCAATGCTATGGAAACAGGTTTTAATTATGAGACTGTTCCTCTTTCCCTCACATTATATTTCTTGCCATGCCAGCATTAACTTAGTAAATTTCAGTGGTTGTGCTGCAGCAGCAAAGAAGGAAAAAAGAGTTAAAGTGGGAGCACAGCATTATATTTTGCGAAAAATATTATGTGTTTGTTTAGAAAATCTCTGCACACTGCTTACATTTAAGCAGTGGTAATATTATTAGTCACTGCAAAAGAAACTGGGTGTTCCCTTGTTCTCACTAACAATACAGGAGGGATAATTTTGGATTAAGCTACATGTTTTATGAAAAATATACTTGATGTTTGCTGGTTCATGTTAAAAGAATTCCCTGTGTTACCCATCAAATATCACACCCCATCCACTGGGAATTTTATTCTACTATAGCCTTTTGTTGTTGTCTTTGGATCCCTGGATGATGCTGACATGTAGCCATACGGATCAGTTTTCCTTCCAAAAATTATTCAATGCAGCTTTGAACCAAGGACACTGACCTCAATTAAAAATATAAATAAATAACACCACAGACTGAAGATTCACATGCCTTTGTCAGAGATTTGCCTGGTATTATTCATATCCCCACTTAAGTACTTATTTCCAGTTTGGAAACTGCTTTTGGCAGGTTTAGCTGCTTCAGCAAAAGCATAGATGGGGGGTGAGTCATTTATTTGGTCTTGCATTAGGAACTTCCTGCCATTTGCAAAGGAAGTGGATTTTTTAAAAATATATTTCAGAAGACTGTGTTTATCTGTAATGAGTGGAGGGGTTGGGGGGGTTGATCTGGTTGGCTTTGAACAGGTTTGTCCCTTCAAGAGGTTTTGGTGGAGTGTTTTACCACAGGGAACATTTCTGTAGGAAGCTCTGTTGGTGGGTGTGGAATCTGTGAGAGACGTCCACAGCAGGGCTCAGCTGCCGAGTGACGCGGCCGCCCAGCCCTACGTTCACCACTCAGGCTTTTGGTCCAGTGCACATGGACAAATAAGTGCCTAAGGCTGCTGAGTTTATGAGAAGTCAACATGATGACTGGTAAATATTAAAGCTAGCCAAGAGAAAAAGCCAAGAGAGACAAGGTCTAAAATAGATTTTATGTTTATTTCCACATAAGGTTTTTTGACTGTGAATTCCCTCTGAGATAAATACTTATGGTCACTGAGAGTTTTCTCTAGTACTGCCTCACAAGCCAGAGAGGATGGAGGCAAGCAGGGACTTGGTGTCAGTACCATACTCAGTTGTGTTTGTGCACAGCTCTTCTTTTAACCAGGAGAAAGTCTCAGCCACAGCCTACAGGGTGGGTGTACATCCATTGCGCAATGTTTTGCTTGCAATTCCTCTTGAAGGACTTAAAGCATTTTATAAAAATAATGAAAGTTCTTCACGCCAAACAGGAAAAAGGAAGAATTTGGCTCTGCAGCTCACAGATGTCATTGTAAAGGCAGAGATAGCTCTATATCCCTGCTACAGTTGGAAGGGGAATTGGGATTTGCTGCATACTTCCACTCCTCCTCCAAACAGAAGAGGCTCCAATTGCAATATCTAGATGAAAACCTGTCTTTCACACCAAGAACTCACAAAGAGAGCCTTCATTTTGAATCTATCTATTGTGCAAATATTAAGCCAGCAGGGATTCACTGAAACTTGCACAGGATAAGACAAAAGGAAAGAAATCCCAGCTGGGGTTTCAGTTAGGATCTAAAGCAACTCCTTTTCCCAGAGCAGCAGTGGTTTCACACACATCCTGATTTGGTGGCAGCCCAACTGCGGTTTTAGAGGTCTCAGTGGTACCTGTGTTTCAGACTATGGGGGCAAATGCAGGGTTCTTCACCTGGGGAGGAATAACCCTGGGCATTCGTACAGGTTGGGAGCTGACCTGCTGGAAAGCTGCTCTGTGGAGAAGGATCTGGTGGACAATGAGCTGTCCATGAGCCAGCAGTGTCCTTGGGATCAAGAAAGCCAAAGGTATCCTGGAGTGCATCAGGAGGAGCATTGCCAGCAGGTCAGGGAGGTGATCCTGCCCCTCTGCTCAGCCTTGGAAAGGCTTTCCAACAGTGCTGTGCTCTGTTCTGGGCTCCTCAGGACAAGAGAGACATAGAGCTCCTGAAATGGGTCCAGTGGAGGGCAACAAAGTTGATTAGGGGACTAAAGTTTCTCTCTTACAAGGAGAGGCTGAGGGAGCTGGGCCTGTTCAGCCTCAAAAAGAGGTGATGAAGAGGGGACCTCATCAAGGTCTATCAGAATCTGTAGGGAGGTGTCAGAGGGTGGACCAGGCTTTGCTCAGTGGTGCCCAGCAATAGGACGAGAGGCAGTGGGCACAAACTGATGCCCACTGAAGTTACACCTGAATATGAGGAGGAACTTCTTTAGTGTGTGGGTGACCCAGAACTGTAACAGATTGCCCAGAGAGGGTGTGGAGTCTCCCTTACTGGAAGTATCCAGGAACTGTCTCTGCCCTGTGCTCTGGGATGACCCCTCTTGAGCAGGGAGGTTGGACCAGGTGACCCACTGTGGTCCCTTCCAGCCTTACCCACTCTGATCCTGTGACTCTGGGATTCTGTGAGGTTCAGGTGAGTTCACCACAGTCAAAAGCATAACACACTGATGCAGTCTCAGTTTGTCTGCTCTGATGGATCCTTTGCATATTCTTCTTTGTCACCTGCTTGCCACTGTGCAGAAGTTTGAACAGCACCATGCACTGTGGCCCATGAAGATCCCTGTCCTTGCTGGTGGCCCCAGCAGGGTGTGTGTGGTGACCAACTGCTCACCTACCCTCCTATTTGTTCAATGGTGTAAAAGAAAGCCGTTTGGGGCTGCTGGAGGATCAGAGAATTGGTTTTGTGGGTGCCTGAGCCTTTTGCACGAGTTTGTTAGTTCCTGCTGGAGGAATGTCATTCTCTTCAGACCTGTCCACCCGTTAAACACACAGGTACACACCTGTATGGACAATTCTGTAGAGTTTGTTCTTTTAGTGATCTGCTCTAAACATACAGATAAACACAATAAGTTCCTAAAAGATGTAGCTTTACTAAGCTGGCATGAATTTTTTTTTTTCATGTTGATTATTTTTTGTGGTTTACCATGGGCAGGCAAGGAAGTAGAGAGACCTGTTTTAACTGTGAACTAAAGGCAGTGCCGTAGTCCTACACAGAAGTCAGAGGTGGGAGAAATGAAATGTTGAAAGGCTCTAAATATGGGTGGATTTTTCTCAGCTCTCTCAGAGATGGGTGGCCTTCTCCATCCCATCCCCAAAGATAAAGTTTGTGTTTGTCAGACCAAGTTTCCTCTACCTAAAGAAAGCCAATTAGAAATTACTGCCTTCAGCATTAACACCTACCCTTAGACATTTCTTCCCCTTGAACTTTTCTTTCCGAAATGTCCTACGAGAAGACAAGCTACAAAGACCACTAATTAAACTTCTGAAACATTGAGTGAGCAGAGATTTTAACAGAGCCCAGCTAATGCCCACAGTTGATCATTACAACTTCTTGCATCTGCAATCCTCCTTCAATCTGTCTGGATAAGACCTCGGGGTGCCAGGACTCCATCCCCATTCACTCAATGATTCTTGTGGGTCCTTTCCAAGTCAGCATATCCTGTGGTTCTGTGATTCTGTGATTTGCTCGTGGGGAGAATCTTACTGACCATCCACTGCAAATGCTGTCCTCTGCTGCAAATTCAATAGCAAATTTAAAGAAGTACCTCTAAGTTGTAAATGTCTTTTCTTAAAAGCTGCTTTCACATACTAGAAAGGGGGGGATTCTATGCACTTGACCATTATGAACCCTGCTCACATCCACCCTGGAGGCACAGTGTTAGGGATGTTCAACCAGAACTCATGTGAGGGCTGCACAAGCAACTTGAAGGGGACTTTTTAAGTCATTTATGCAAAACAGACTTTGCAGTAACTTGTCCTTTAGCAGGAAGGTGTGACCAAGGAGGTGTGTATGAGTCTGTGCTCCGATACATTAGGCTGTTAGAAACAAGAGATCATGGATCTTGGAAGCCACCAGGAAATCTCCTGCTTTCAAACACTTTGCTGGTCACTTTAGCTGAGATAGCTGCAACTCCTACAGTGACCAGGGCAGAAGGCACCAAATGCAATTTGGCTTCTTTTGATTCTCTGTGGTCATTATTTGCTTGAGCAAAATTTCTCCAAAACTGAAGTACAATTTCTCCCCTCTCTCCTTTTAGCCCCTATCTTTAGCTGTTATATTTTTAAAGAAGTTCCTCTACTGGCTAGAAATCTGGAAAGTACTTCCCTCCCCCCTCACCTCTTCCTCCCACTCAGTCTGGCTGAGGCGTTGCTATACACACAGACACGTAGCCACAGTTCATCTGTGTGTACCAGATTCCTTCCCATTCCATTTTTCACAGCCTCACTGAAGGAACATCCAACTCACATCTCAGCTGAACTTTTGAACCCACCAAGGCTGAGATAGCTCAAAATCAAGCAGAACAGGCTGAAGGGTGCCTATCAGTTTGAGGAGCAGCTCAGCAAGTGCAAGTCAGAATTCTGTCCTCACTGATGTTTGATAAGGAAGAGCTGGTAAAAGGCCTGATCATTGTCTAATCTTCCTCAAGTAGAAATGTCATGTGCCCTCTGCTTGAAAATGCACTGAAAAGTGTGTGTCCTTTTGCCCTGAGCAACACATTTACAGAGCAGTAACAGAGCTGAGCAATTCACTAAAAGAAAGTCCTGTCCTTCAAGACCACGAATGCCATGTGTCACTTGTGATTAGTTAGATGGCTGCTGCTTTTTTCTGAAGTTGTTGGTCATAACTGCTGGTCTTAAAGCTTTGAACCAGAGTCAAGGAAGCACAGTAATATTGTTGGTTGGCATTGTGTACTCAGAGCTGACCACACCAACAGGACTGGGACCACGTTCATATTCTTGGACTCCTGGCATAAAACACAAACACCTATGAAACACATGCCTCAGGGTTCTTCCATCTTGTGCCCAGGTAGAGGCAACAAGGGTTGAGAACACTTCTTACAAAAGTTTCAAGGAAGAAGAAGTCAGAGAGAACATAGATAGGACTCAAGCAACAGTTTCTGATTGCAATCTGTTTAAAGGGTCACTTGAGGCTTCTTTTTATAAAAACTGGGTATAGTTTTAAATGAAAATGATGGAGGGAGTAAGGACAGGAGAAGAGAGCAATAGGTAAGCTGATTGCAGCTCTTGCAGCAAAACTGGACATGCTTTTTTTGCCAGCCATTTCAAAACAGTTGCTCAGAATCAAACAGCCAGCTCTAAACCAGCATTTCATTCATTTAATAGCTTTAGAGGCTGTTCCCTATTAAACAAGGCATGGTAAATCTGTTTCAGATTAGCAAAGCAAATGAGTCACAAAAAAATCCCACTTTGGTGTTAAGTTTTGGCCCGTACAAGCTGCATCTCAAACAGATGCTGTGTCCATTCTGCTAAATATAAAATGGCCACACCTCAGTGTCTGGCCCTGACACCAAGTGGTGTGGCCTGACTTCAGCCTTCGGGCAAGCCCTTTGTGTCAGACTGACCCCACACATTGTGTGGCATTTGGCCCTGGCTCCCTTCTGTGCTGCAAGTGGTTTCCCTTCAGTCCTAAGATTTATCTTTATTTTTGTGCTGTGTTTTTGAGTTCAAAGGCTCTGGAATAACCTAAGGGTGGTGTTGCAACCCTGCAAGAGTGATGTTTTTATGGCCTGAAGCTGAAGGGGTGTGTTGGATCCCGCAGGGAATGCGTGGCGCTCTGCAGGAGGACGGGACAGCCTTGGGAGCCTGCATGGGCTGGAGTGTGGTCATCTCCATACTGCCTGCTGACAGCTCCTGGGAAGAGGGCAAGCCAGAGCCAGGGAGCACAACAGAAATTCAGCATGTGGGCAGGCAAGGGTCTGGGTATTGAGCTTACACCCCACTCCTTTTAGCCTGCACACATCCAGAGGAACTGAGCAGGCTCCTCTGTGGCTTTTATTATCACATGCATCCACCTGGAGTTAAACACTGAGCAGAGGACAGCCCCTGCAAACCTCTCAAACCTTCAGTCCTCTTCAAAAAACTTCTTGCTAATGAAGAATTGCAGCAGGTGAAGCACCATCTCTGGTGACAACCTCTGGATAGGTGGAAAACGCTGGGAAATTTCAGCAGCATTTCAGCTTCTATCTGCCTGAAATTGGGTGCTAAAAGGAAGGCTGTAGTCTTATTTCTCACAGCAGCTGGAATTTTTGATATGTTTAACAGCTTTCTGTTAACTCAAGAGCAACTCTGATAAGTTTTTTTTAACAGACTACAAACACTCCCATAAATAAAACATAACTGCTGTATTTTTATCAAAAAGCGAATGTAAAAATAAAACGAAGGATTTCTCAAGATACCACAGAACAGAGATATTTGCACTCCAAGTCATACCTCCAAGAAAGCTTTCCTCAGCCTAAGGCTAAAAGGACAGAGGTTTCTTTGCTGTAGGAACCACCAGATAGTGTAACCATCAAAGATGAGTGATTGCCAGGTTGATGTCTACCATCTACAAAGCATCATGTCATTTAGTGGAGGTTCCTGACATTTCTCCTTGGAAAAAGGACTGCTGGTAGAAAGACTGGCTATGTGAATAAAGAAAATATGGAGAATATATCTTGTCTCTGGTAACATTTTTGACACTGTCACCTACAGTGTTCTTATTTTCAAGTTGACAAAGTATGGGAGATGCATGAGGGTGCTTGAAAAATGGTTGTGATGCCAGGCTAAAGTGTGTTATAATCAGTGGCCTAAAATCCAGCTGAAGGCCAGTAACAAATGGAGCATCAAGGATGTCCAGAATTTTTCAATGTCTTCATCACTGATTTGGATGATGAGAAAAAGGGTGTGCACCCTGCAGCAAATTCCAGATGATGCTTAGCAAGGGAAAGTGATTGATATCCCAAGTGACAAAGCTTTAACCCTGAAGAACTTTGAGAAATGTGAAAACTGTGCCAACAAGAACTTTCTTAAATTCGGTGGGGAGAAGTGCTTGGGGCTCTATGCTTGGGGTGGAATAACCCCACACATCAGCACAGGCTGGGAACTGAATGGCTGAGGCTTTATGAAAGGGAATCTGGATGCCAAAATGTGTAAGGAGGCAATAGTCTGCTCTCATTGCAGGTGGTGCAAACAGCACATGGAGTTGTATCAGGAGAAGCAGATTCAGGGAAATTATTGCCTCCTTTATTCATCCCTGGTGGGACCAGTTTTGGACACATCAGGATGTCAAGAACATTAAAAACTCAGCAAAAGGTTACAAAGATGGTTATGGGGGTAGGGCAGATGGCCTTCAAGGAGAAGGTTAAGGAGCTGAGCTTGTTTGTCCTGCAAGAGGAGACACAGGGATGGTGTACCAGCAGCCTTCCACAGGGATGGTGTAACAGCAGCCTTCCTCTGTGGGACAGGAAACTGGAGGGATGATGAAGACAAACCCGTTTTGGTAGTGGCACAGTAAATAATGGGAAACAGCTACAAATCATCACTTGGGGGCTGAGATAGGGCTGAGGTTTAAGACAGTAACAAAAAGCTAAAGGAAACCAAAATAAATTCTGCTCAGCTGAAGGAGCAGGACCGAAGGAAAACCAACATAGGAGGACATAGAGTAGATCACAGCAGTGTTGGCATCACCACTGTAAAACAGAGTGAACAGTAAAGGATGACAAGAGTGCTTAAAAAGGTAAACTCTGAAGGCTCCACCTACTTGACAAAAAAACAGTTTCTGGATTGAAATTCTGCTGTGCAACATGTCCTCTGGATATGGCATAAAGACTTAGAGTTTTAAAAACTCAAGGCAGAAATTTTTGGAAGAAAAGTGGTCATTTCTGATGCACTTCTTAGTGTTCAGAATAAGTGTCTAATAGAGGAAAAACCTGAGGGTTGATGTGAGCAGGTCAACATAATTTAAAACCTGTAAATATCATATTTCTTTTTTGAACAAATAGGTGGTCAGCACTGTCAAAACTACAGCTAAGGATGGGTTTTAGATCAGAAATCATTGGTTAAAGTTATTGTTAAGGGGTGGCTGCATTGCCTTTTTTGCAGCTCCCATTGTCACTGGAAAGATAAAAGCTCACTGTAAATAAAACTTGATTCAGAGGCAAAAGACTGGGGAGCACCACCTGGAGCAGAAGGAGTTCTGGTGAAAATGCTGAGGACAAGGATGTCATAACAACTGAGGACTTTCAGGGCTATTTTGGAGGGTATCCAACGAGATAGAAAAATCCTAAGGCCTGCCTTATGTACAAAAAGTACAGGGCAAGCAGAATAAGAAGGAACAACCAAAGTAGTGTTAACAGCAGCTGGAAAAAATGCATCTTAAAGGGCTTCTTGTTCTTGTTTTCTAGGAAGTACAGTCCTTCTAGCTTGTATCCTAAATGACCCTGGTAGAAGATCCAGTACTCAGACACATCACTGCTCTTTACTTCCCAGCTGGTGATGCCCAGCAGTGATCACAGCCCTGGGGGCAGGAGATCCACAGTTTCTAGTGAGATGCACCTGTGCAGGCTGCTGCTGCTGCTGCTTCCTGTGTCCTCACTGCAGTGGACTGATCACCAGTGATTTTAAAAGGAAAAAGCAGCTTTTCAGGAAGTGTATGTTGATGCCTGTTACCTCATTGAACTCTCTAAATGTCTGTTAGCATGGCTGATGATTTAATTTAGCTTTTCATCACCCAGCGTTGAGACATAGCATCCATGGGTGCAAGGCTGCAGGTGTTTAATAGTGTGTAGCAAAGCTTTACAAATGTGACTAATTATTGTTCATTAATTTTGGTACTACATTGCTGGGTAGAGCTAAGGTTAGGTTAAGGTTAGTTTACTAAGTTAAGGCTAATTTATTAAATTGGGGTTAATTTAGTAAGCTCAGGTTACTTTACTATATTAAGGTTAATTTACTGAAAATTAATCTTGAGAGACTTTTGTAGCAAAAATTACCATTGAAGTGGTGTGGAAATTCCCTGTCCTTTTCTTCTAGGGAATCAAGGCCAGAGTATAAGTCTTAAATACTTTGAGGTTATTGGTAATTGCAAGTACTGGAGCTAGCACAAATATTAGTGTTGTGGGATGAGCAGAGTCTAAGTGCACGTAGGCACACTTTGTGTAAAGGCCTGAACGTTGTAATCCACCCACACGTGGTCTGTGGTACTGGAGAGCCTTGCACACAGGGGGAATCTATGCCAGGAAACAGCATCCTGTGTCATGGAGCTTGCACACATCTGAGCAGGGTGATTAATACAACATCACCCTGGGAGAGCAATGTGAACATACTGAAACAAAACATTTTATGCTTAAAGGGCATGTATCTGAAAAGACTGCCTGTACCACACTTTGTGTCCCTTCAGCTCTGAAAAACATAAGCAAACTGATAAGGGAAGAATTAAGAATACTTCTTACTGAATGTAGAATTTCCTGTTAGTGCGCTTTCCCTGATGGAATGCATTTATGGCTTTGTTTGTCACACACATTGTTGGTTATTCTTATCTCAGAAGAAGCTCTTTAAATTATCAGAGTTTAAAATAGGATGAAAATCTGTTGCAGTTTTTATTGTCAGTTTTCAAACATGATATCTCAAGCTATATTTGGACAGAATTTCAAAGCCATCTTGTAAGAAACTTGAATAAGACCTGAAAAAAATTCTTAACTTGGAAAGGGAGCTTTGACCATAACTAGTTAATACATTTTGAAAATCATAAAGATCTGTCTGCAGCAGTATTTTATATTGGGAATTACAGTGAAATGGGGAACATGCTTTAAAAATTTGTGTAAAGTAGCATAGACATAATCAAAAACCTTTAACTAGATTCTTTGACTGCAAAACCAAATATGCCATATTTGATTCTTCCTGCTGGGTTATCACTGTCATTAGTTCCAAGACAGAAAAGCCCACAGAAGCCAGATTTAATCTGATGTTCTTTCTGTGGCATTTGATGCAGGCTGGGAGAAGAGACAGCTCTTGCTCCACATCCCTGGGCAGCTGTGAAGCTGCTTTACAGCAGTTTATTTGCAATGGTGAGAAGAGATTTTCTAGATCTTTTCTGTCTGTCACTATTAAAAACAAGACAAAGGCTGACTGCAGACTTGAGTTGCCTGAGACCCATTATTGATTTGCTTTCATCAGGTTTTAGCTTAATCCCAGTCTTGGCCACGCTGAAAACTCCAGATACAGACATGAAAGCCAGACCACATCCATTCCTTCTCTGTGTGTATGGTGGTTTTCCAGGAAAGGCCCCAAGGACTCCTGTTATACCTGCAAGAAGCCCACCCAGATCTGATCTACCACCTCTCCATGACCTCAGGCAAGAGCTCAGGAAATTACAAGCTTGAGGGTAAACACTTGGCTGATGGAGGAATCTGGTGGGTTTTTTCCCAAAGTACAAGATTAGTAACCCTGTCTGCTGGAAATCAGCCTCACAGTAAAGTCCTCCAGGTGTTTTTCTAGGTGAGACAATCCACATCCTTGGTTTGGACCCTGCTTCATGCAAATTTGCAAGAGCAGGTTATCAAAATTTCTGGTCTAGGGAAGGTGCTGTGGAAAATGGATCCTCACCTGTTCCCCAGTGGTTTCAGAGAAGTGTCTGGCCGTTGGGGACCAGCCACTGTCAGTGCTGCAGGGTAACTTGAGTTCCCTGCCTGGGTGATCACACAGAACCAACAATGCACTAAAAGCCCAAGGGGAAAAAAATCCCAAACAGTAACTGTTGGTACCAAAAGTGCCCTGGGTTCTGGGTTCTGCAGCTGCCAGTGCCTCTTGTTAGAAGTTTGTCAAAGCAGAACTTTCTTCACCAAAAGGGGAAGTGTCCTCTTTATTCCCAGCAGCTGCTCTGTACTGAACTGGATGTTTTCAGAGCCACATCGTCTGTGTGCCCATTGCCAACATCTAGCAGTTATGTTATGTACTCAAAACTTTTCCTGGCAAGGTATCAAACCTCCCTGGAATGATTTGAAGGGGCCCCAGTTCGTATGTTCCCTGGTACTGCAGAAAGGCTGAGCCAGGGCACGGAGTGGGATACTGAGTCTGCAGATCTGGTAAATATTTAAGGTTAGGATTAACCACTATTTTAAAACACCTCTTTCTCATAAACATTCACTTATGTTATGACACCCGAAGTCCTTCCTGCAGTTAAATAACAATAATGATTCATTGTTGCCATTGATGTGTGTTTCTGTTTAAATACTGAAATCAGTTCCTCAATATAGGAGGTTTGTTTATAAAAGTGGAAAAGGAACAGCATATCTATCCCAGTCTGACTGATTGACTAAAGATTTGAGGTGCTTTCAGTTAAGAGGAAAACCTGGGCATTGTAGCACGTTCTTTGTTCAATCATTTTTTTCCTTTTTTTTTAATTTTATTTTGAATGGGAACAAATTCCTGTTTTCCTGGTCATAAGAGGGAGGGATGTAGTAGCAGAAAGCATGAATAAAAAGGGGTGGGAAGGATTTGGAAGATGATGTAAAGGTCAACTTTGTCTTTTTTAGACTGTTTCTCACTTAATGGACAAACACATGGCATAGCTGCTGGGTTTTAAAAAGCTGAACTGCATTTAAGATGGTTTTAAGTCTAGGAAGCTCCACTGAGGAAGTGGGTAGCCCAGCTGGCAAGGACTGTGGGCAACATGGGCATACATGACTGTACTAAGTAGACAGAAAACAAGTCACTCTGGAAGTTGAACATGATTTTTCCTGCTTACTGCTTTGTGCTCAACCTCCTTACAGTGCAAATATTTAATTATTGCATTGTGCCTAGTTTACTAACAGTGTAAATATTTCAAGAAGGAAAACACCATAAACATCACCAGAACATGTGGAGAAGGGAGGCTCAGACATCCTGGAAAATAGGATGTGACCCTGCAAAGGACTGAAAGAAAGTTTTCATCCAGCTTCCTACAGAAAGAGGATTAGAGAAGCTGAGGATGTTTCTCATATTTATAACCATTTAAACAGCAAAAGACTTCAGAAAAAAAAAAGTACCAAAAGCAATGTAGTGCTGCATAAAAAGGGATTAAAAAAAGATACTAGGTGGAAACACTACTGGAAGTACTGACTTACTGTAAACATTTGAAAAAAACAGGCTACTATCCTCAAGGCTTTGAGGTGTTCGTCTATTGACGAACTGACTAACACCTTTGAGGTGTTAGTCTATTGACTGGAAACCAGAGTTGGAAAGAAACTCACAGCAGTTCCAAGCATTACTTTTTTTCCCCCTTAAAGTGAGAATGCTGCCCAGCAGGTCTTAGTAGAAAGAGCAGAGCATGTATTTTCATATCATGTTATACAAAACTAGAATTGAAGAGGACTCAGAATGTGAATCTTTGGAAAAAGAGTCAAGTAAATGTAACCATTGCTTATCAACACTTTTTTAACTTCTTTTAAAATCCTCCACAAATAGAGTTTGGGGGTTTTCTAGCTTCATCTGAGATACATTATTTCAAGAAATTATTTTTCATTTTTTCTTCCTGTTAATTCTTTCTTATCATAGTCTGAGGGCACTTGGAGAACAAGTTTTCCTTCTAGTATGTAACACTCTTGATAACATTTCCAAGTGCAGGAAGGCCAGCAGTTTTCAGGCTTTCCTTCTCTGTGTGTTTCTGTGGTGTTTCTACGGCTTCTTTCCCCTTTTTTGTATTGAAAAGCACAACAAACTTTATTTTTAAAACATTTCCTCAGAAGCCTTGTTGCCTAAAGGGCTTGCCAGGATCATAGTTCTTCACTCTGTTTTCTTTACATCTTTTTAACTTGCAGTATACAAAGCTGGCACTGAAATCTGGAAGTCAGAGGTGCTGAACGGTCCTCTGGATTTGTTACTCAAAGGGGATAAATGAAGGGCAAAGTTTATCTCCTACATCTGACTTACAGTAGTCCTGCTAATATGGCCCAGGGTGATGTTTGCTTAGTTTCCCAAGTATCATTCTCTTTCATATTCAGTTTGTAGAGCCTATTCTCTGTTACTGCTGCCTTAAAAGCTTGGATTTTTTTCATAACTAGTCCATAATTTCTCATTTCTCTTTTTAATAAATTCACTAATTTAAGCCATTTCTTCTGCTTTGTGAGATCAGTTTGAGTGTTGAACCTGCCTACACATGTTGATACCAGTTGCTCATGTAAATTGGATTTCTATTTTAGTGATATAAATCACAGTCTGAAAGGAGCTATTTTATGTGCCAGCCCTGTTGGGTAGTAATTATTGCACCATGCTCTGAGTCACATCACTGAATTTTGTGGTTACTTTATAGAATTGTTTTGTATACCATCTATCCCAAAGCTTTATTACTAATGCAATGAATTACATCAGCTGCTTCCCTGTCCTTGGCTGCAAGTGTGGTGGATTGACTTTGGTTGGCCCATCAAGCTGTTTTTTGATTCTTTCTTAGCAGGACAAAGGGAGAAAATGAGGTGAAAATCTTGTAGGTTGGGATACGAACAGGAAGATCACTCACCAGTTACTGCCAAGGGTGAAACAGAACTGACTTGGGGAAGATTAATTTAGGTTATTGTCAATTAGTAAAAGTGAGAAACAAAAGAGGAACTAAAAACACTTTCCCTTCATCCTCCTTCCTCCCAGGCTCAATTTCACTGCTGACTCCTCTACCTCATCCTCCTCCAGAAAGGCAGGAAGACAGGAAATGGGGGTCGTGGTAAATTCATCACATGTTCCTCCTTATGCTCTTCTCCAGCTCCAGCCTGGAGTCCCAGTTACACAATCCTTCATGAACTGTTCCAGCATGGCTCCTTTCTACAGCCTGCAGCCCTTCATGACCAGGCTGCTCCAGCATGGGCTCCTCTCCATGGACCACAGGTCCTGCTGGAAGCCAGCTCCAGCCTGGGGTCCTCACAGGCTTCAGCTTCCTTCAGGACACATCCCCTGCTCCTGCATGGGGTCCTACAGGGGCTGCAGGTGGGTCTGTGCTCCACTGTGGACCTACATGGGCTGCAGGTGGATCTCTGCTCCTCCATGGGCTGCAGGAGGGTCTGTGCTCCATTATGGACCTTCATGGNATCTCTGCTCCTCCATGGGCTGCAGGAGGGTCTGTGCTCCATTATGGACCTTCATGGACTGCAGGTGGGTCTGTGTTCCTCCATGGACCTCCATGGGCTGCAGGAGGGTCTGTGCTCCACTATGGACCTCCACGGGCTGCAGGTTGGTCTGTGCTCCACTGTGGACCTCCACCGGCTGCAGGTGGATCTCTGCTCCTCCATGGACCTCCATGGGCTGCAGGAGGGTCTGTGCTCCACTATGGACCTTCATGGGCTGCCGGTGGGTCTGTGCTCCTCCATGGACCTCCATGGGCTGCAGGTGGATCTCTGCTCCTCCATGGACCTTCATGGGCTGCAGGAGGGTCCGTGCTCCATTATGGACCTCCATGTGCTGCAGGTGGGCCTGTGTTCCTCCATGGACCTACAGGAGCAGAGCTGCCTCACCAAGTCCGAGCTTCAGGCAAATCTCTGCTCCAGTGACTGGAACACCTCCTCCCCATCCTTCTTCATCAACCTGGATTTCTGCAGGAATGTTTTTTCACATATTATCACTCCTATTTCCTCTAGCTGCTGTTGCACAGAAGTTTTTCCCCCTTTTCAAGTTCATTATCCCAGAGGTGCTACCACTGGTGCTGAAGGGCTTGGCCTGGCCGTTGGTGGGTCTGTCTTGGAGCTGGCTGGCATTGGCTCTGTCAGACATGTGGGAAGATTCTGGCACCTTCTCTCAGAAGCCTCCCCTGTAAACCCTGTGCTTCCAAAACCTGACCACGTGAACCCTGCCCAACGAGTTACCACGTCAGAGAAGGAGCTAAGTTCCATTAACATGCTTTACCCTTGACAAAACTGTCCTGGCCATTTCTGAGCACTGTATTTTCTTCCAAGTGCTCACAGGCCATTTCATAATTTGTTCCAATAGCTTTCCACATTCAGCTGAATTCCTTGGATTTGTTCCTCTTCTTTACTTCCACCTCCTTAAATGCAGATAGGACACTCACCCTCACTAGTCCTCACCACAGGCAGCCTTTAAAGGTTCTCTCTTTTAGGGATTTTTTAGCAAATGCAAGTAAAAAAGACAACACTTGGTGACACGCTGGCTCCAGCTGACATCTCTGTGCTCCTCATTCCTCCTAAGGTTTTTATTTGGCTGGAGTTTGTGTTGTCTCTTTCTCCAATCTAGACAATGCCTGTTCCACACTGGAATTCTGCAAAAGGAGCCAGAATTTTTGGCACAGTCTGGATTGACTTTTGATAACACAGCTCCTGCTGTAACAGTCTGCCATTTGTCATAACCATGCAGTCAGCAACAAAAGGTCTCTGTTAAATGTTTAATGCCAGGCACAATCCCAGAAATCAGGGCTGGTAGACTTAAAAGACTCTGCAATATATGAGGTAGGAAGAAGCCAGAGGAAAAAACCTCAAGAGAAGAAATGTGGAATTGTTGTCTGAGTTCTCTATAAATACAGCTGGACATTTTATTATCTTTAGAAGTGGAGTATTTCCCTTAGTAACAGAAATCAGAAATCTTATGATGAATACTAAGTGAATATTCCACCTAGTAAAATAAAAATTGCAAATATCTTTTATTTTACTCTCTGTAAATATGCTTGATTCAAACAAATCAGTGATGCCCTAGAATACTTCCATGGAAAAAGAATAAATGATAACAAACTTCCATGTAAAAAGAATGAATTATAACAAACTTATTGGTTAAAATTTAATTTTTGTTATTGGGCGGCAACATTGGCAACAACAGTGACATTTTTTCCTACAGCACTTCTGCTTTGCAGAGCAGAATAAAATTCCACTGCAGGCCAGAGTCATCTACTATCCTTCTTCATCTGTGTTTGCCTTAGAATAGTTTCATAAAGACCATATAATGAACCTTGATTTATAGACATGTTTTTTTTTGGTTGGGAAATTTATTTGGGAGGGATGGGGACATTTGGAGCATATTGATGTCTTAATCTGGAAAATAATCATCATTAATTCTCCAAAGATATCATAAAAATGTGGAGAAATGTTCAGGGTGCTTTGAGTTGATCTGAAGGAGCCCTTTAAAGCTGCAGCACACCTAATAAGTGTGGTACAGATAACTTGCAAGTAACAGAAAATAAAATCCCTGAATCAAAGTTAAGGTGAAGAAAGAAGTCTTTGAATTTAAATTCTTACAACCCAAGTGACAATGAAGTGTGGAAGCCCTTAGCATAAAACCTCATTTCAGAGGAATTCAAACTGTAAATAGTGCCCAGTAAATAGCAGCAGTTTATGTTTGTTTCACTAAAATGTGCAGCTGAGGAAGGATTCAGCAACTGATGGCAACTTATACCGTCCAAGAAAAAGCAAAATTCCCTTTAGAATGCTATTATTGCTCAACCAAGCCTTATTTAAGTTAATTCTCTTCCCAAAGGAATAAGATTTGGTGATCTTTTCAGGACATCATATTAAAGTGTGCTTTGTTTATTGAGTGTTTTTGAAACAGCTTGGACGAAAATGCATTTTTGCTCTAATAAAATGTGGCTGGACAAGTTCCATTACCCTCCCACTCTCTGAAGCCCACAGGACTAAATGGGTGTAACAAAAAGAAGTATTTGGCCATTGACCTGAAAGTCCAGCGGCTCATACTGGGTCCCATAAAACTGTTTCCCAGTTCGAGGCTGTAACAGAGGGCTGCTGCTACCACTGAGCTTCCCTGCTACCACACAGAATGTGAGAGGCTTCAGGGGAAGGGACCTTTCCTGTGGCTTCACAGAATCACAGATAGTGGTGGAGGCAGGAAGGAATTTCCAGAAGTCCCCTGGTAGAACCCCCTGCTCAAACAGGAGCACCTAGAGCAGGTTGCCCAGGATCATATCTAGTTGGCTTTTTGTTACCTCTAAGGAGAGAGACTCCACCACTGCCCTGGGCAACCCTTGCCAGTGCTCAGTCACCTGCATGGTAAGGAAGTATTTCCTGATGTGCAGTCGAATTCTCCTGTCTTTCAGTGTGTGCCTATTGCCTCTGCTTCTGTCAGAGCTGGGGGGAGAAGGAGAAGTGAGAAGAAGAAGGCTTGGAGACCAGAAAGACCATGTTGTACTGCCACCTTACTTCTCCAAACCCAGTATTCAGTCTTCATAATTTTCATTTTTTCCCTATGACAGAGTCCTTGCTTATGGGAATGGAAAGCCCATGGGAGTTTTGATTAGAGGGTCTCAAGATCCATCAAGCTGGCTCAGTATGGAGTTGACTGTTTTTTTTAGATTCTCATATTTGCTGGTGCTCTCCACAATGCAGAGACATAGGAAAATCTCCACCTGGGCAGTTCTGCCAGGCTCTCATGCCTGAGTTTGCTCTTTCCACAAGAGCCTGACTGTATTCTGTGGCAGGTGAGCTATTCTGCTGTGGGCAGGGAGGAAGGGGAGGGATGCCTGAGGTGAAATCTATCCCTATGTTTGTCTGCCTGCATTTTTGTGCCATTCTCATCTCTCTGTTTCTTTTTAGATCCTCTCACTTGTGGTGTGTGGAAGCATAGTCCTTCTCCATTCACAGGAGCAGAGAATACTGTATGGCCCCATGAATTTTATTTTAGGATTTGAGGAATACTGTATGGCCCCATGAATTTTATTTTAGGATTTGAGGGTTGGATTACGTATGAGGATTGCCTAATCCAACACATCAGCCAGCCAAATTGGCAAAGCATGTTACTAGGGGGCTTTCTTGTTTTGCTCAACCAGGGAGCTAAATGCTTTCTCTGCCTGGAAAAATTATCAAGAAATATTGTTTCAGAGAAAATGTTTTGGAAGCATCATTCCAAGTGGGGATTAGACTTGTTTTAACTAGGGTAATCTGGAATTGAAGAGCTGCACAGACATCCAAGCGTGCCTGGTGACATGTGGAAGCGTAAAGGTGAGACTGACTCATAAAAGTGCACTCGAGGCTGTTTTACAGCAGCAATTCACAGCGTATCTGATCCAAAACAAAGCAGGGTTTGCTTGCCCGCAGGGATCACTGTGTATATACAGAGGAAACAAAGGGCTTACATCTTTCAACACAAAATATTTCAGTATAAATAGCTCACAGGAACGCAGCTAATCTCCAAGGCCCTCTGTCAACCAGCTGCAGAAGAGGGAGGAAAGGAAAATCTTTTAGGGAAGGGCATCTTCAACATACAGGGCCAGCTTTTTTTGTAGCCAAAAAGGCCCATGCTTGGTGCTTGGTTTCTGCATCTAAAACTGTGAGGGGTGATGAAGCAGGAGAGCCTCCTTCAAAAAGCAGGGACGGTGTCTTCTCTGTCCCTGAGAGAGAGGACTGTAGTCTCGGTTCTTAAGAGTTTGGTCTCCCACCTGTGCTCTGGGATTATATCTGTCCTGCCAAGTAAAAATCATACAGAGAACTTAAACTCTGACTGTCCACACAGCAAAACTGTTTCTTCTCTCCCAGGATCTGTTAGAGACCAGCCCAGCCAGCTCTGCCCAAGACAAAAGCTTGACGTGGTGCAGGTGGCACCTCCCCCCAGGAAGCCTTCCCTGCTGGCAGTGAGGGTGAGACCAAACCAGATGTCTTAGGCTGCCTTTATCATCATCCCTGCTGTCCCCAGGCTCTTCTGCTTTCCCCTAGGAGTGCAGCCTCAGGTTCATATTATAAAATCACCACTGTGGTGTACCTTGTGGCAGGAAACAAGGATCAATTCCTGGAGGGAATAAGTTTTCAGTACCACACAGGGCAGCACAGCTAATTGCCTGATGCATGGGCTACTTTTCAGTCAAATTGTGGGATTTGGTGGGCACAAAGAAAATTCTGTCCATCTACTGTCAGCCACAGAAGATTGTCTAGGAGGGATGCAAGGAAGAAAACTGTCTAAAAGTCAAACTAAGGCACCCAGATAGTGTGGGCTTCATGTGTACACACTTTTGAGGTGCACAGCCTTGTAAGAACATCCTAACATTTCCACTCAAACATAAATCCAGAATTCTGGAAAGCATGTAATCACAAATTTGTAAGCTAACTTAATAACCTCATTCTTATTTGCCATGTTGACAACTTCTACAGATCTGGGGTTAGCTCCTCAGGTTACTCAAACCAGGTGATTGAAAAACCTCAGAGGATTGAACTTCTGATTTTCAAATGTTTGTCAAAAAAAAATTATGGAAATCAGAATCAGATTTCCACAGGCATGGGGAAGAAGTAGGAACAGATTAGTTTTGGGGGAGGTTGCCTATTTGCTTGATACATGTGCAGCCCACATGTTTTTCTCAGCTTTGCTTCAAGACCATTTAATTGACAACATGTTAGCCTGGGAACGAACAGCTTGCAGAGGGTTTAGAAACACCCTTTCCCATGGATAGCTTGGCCAGTGGTGCTGCTGTTGAGTAGCCAAGCAGTGCCATGGCACTGTGGCCCAGAGATCTCAGCATTTGCTGGTGTAGAGTCAAGGTGAGGGACACCCCTGGCAATCAGTGGATTGCTCTCAGTGCTTTCCTTCTACCAGGACTGTCTCTGTTCCATGCAATGCACAGGAGCCAAGCCCATTCCTCAGGTGGGCAGCAAATGGAAGGAGGTGTTGTTCATGCCACAATGACAGCGTGGCTGATGTGGTGATGGCTGCAAGCGAGACAAATTGCTCAGGAGAGTTATGAAATTGTGAAGGATGGTTTCTGCCATCTTATCTTTCCTCTTTCTGATATGCACACACCCTGAGGGGGTGGGTGGGGATGGCTACATTCAAGGAAAGGCCAGGAATAACTCGTTGGTCTGTTTAATGTTTCAGCTGCACAGGTACAGAACTGTTCTATGCACAGCAGAAATATTGTGGAAAGTAACTGACTAATCACACACTGAGATATGTTCTACTTTTGCTTGACTCCCAGTGTTTTCCCCATCAAAAACATGATGCTTCATGATGGGAGTCTGTGTTTAACTCCAGTGTTGAACACGAGGCAGCAAAAGCACATTGCATCATGCAGTGAGAGGGGACCCTGTAACAAATCAAACCACTCAGGGGACCTGTGGCCAGGCATTGGCCAGACTTAGGAAGGCCAGGGCCCAGGCTTTATAGACACAGCCCTCACAGTGAAATCCAGAGATAAGTTTCTGTAAACAGTGCATAAATACGATCTAAATGCACAAGAAGCATTGCCTACCTGACAAGAACATGAAGTGCATGGGTTTGCTGCATTGCTGTCCTACCCTGGATTTATATGCCTGAAGCAGAAGAGAAATGGAGTTATCACTGTGTGCTGAGGAAGAAGACCCTTCTCCTGAGAGCAGATGACAGCTGATGACTCCTGTGTATGGGCTGTCCTTCCAGGCCCCGACACCTCCTGCTCTTGGCTGTACCCTGATCCACACTCCAGAGGAGTACTGGAGTGTCCCGTTCCAAAATGCCTGTCACTTATTTTAGGGTGCTTTACAGACAGGCAGGGGATGGATGTGCTGTAGACAGGGTATTCCATATAAAACGTGTCTGTCACTATTCATGCTGTAGCAGTTTTGCTGGGGCAAGCCAGAGCTGTGCAGAAGAGCTACAAAACAGTCTGAGAGAGAGTCTGCCTGCATGTCCTGTCTTTCCTCTGTGGAAATGGAACTTGGAATGTCCTTCTACCCACCTGATCTCTAGATCACAGAATCAGCCTCCCCTTGCTGTGCCAGTTATCAAGGCTCACCATTCACAGCTTGGTGCACAGGGCTCTAGGGAGCTGCAGTGGTTGAGCAAAGGGAGACAATAAAGGGTTTCTAGGCTTTGGCTGGTAGTTTTACATATTTTTGAGATCTTGCTGGACTCTGCTGTCTCCACCTTCCCTCCCCTGCTGTCCTGGCTGTCAGTGACTGCCAACCACCCTACAGACAGAGCAGTCTATGGCAGCACTCTTCAGCCAGCTGCTCATGGAAATCAGCTCAGACCAACAAGCTGACAAAGTAATTCAGCTGATTTTCCATGACAAAAAGAAACAACAGTCCCACAAGTGGCTCATCCAGCAGACTGGCAGTGGCAAATACCTAGAAGGAATAACTACTGATACAGGTGCATCCCAGAAGTATGTCTAACTAGAGGGACATTTCTTCTTGGGTCTCTATCAACCTGTCCTCTACCTAAATGGGAGTGTTTCCAGGAGAAACAAAACCTAGAAGAGATCCTTTCCTGCTTATGCATTCATTACTCAAACACACTTCAGAAAGAGATCTATTTCAGTTGAGATCTCTTCTACAGATCATCTGTCCAGGGCAAGACTCTCTGAAAGAGAGCTTTGCTCTGCATGTTGATTTGAATCATCTCCTAACTGCTCTTATGCCATTGCACTCACTTAGGAAACTGATCCCTAAACATCCCAGTTCCTGGTCAGTTGACAGCGCATTTCTTTCAGTTCCCATTTAAGCACGCACATATGTTCTCCCTGGAGTCTGCACAAAGCCCTGCATTGTGGGCTGGGTACTAAAACTAGCACAGTTGGCTTAAACTTGCCTTTTTCAAAGATTTGCCTTGCCTCTTTTGAGCAAAATAAAGCCTTTTGTATTTTTGAGGCCAGTATGAAGAAGGGGAACCACAAGGCATTAAGAGCGCCCAGCTCCTCTCCCATTGCAATTTGGAGTCCATTTCCCAGCCCAATGTGAACACAAGGGACAATCACATGGAACTGTCCTGCATTATTTGCTTTTAGAGCATTCCAGAAGGGAATATCTGAGAGCAGAGGTGGCTGTTCATGCCAGTTCTTCTGCCAGTCTCCAGAGTTGGTAGAAGAGTAGGTTTCTTTCCCCTTCCTGTGATAAAGGATTCCTATAACATCAACACTGTGTGTTGGTTTACCTTCTGAACCTCCAAAATCTCCATGATTTTCATAATGACTTTTGGCAATGCGAAAGGTGAATACACTGGAATTAGAAAAATACCTTTTGAGTTCAAGATGTGATTGACGGAATTTCTCTGGAAATGAAACAACAGAGGTTTGCTAAGGGAGGGGGTAGGATAGGAGGTGAAAAATGCATTAAAAATAAGGTGTAGGGAAGAGAAGATCAGGGAGGTGGAGTTGCCTCAAGATTGTGCCAAACACAGACACAAACAGATGCCTGAAGTAGCAATGTTTTGCTTTCTGAATCAGCCTGACCACCAGACTTGTTCAGTGACTGATCCTTGTGAAAAGCAAGCACAGAAGCTGTAAAGACCCAGTCCCCTATCAGCACCACATGGTATCAACAGCAACACTCACCCTGTCCTAGAGAAACCTGCAGGCAGCACTGGCAGTCCATGAAGGTTGGACATGAACGAGCAAGGAAAGCTCTTATCACAATATTGAGTAAGAAAGCACATGAAGTTCCAGTTGTGGCCATTTAGTTGCCTGGCACCTTGTCTTGAAGCCAGTTCTTCCAATCTGCCCTGGATCCCAACCAAACCAAATCCTTTGCACTGGGTACTTTCAGTACAGAAAACCTCTAGCAGAGCCTCCTACTCCTCTGTGGCATGGGAGGACATGCTCCACTGCTCATGGTGGTCCAAACATGAAAGAGAGCAGCACAGTCACAGGTAGTTACTCCTCACCAAGGGTGCAAGCAAAGATATAGTGACATGAACTTGTCAAGGGATGAGAAATGTTTCCCTTATTTGTGCCCTGACACGATGTCAATTTACAAAATGTTGTGGCGATTCTGTTCCTGTTCTCTGAGTGTGTATGCATGTCACTGGTATTGCACGATGAAGTGTGCAGCTTGGGGGCTAACCCATCACTTCCCTAGGGACAAGTTACATGGAGGCTAAAGTAAGGCAGACCTTAAGGATTTAATTTTTGCAGGACATACAAGGCTGGGCTCTGTGCCAGTTCATCTAAAAAAAATAAAATATTTATGACTTTGTTGCAGAAAGGCAGCAGCAAGTGCCCCAGACACGGAGGAGGTGTCAGGGCAGCAGCAGGATTCCTTGCTGCTGGCTCACTGCCCACTGCTTTGCAGAGCTGCCTCAGCACCGTGGCTGTTACAGCTGCCCATGGCTCCCCTGACTGCCCTGGGCAGCTCCTCCAGGGCACAGTCCCTCTTACATGGGGCTGTGGTGTGCTGGGAGGCAACACCAGGCATTTGGGAAAAGGTGGCAAGTGGGGGATGGAGCAGACCCTGAAAGGGAAGCCAAGTCGCAGTGATGATCTGACCTAAAGCTTTCCCCTTCATGGGGGCAGCAGCCAGGTTTGGTGCTGAACCCCTGAAAGTGTCCTGAAGGCAAGAGTTCTTCAGCCACCAGTGACTGCTAATGAACAGCTGATAAATTTGGGACAAGTACCCTGGTCTGCAGAAGGTGGCATTAGAAGGTTCAGGTTGTTAATGAGGCTTTGCTGACAAAGCTGAATCACCAACTGCCATCACTGCAGAGTGTTGTACCAGATCATATAGTTGAATACAAATTTTAGTTGTTTGCTCGTTTGATTGTTTTTTAATCCATTCTATATTTAGATTATAAACAGATATGTTGTGATTGAAAGCCTAATCTCGCCCATTTATCTTTTAAAGTCATATTCCATAACTTGAAGAAAAAAAAATCCTCATGGCAATGCAATGACTAAAACACCCCTTTCAAAGCACTTTACCACGTCTGCACATTTCTCATCTGGGAAAATATATTATTCACCCATGGTATGGTTAGATAACCTAGGGCACATGATTGCAAAAGGAACTAGTCCATTCTGAACAAATATATAAGGTAACTGGAAACACCTTAACATAATAAAACAGACTTATGAAACTACAGCCTTAGAATTTACCCTAATTAGGCAGTGACAAACCCTCTGGCCTTTGGTGAGATTGCTCTTTGCATCTGAACTTTCATTTGCTTCATGCTGGGTGCACCGTAGACATTCATTTTCAGTGAATCAGTGAGAGAAGCATAAGTCATCCAGGATGACTGACTCACAGTCCCATGATTTTTAGCAACAGACATAGTGGATGGTTTTAAATAAATCTAGTAGCACCATTTGACTGGCATCAATGTTTTAGAAAAAAGCAGATCAATTCCTCAGAGATACTCCACACATTAATCAGTGCAACACAGAGTCAAGTCTCATTCACCACACAGTAAAACCAGCTAATTACCTGAAACCCTTTGATTGGTAGGTCAACTATAAAAATCTTTACATAAAATTAAACAATTTCTCACTAGGCTTTTTGCTTGAAATAGCTTTAAAGCACAAGGTACAATTTCTCCTAAACAATCCTGGGAGAAAGTAAACATGCTGTGAATGATTAGCTAACTTGACCTCTGCTTTCTAGTGGAACAATGTCTTTTATATGAAAAGTTGGAAAACACCAATGAAAACTGATGTGTGACTGCAATTAGCATTGCTGATTACTGTCGCTGTTTTGCCACCCACATTCTTCAAGAGGCTGCTAGAAAAATGATCTCTTTTCAGAGTTCAGTTAGCAATGCTATCACATGAGGTACACAGGTCACGGCTTTCACAGTGGCACAGCACACTGAACTTCCATGCTCTGCAGTATTTTGTGCACAGGCCTGTTTTTTTCCACTTGGACAGCAACATGCCAGATTTAGTTACTCAATTTACTCCAGCAAGAGGAGCTTCACCCTCCTGTCCACTGCTGGTTGATAGCATGAAATCCTGTTTGCAGTTGCCAAGGATGAAACTTAAGTGAAAAAGCTCAGCTAGGAAAAGAAGGCCTGGGAAAGAAGGAAAACAGTGGACGTTTGGTGGCAACCTGAAAGCAGTGCTGACATGACATGGTACTGTCAGTGTCCTACAAGGAGGAGCTTCCCAGAAGGGCCCTAAAGCAGTTTCTTGTATCAGAAACAGAACCAGGACCAGGTATCAGGACCAGGGCAGTGATCAACCCCCTGTACTTGACACCGATGAGGTCATACCTCAAATCCTGTGCTCAGTTTTGGGTTCCTCACTGCAAGAAAGACGTTGAGGCATTGGAGCTTGTCCAGGGAAGTGCAACAGGGCTGGGGGAGGGTCTGGAGAGTGAGCCTTATAAGGAGCACTACAGGGATTTGGGGGGTGTTCATTCTGGAGAAAAGAAGGCTCAGGGGGGACCTTATCACTTTCTACAGCTCCCTGAAAGGAGGTTGTGCTGAGGTGGAAGTTGGCTTCTTCCAAGTAGCAAGCAGAAGACAAGAGGAAATGGCCTCAGTTTGCACCAAAGGAGGTAAAGATTGAATATTAGGAACAATTTCTTCACTTAAAGGGGTTGCCAAGCCTTGAAACAGGCTGCTCAGAGAAGGGATTGACTCACCTTCTGTCTTGGAGTGATTTGTGATGACAGTCTATTTCTATTCCTTTATTTAAGGTGTTTAAAAGATGTGTAGATGTGGCACTTGGGGATATGGTGTAAAGGTGATCATAGTGGTGCTGGTTAATGGTTGGACTCAATGATCATTCAGGTTTTCCCCAGCCTTAATTATTCTATGATTCAATGATTGTATGACTCAGGTGTCAGGAGGTAAAGGGTGGGACAGGGAGAAAAAGAAGGTAAGCATGAGCTAAACAAGAGTGGAAATGCAGGAAAGGTTTTAGCAGGGTCAATGAACTTAACTGGAGCAAGAGCTTTGAGCACATGGATGGAAGGATGGTAAAAAGAAGGAATCCTTTGGACTTGCCCATTGTCATTATAGGAGGATGTGTATCATTTCTGTGTACTTGGGAGTGTGCCACTAGCGATACTTCACAATTTTTGGAATCTGGATAGCTGACACTGGTGAGTAACACAGGGACATGTTTTCTGCCCCAGCAGTAAGAGGGTTGATATTTGGACTTTGAGAGGGCTGAGAGAAAGTGGACTCATGGACAGTGATTTCAGTACAGACCTGGATGTGGCAAATAACAAATAACACTGAGGCCAAATAAATGCTCAAAATATTTACACAGCAGTGACACAGCTAGGAAGGCAAAGGGACAAAACAATATGATCTGATGGGCATGGGCAGTTTGTTCAGTGTCTGTGTGTGTAAGACAAACATAAATAAATCAGACATGGATGCAGGGGTTTGTAAGATATGAACTATTTGTGCATGTAGAGAGCTACTTCAGGGTAAGCACAGGCACGAGGAACCTCAATCCACATGGAGGCCTCACAAGCACTTGGCTGTCACACTGTCCACAGGACTGTGAGTAGAACCTGTGCCTCAGCAAAGTGAACAGCACTGAGGGGGCCTGAAGCCATGCTAAGCCTCCTAAAATCATAGAATTTTTTAGACTGGAAAAGACCTGCAAGATCATTGAGTCCAACTATTAACCCAGCATTGCCAAGTCCATTGCTAAAGCACATCCATAGACACATCTAAGTGTCTTTTAAACATCTCCAGGGATGGTGCTCTACTGCTTCCCTGGTCAGCCTGTTCCAATGCTTGGCAACACTTCCAGTAAAGATTTTTTTTCCTAATATCTTGTCTAAATCTTCCCTGGTACAACTTGAGGCCATTTCCTCTTGTCCTGTCACTTGTTATCTGGGAGAAGAAACTGACTCTCACCTGGCTACAGCCCTCTTTCAGGGAGTTGTAGAGAGTGAGAAGGTCCCCCTGAGCCTCCTTTTCTCCAGGGTAAATCACCCCATGAGTTGGATGGGTTTAAGAACCCCAGTAAAGGTGGCTCTAACCCTAATCCTAACTCCTGCTAGGGAAATGCTTCTGCATTTACACACTGGATATCTGCAGAGCATCCCTGTTGAAGACACCTGGCACACCCTGAGAAGCAGCCAAACTTGGATGGACACAAACAGCTGATAACTCACAGGACCTGAGCTGGGAAGGTCCAAACACACAACACTAAAGTCAAATATCAAGAGGCAGTTTTAACCAGCAGAAAAGATTTGCTTAATGATCCAGCTGCTGGGTTTTTACAGTGATGTGAAGATCTTCATATATCAAAAACAATCAAGGGATTTCCACCCCCACCCCCCTTTCTTTCTTATGAGTGAAAAGAGGGTCTGAAATTTTCCCTGTGAAAGACAAGGCTGAAAAGAGAGGTGATGGTTTAGCACAACAGAGCCAATGCAAAAGAAGATGGCATCAGAGAGAAAAATATTTGAGTAAAAATATTTATCATGCTAAAACCACTACATTTACTGAGAGAAAAACAATTAGGCAATTCCCATTTTGTATGGTTGCCAACAAGATCTGTAGCAAAAATAGTAAATCGATTTTTCACCTTTAATCACTCATGAAGGCCAGGCACAGCTGTTCTTTGCTATATACATGCTTTCTCAATGCCAAAAAGAAGGAGTATTGAATCACATCCTTCATGGCCAAAAAGATGCCAACAAAACATCTTTTATCTTGTTGCTCAGCTGTTTCCAAACACTTAAAAAAGAATTATTAATTAAAGGGATGTACTGTTGCTTGGTAGAGCTGATGATTTGGAGACAGCAGGTCCAAAGTCTTTCCCCAGACCTGCTGTTGCCTTTTTCTGTCTTTTCTTGGCAAGCAATTCAGTCCTTATGAGTTTCAGTTTGTCTATCTGTAAACAGAGATAACATCTGCACACTAATATATTAAACAAACTTAGCTTTTCCTTACATTCACAAGCTGTCTATGAGCAGCCTGGTTCTGTATGTGAATCACTTCTGGTCAGTAAATTTCTTTACATGTACTGCTTACAAGCACAGTGTTTCTTATCTAAAACTAAAACACTGATAATGACAACTATTTTGGCTCACTAGTCCCATTTTTTCTGTAGTTCAAAAACATAATACTAATCCCTCTTGGGCACACTGGGGATGAGGAGGGGGAGGGAAGACATTTATAATTTAAAAGGAGGATGTGCCTAACATGAAGCAAAACAAATCCTTTCATTGACATCTTATTTAAAAATATGTCAGTGGCGTGTCTGCAATGGATTAGTGTTGCTGAATGAGAAACAAGTTAGTTTCTGACTCCAGGGCCACAAGCAGAGCAGTTCACCACCACTTTGCTCTGCTCACAGTTCAGTTCTAACAGGCAGAGAGAAAATCATAAATGCTTTGTACTCATTTTGAAGAGTAATGATTAAAATCTCAACAGAGATGCAAATCCAACGTTCTTCTACCCAGCAGTGGAGGAATGAATAGAGGCAAATAGATGCCATTCTTTCATCCACACCAGCTGGAGACTTTCCAAATCTGGTGCTTAACAGAGTGGTAAGCAGAACATCAATTAAATAGGACATGGGCACAGTTTGTACACTGTGACCTGGAGAGGTCAAGCTCCCAGCCCTGTGCTGAAGCTGAATTGCTGTGGTGCATCTTGCAGGCAGTTTCCCATTGTTACCTCACTAAGCAAAAAAAAAAAGGGAGGCTCTGCCTATACTTCTCTGCCTATCTCTGTGTTTGCATTTTGTAGTGCTAATCAAATTTAAGGGCAGTTCATACTGTGGCTTTGGAAGTTTTGAGAGTTACAGTCAACAACAGAGTGTGCGTTTATTTTGTATTTCTGGGTTAACAGTATTCCTTCTGTAAAGAAGGGAATTTTTCATCATATATTGCAATATCTCACATTGTCACAGATTTGATCTTTAATGAAGATGTCTTTAAAGAAACTGGTAGTTAGACCAAAGTTTTATCACTCACAACACTCTACCTCTTTGTTTTTACTGAACGTCCTACAAAATGTATCTGCAGACTCATACAGATGCTGCTCAGGGTGTAGGGTTTTGATGGAAAGTGCCTTTTTGTAAACCACCAAGTTAATCAGGGTTCTGATTATTTATTACAGACATGCAAAAAATTCATTTTACCTCGTTCTAAACTGAGTGTCTTAAACATATCCACAATCACAATAAACTTGCAAGGCCAGAAATTATTGTAAACTCCGCTATATACTTAAAGAAACTGAGGCAAGAGCAGTTTATCAGTATGTCCTGGGTTACAGTGTAAGATGTGTCCACAAGCATGTATTCTATCATCATTTTCATGAGCTGTTAAAACCAGGTGGGTCAAGGCAATGTCCTGTTAAAGGCCCATCAGTGCCTTATCTCATGACTCATCATTCCATTGGGAGATGCTCCACCCAGAGGGAGAAACCAAGCATTCCATTCTGGATATAACTGGGACTTCTGAAGACCACAGGCAGCCTTTCCCACTGGATCTTCCAGAGGACAAGAGCTGCATACCCACCACTGGATCTTCTGAGGAAGACCAGATCTTTCCACACAGGATCACCACTTCAACA
>JACBWW010000003.1:59580720-59695716 GCA_020086605.1 Lanius collurio
AGGAAGGAAGGAAGGAAGGAAGGAAGGAAGGAAGGAAGGAAGGAAGGAAGGAAGGAAGGAAGGAAGGAAGGAAGGAAGGAAGGATAAACAGACACATTCTGGGTAAGAATGAGGCTATGGGACCAGGCTGTGTCTCAATGTCTGTGTTGTCTACATGCTGCTGTTTCATTTTAGTGGCTCTCATGTAAAGGTCTGTTTGCTGTCATTTCCCCAGGCTATTTACCATGTGCAGTAAAACTGGCCTTAATTGGGACCAGATCCCATTATACTGGACTGCATGTGAAAATCTTAGAGCATTTCAGGACTGGAAGAATTTTAAATCTCTTCCAACCTGAATGCAAAGCTGTCTCTTGCCAATAAATCGTGGATTTCAAATGATGGTGGTCTGGTTTACAAGTATAAGCCCTCAATCTCCAGAAGTGTGCAGATGCTCTTTCCTAACACCTAAAAAACACTAACTCCCTCCAAATTTGGGGCAGGATGTCCTACAAAGCTAAGTGCAGGAAATCCCAAGAAGATCAGATACCTCAGAATCTTACTTCTTTCGAGAGACTGTAGAAAATTATTTGTGGACCTGAACTTCAGATGAGTTAGATGTCAGCCAGCAGATACACCAAACTTTTTTGGCTGGACCAATGCCTAGTTGCCTGCAAGAAACTTGTTATTATATTGTCCCCAACTCAGCCTCAGGAGTCTGGAGTGGAAGTGATTAGATGTGAGCTGTGGTTTGGGAGACATTCTTGGTGCCTGCCAAGGGACGTGCAGACAATCACGTAAAGCAGAAATGCACACACTCACCCAGTGCTGCTCCTGCTCATGAGATGAAACTCCTACTGCAGCAGCCGTGACTCAGAGCAGTGTTTGCATATCCTTGATCAGGAGAGAAATTAAAAAAAATAAAGGACCAGGAGCTGAAGAAGGGTGGGATGATTAGGGAACAGCCAAGAGGAAAAGCATATTCAGAAGTGGGTGAGGCTTTCCTCACCTGGGACGTGCTGCTTTGCACCTGGAAATGTCTGCCTGGGCACAGCTCCCTCTCCTCCCCACATGCAGTGTTCCCCTGCAGGCTGATACAGGCAAGGAGGGGCAGTGGGATCTGGCTTAACCTCGTCTGGGCGAGGTGAGCCTTTTGCAAACTGCATTTCAGCAGGAGGGAATTATGCACATAATGGCAGTTATCTACACACATATTTTTACACCATTAAACTCAAAGATGGATGTTTAATTTCCCCTTGCCCTGGTTCCCAGGAGTTAGACATTATAAGGCTGTTGACTTTTGAGATTTTCTGTTAAAGGCATAATTGCTGAAACCCCATGAGGTTTGAAATAAGATACTGTATTGTTTTCACACACCCACATGCACACAAAACAATTTTACTAACTGAAATTAAGACTATTTCCCTTAATTAACAGAGCCTGTAAAAAGAATGTTGCTACTTAAAGTGCAAACTGGGACGGGGTGAATATAACCTCTTTTGGAGGCACCAATAAATGTTGTAGTAATTTTAAAGGCAGCTCATTTGTTTAACAATGAGATCAGGATGAAAGGGAGCACCACACTTTCACTTTGGTGGAAATTCCTCTCTCCCTCGCTGTGGGGACAGGCACACGAGTCCAGCTACAGAAACATGGAGCTGAAGATGCTTATGCTGGAAGAATCCATGAGCTGCAATGAAGCATGTCTCATCTCTGTTCCTAAACAAAGGGACCAAATCCCACTTTCAGCTGGAAATCTCATCGCCAGTGATGCCTTTCCAGGGAAGGATTGGGCTCTGCTCTAACGGGAGTGGGAAGGGACAGGCAGCCACCCCAGAGAGGATTTAACTAAAGCAGGCTTGCGAGGAAGGAAGGGCAAAATCCAGTGCAGAGAGCATCTGAAAGGTTCCTTTGCACCACTGGTATTTTATGGCCATGTCTGGATGCAGGCCTCTGGCTTGGGATGTCCCCACATGTAGCCCAGAACACCCCATGATGGAGGGATTTGCATTCCCAGCATGAAGTACCTGCAACCTGGCCAAGCTGGAGTGGTGTCTGGGGGAACAGGGTTTGCTGGGCAGATGGAAAGGCTAAAGAACACCTGCAGAAGGCCCAGATAAGTTGATTTTCCTCTGTGTGCCTTCTGGCCTGAGAAGTGGGGCTGCTTGCTAGACCCTTACAACCAGGGAAAAGGGGGCTGGTGAAGTGCCTTGAGCCCATGGTCACTGTCAGAAGCCCCACAGGTCCAACAAAAGAGGCTCCAGTGTTGTTGCAGATCTCTGTGCTGCAGGAGCTTTCATTCCAGCAGAATAAGCAGCAGTTTGTACATGCTGGCTGTTTGGGTTTCTTGGGTCGGGGCTGGGTGATCAGGGCTGAAATAAAGGGTTTCTGTGAATCTACCTCGTCTTGTTAGATGTCCAGGGATACCAGGAGACCACAGTCCTTACCAAAGAAATCCTCTGATAGAAATCAGCATTATACTGCTGATCTGAAGGGAAGGCCGTAGGGTGAGGCAGCATTCAAAGCACCCTTGGAAAAAAACAAAATGTGTAGAGCAAAAAGGATTGTTTAAGCTATCCTATGGAATTTAACCTTGTAGTAACTCAAAACTGGCATCTATACAGCCTCACAGTCCTCCTGTGAGATATTGAATTTTTTTGGTTATGGGGGTGTTTTTTGCAGATGATTTTCTCAAGATCATCTTACACATTCATGCTAGAGCAGACAACAGAGGTTTTGCTATTCCCATGTTCTTTATTTCACTGTACACCCTGGACACACATTATTTTGCCTCCCAGTTAAGTAGGTTAGTTAGATTTATTTCCTAATGTTAATGCAATCTTTGCTTAAGGGAATGTTGCAACTGGATATTGATTTTTTTAAAAAAGAAATAGGACAGGACATTTCAATTCTTCGTGAACTTCATCTTTCCTGTTGCTTTGGCAGAGCTGCAGGATGAAGAACCTACTCTTGCTCTACCTCACTGCGCTCTGTGTTTTTTCTCAGCCTCTTCTTTCATTAAGTCCTTTGCTACACTGTAGCAATTTTTCTTATTTTTTGGTGGTCTTTATGATCTCTTCCCTTTCTGTGGATGGCAGTTTTATCCTTCCCTGGTCTATTGCTGATCCCCTCCTTCTTTCCTTCCTTCCTTGATGTCTTTGAGCATAATTTTAGCTAAATACTTCTACAAGGAACTCAAAGCAAACATAAACCCACAAGAAAAGCAAACCAAAAATCTTAAGTTTCAAACCTTGAGCTTCAGATTCAATTAAATCATGGAAACAACATGGAATATTGCATCCCATTGCCCTGAAATTTAGCAACATTTCCAGTTATTGGAAAGAAGGCTTTAGAGCCAAAATGTCAGTGCGAAAAAACAGAAGTAGTCCCAGCTTGACCCATCACAGTTTCCCATGCAGTTTGATGGAAATACCTGGGTATTCCCTGGATCTGATCACCCAGCACATGAGCTGCCTAATTTTACTTGGGAAGCTGAGGCAGAAAATGTGACGGTTGTTTTCAGCACCTTATTGTTCTCATCCTGTATTTACTGATAACTTCATTGTTTTTCAAATATAACAGTCCTTTCCATTGGACTTTGATGTTTGCCATTGTAGGCACTTATTAACCAGTCAGAGCTAATCATTTGGATATCACTGGCTTTGTTTCTTATCTTGGACGTATATTGTGATCACATTTCCTAAGTGTATATAAATGCATGTACACAGCAGAAAAGCAGATCCTAAGTCTGGAAAAAGTATTTCCATTTATAGGCAACATACCTCCAGGCCTTCCTTACCAATGTGTATTTTTACCACAATTTCTCTACAAGAGGAGAAAAAGATCCTGCCAAAGGCTCCCTGAGAACCACAGTAACTCTCAGTCCAGAAAGCAGCCACATTCTCTTAGAAAATGCCTGTGTCCCTGAAAAATACACACTGTAAAAGTAGGACTGTGCACGTGGAGTTCAGTCAGCACTTTGTGCCATAAAAGCTGTTGTATGTTGGTGGTCCTCATATATTTCCCATCTCTATCAAAATGATCAAACCTCACATCCTGGGATTCTCCCTTGCAATGTTCCATGCTCCAGCACAGAATCATAGAGTGGTTTGGGTCGGATGGGACCTTAAAGACCATCGAGTTCCAACCCCTGCCACAGGCAGGCACACCTTCCACTAGACCAGCTTGCTCACTGTCTCATTCAGCCTGTCTCATTCATCCACTTCCAGGGATGGGGCATCCACAGCTTCTCTGGATAACCTGTGACACTGTCTCATAACCCCCACAGTAAAGAACTTATTCTTAATATCTAATCTAAACCTACTTTCTTCCAGTTTGAAGCCATTATCCCCTGTTCAGTCACTCAAGGCCATTGTAAAAAGTCCCTCTCCATCTTTTTTGTAGACTCCCTTCAGGTACTGAAAGGCCACAATCAGGTCACTTCTCTTTTTCCAGGCTGAACAATCCAAAAATTCCCAACCTTTCTATAGAGGAAAGGCGTTCCATCCCTCTAATCACCCTGATTCCCTCCTCTGGACTTGCTCCAACAAGTCAGGGTTCTCCCTGTGCTGGGACCCCGGTGCTGGAAGCAGCCCTGCAGGTGGGGTCTCAGCAGAGCAGAGGGGCAGAATCCCCTCCCACCATGAACAGCTCAAGCAGGGCTGGCAGGAGGCTGCTGAATACGCTGTGAGCAAACAGGATAGTTCTGCCTCTCTCATTCTCCACCAAGATCCTCTGGCCAAATTGTCACTCAGAGTGGCAATGCTTGCCTGTTTATGTGCTAAGGAGGAGGCAACTGGTGCTCTGAGTGATGGCAAGCCCTGTTGGGGCATTTCAAACCTGCCACCACACAGAAATCTGCCCACTGAGGGAGGGCAGCTCTGGTTGTGCTCCTGTTGTCTTATTCCATTCTTCCCTCAGCAGTAGTTCCTGAAAAGGGATCACAAGTGTGTCCAGTTATTATTATTAGTAAAGCTAACTGCATTTTTTCCAATTGAAAGATTCCATAAAACCTTCCTTTTTTCCCCTCCCTCTTCATATGTCTTTGATTAAATATTTTCAGTGGTTTTGTCTTCTTAAATAGCAAACTGCTTCATTTACAATTCTAGGATTCCAGAGAGCAATTTTCATACCATTATTAAACCAAATATAATAGAAAATACAGATAAATTTGGGGCCCAGATCTGCTTGTCAAGATTATGTTGTATCTGTCCTACAACAGTGCATTTATGACCAGCCTGAGGATATCTGAAGACTGGACCTGGAAGTCCTCTTAAGCTGTTTCACAGATGATTACAGCAGTGCTGCTGAAAGCAGGATATCAAGGTCTGATCTAACAAAACTCATTTGAGTGAAGAAATGCATAAAGAGCAATGTGATACAATTAACAGAGCTGTTCAGGCTTGTCCAGCTGCATGGAGTTGCATGATGGATGCAATTAAGGTAGTGGATCCCATCAATCTCTAAACCTGAGATGAGTGGACACGGCTGGCTGCTGCTGGCAGGTTGAGTCTGTACAGTTCTCAGACAATTACCCACCTTCCTACAACCCTCAGTGCTTAAGGGGGGCATAAATGAGTACAAAATATATTGTCTATGCAGAACTAAATACAGAGAACACAAATGTTGACCTCAGCTTTCAGACAAGAGAAAAAGGTTTCAGATCATGGGAAAAATACAAGTATCAATGGCAGATTTATTTTCTGATGGATATCATATCAATCACTGAACTAGGGGAGTGCAATAATATTATTTTCCAAAATTGCACCAATTAATAACCACTTTCAACCTAAAAACCCACATGTGGCTATGTAGACATACAGCTGTAACTCTAAGGCTCATGCTTTTGAAATCCCTGGTAATTCCAAGAGAAAGGCAGGAGGGCTAGGCAATACACATGCACTCAGTTCATTTAGCCAATGATGACTCAGCTCATGTTGACAAAAACATTTGATCAAATTTTCTCTCAGATTGCATCAGCTGTAAAAATTTGTATAAATAGGCTCCTTTTCTGTGTATATCTTGCCTCTCTGTGGAGAGTTTTGTGATATTGCTACTTTAGTTCACATTATGATTCTTTCCCACTCCTGATCAATGCAGTGATGTCAGTAAATCTTTGTTTTTCAGACCTGCCCTAGGTTAGAAGTGTGAGGAGTGTGGTGATGCTTCCTGATGTGCCTGGATGCAAGCCTTGACTGGTCTGGTCTCACCTTAGATGTTTGATCCTGAACTTCAGCCCTTCCCTTGCCAAAAGTCAGGGATATGGAGATTGAGTGTTGCTCTCAGCTAACATATTGAACTGTCTACAAATTGGTGCTGAGAGTTTCCAGTGGTGTTTTGTTGTGGACTGTGGATCCAGGATCACCCCCTGATGTGATGAGGTGATGCTCAGGGAGTCTCAGATTTGGACTTCCTCCTGCACAGAGGTTGCTGGGTGAGGGAGTGCCTCAACAAGGGTTTGGACTGTTATTTACTTCTGTTTGGAGGATCAGATATTTGTGTCTCCATTAAAGTAAACAAAAGTAGCCCCAAGCAGTAGCCAGCTCCAGGAAATTGATCTCTGTTCTAGAAGCAGAAATTGCAAGGCTCGAGCAGCCACTAAAGGATGTGTCAACAGGACAGGATGAGCTCTTTACTTTGATGTTTTTAAAAGACATAAATGTTTGAACTCAGCTCAATCTTCAGGACATAGCTGGGGAAAGGACCACAACAGCTCAACTCTGGCAAGAAGACCAAAACCTGCAGAAGAAAAGGCTTGAAAGTGTTCACTCAACTCTATCTGTTGCATGAACCATCAATATGTAATTCTATTTCTTTTGGATTTTACTCTTCATGCTGTCTATAAGGAAGATTAAGGACAGAATGTTGTCTTAGCCAGGCCACAAGGAATCTGAGATGCTTATTTTTATCTTAGTTCTCCCTTCAGGTTTGAAATTATTTTTGCTGGCAAAATGTGATTTAAATTTTCTGTTTAATGAGAGAGAGAGAAAAAAAAAGACTATTGCACATGATATTTTTCTTTGGGAAGTGTCTAAAGCCCATTATTTTGTTCTACCTTCGTGCTGAGTGGTCATGGTGAGATAGAGTTGCATCATATCAGATTTCAGGGAGAAAGTGAACTTTGAGGGCATTGGAAACTTTTTCCACTTTCAAACTTAAAAATTGTTCTCTGCTACATCATTTTTAAAAACAGGATAACAAAAAGTTTTGGACAGGCTGTTGAAAAACTTCATCTTTTATATTACAAGTTTCCATGGACTGATTAGTTTGTTGATGGGAACAAATTCACTTTTTATGCAAAAACTGTGTCTTGCGCAGCTTGTGGAGGCTTCTCAAGCAGGAATGGGTCATCAAAGTCTTTGCTTTGCCTCTGGTCAAGTGACAGGTCCATTTTAAGTACAAGAACAGAACTTGCAGTGAAAAAGAGCCTTTATCAGAGTTGAGAGGGAGTGGCGTCACTGGCCCGAATTTGGGGGGGGTTGCTGTGGTTTGCTGTGCCCTGGCAAGGCAAAGCTTTGCTTCTCAGCAGGGCAGGGCCTTGCACAGCCTGTGATGTCCCTGATTTTCTCTTTGGTGAACTGATGACATTGGCTGACAAAACTCACCTCTCCTCCAGCTGTTCAGCAGCTCAACCCCATCATACCATGTCACCTTCAACCCCAGAGGAGCTCATTTGGTTTCAGCAACCACTGAAGACCTTCACAACAGACTTGGGGTGCTGGTAAATGGAGATCTTGGATATTAAACTACACATTGGTAACACTGGAACAGCATCTGAGAGTCCTGACACACTGAGCCAGATTCCTTAAGGTTTTGTTCCACAGACTGTAAAATATAAAGCAGCCAAATAATGGACAAAAGATTACCAAACCAATGGTTTACAATGATGATCTCTCTCTGGTTTAACATTAATTAATTATTGTATGTACAGTGGTAGTGATTAAACATAATTGGAGCACTTGTACAAGGGAATATGCTGTAGACTACTAATTAAAATCCTCTCTAAAGAAAACTAGGGACAAAGACTAGATCACAGTAATCAGTGGGCTTCTGATTAAAGAGCAAAGGCAGCTTGGAAACAATTAATTTCAGGCTGGCATCCAGTAAAAACAAGCCAAAAGAGAGAGAAACTTCAAGGTGGTGATTCATGCTGGTTTTTTGTTTTTTTTTTTTGGTTTTGGGGTTTTTTTTGTGATGGTTTGTTTTTGTACTTTATTTAGGAAAACAGAGTAAAGAAAGTAAGAATATGAGCTGTGGAGATACCAAGGACACTGGTCAGACAGGTCTCAGTGAAACTGATTTCTGTGTGTCTGCTGTGCAGCCAAGCCCCATCACTGAGAAAAGCAAGGAGCTGCCCATAGTGTGGGTCTAGATGAGGTTTGGATTTCAAATGGCACTGAGCTGCTTCTGAGCAGAAGTTTAAATGGGACAGCATTTAAATATTATATCCAAGAAAAGCTCAAAGTACCAGAACTTCTGCATGTCTTCAGATGCAACAAAATGATTTTGATGCTTCTCTTAGCTCTTGAACTGCTCTTTCCCCTCATGCTCTTCACCAATAAATGGAAAGGACCTTTAAAAAATTCCAGTAGACACCCTAAATTGTGGCTGCACAATCCTGAAGGCTGGCTTTTGCTGTAGGTTACTATAAACATTCCCTTTAAAAAAATATCAAGAGTGATGTGACAGCCCTCTGGTCAGGTGAGTCTATTAAGTGAATAACAGCTATAAATAAACACAGCAAAATTTCGTTTTGCTTAGCCCTTCCCAGGGCAGTGGAGCTGTGATGTTAACAATTGGCACTGAGGCAGATGTTTTTCCCATTTACTGCTGAGACAGCTGGGTTTCAATGCAGAGTTGGGAAAAGCCAGAGTAGCTGGACATTGTCTCTTTTTTTTTGTCCCCAGTGTGATTTTAAGTGGAATTCTCTACTAAAAGGCACAGCAGTTGTTTGTAGGCAATGCAGAATCACCTATGCAAGATCATCCATCCCACCCTCAAAGGAGTGTCTGAGAGGTGGTTTGTCCTCCCACGTGTTTGTTTTCTCCATTGGTTATGCAGGGGAAGTACAAGATCAGTTTGCATTAAATATCACACATTTAGATGGACAAAATTAAGTAATCCCATCCTTGAAACTGCTTCTATGAACAACAGGAAGAGAGAATCTGAGCCCCTTTTATGAGAGCAGGTACAATGAGACCTCACACCTAGCCTATAAATGCTTATTAGAGGTTTATTGAAAGCCTTTGCCTGCTCTGCCTTAAAAAGTCCAAGCATCCTACAGGGTGAGAACTGAGTGAAGCCCACCAGGTCCCACTCTGCATGCCCACGAGGAGGAATGTGCCAGCCAAAGGGAGCCATCCTTCAGCATTTTTGCCACTACTGGGAAAGCCAGATCATAGGGCTGTGGCTGGGACTGCTAGGCATGACCTCAGAACTAATTAAAAATCAGGATTCAGTTAGTCATAAGTTCCAAGCACCTTGTAAAACAACAAAGCATCACTTTACTAAAATACAAAAAAAATACAGAAAAACAAGTATTTGTTTGTGCCTGTGTTGCTACTGCTGAGAAAAAACAATCTGAGGGTTTTGAATGAGGCTGCCAGCAGTTGGACTGTGTTTTCTTCATGCATCAGAGAGATGTGTGGATTTTTTGTGTCCTTCATAAAGCTTAACTTCACTCTCAGAAAAAAACCCAGCCTGTTTCAGTTGCCCTTGTAGGTGCAGAAGTGCCCTGCACTCAGGGAACAGTGGGTGAGTTCTGTCCTGCCCAGGGGATGTGAGTCTCCATCTGGATGCAGGATCAGCTCACGATGCTCCCAGTGCCACCTCAGGTGTCCTCCTGAGCTCTGCAGGGACAGTGTCACACAGAACCTGTGTGGGAAGGGCTGCCAAGAGTTTGGTGCAGCTCCTCCTGTAAGGATCTGTTAGGGAAGCCTCCTACCACGGTCATACTGAATAGAATTCGGCTGCTCAGAGTGCTTCAGAAGTATTTTTATGTCCCTCCTTTTTGCAGGGAGCACAGAATTCCCTTCTCCTCCCACTCTCACTCTGTGGTATTTGCATGGATGCTTCAGATGAGGGTTTTGTTAGATGCTGCCTCTATTAAAAAAATTACCCAATGGTACCTATAAGCTCAATAAAAGTTTCAGAAGAGAAAAAATAGTAGGGTTTTATTGGGACAAAATCAGATTAAGGCATCCCTATATCTTATCTGTAGTTGTAAAGAACAACTTTCTTAACACTTTTAATGAGGTGAAAAATTTTCAACAAGAAAGAATGGCAGTTGGTAATTTGTGAGGTGTAAAGTTTTGGGAATACTCTCTAAACAGTTGTTAGCAGAAGTTTTAGACAATAGAATTAGTTGCTGAAGTACATTTTGTTTTAATATCTAACTTGTTTCATTTAAAGTATATTAAACACTGAATTCTCAAGTTCACAGGACAAATCCTTCAAACCAAATGAAAAAAAAAAACAAAACAAAACAAAAAAACATTAAAATTTAAGCATGATAAATATCCAAACAGCCATATTAAAATTGAACAGACATGAACTGTAAATATTTTTACTCTTTATTTCAGTAGAAAAGCCTCAGAGAAAATATTCTGAAATTTGTATTCCTTGATCTAAATATGTTTTAAAAACTCTCATATCCCAGACAGACTGATGAAAATTTGTGTTTAGGATCATAAAACGATAAAATCATTTAGGTCAGAAAAGACCTCTAAGATCATGGAGTCCAGCCATTAACCCAGGACTACCAAGTCGTCACTAAACCATGTCCCCAAGTGCCACTTTGACATATCCTTTAAATCCCCTCACCACTTCCCTGGGCAGCCTGTTCCAATCCTCGTGGTGAAGAAGTTGCTCCTAATACCCAATCTAATCCTCCCCTGGCACAACTTGAGGCCATTTCCTCTCATCCTGTCACTTGTTTCCTGTGAGAAGACACTGACCCCCATCCCACTGCAGCCTCCTTTCAGAGAGCTGTGGAGAGTGATGTGGTCACTTTTTAAAAGAAGTGACCACACTTTGATTTTGAGAGGGGCTTGATCTTTACAGGATGATGGTCTTGCTGGCACAAAAAATGGAACAGGACCCTCAGGGACTGAGCTAGTGGCCAGCATAGTTTCAAAACTGTGTGACTATGAGGAATAAGTCCCTGGTTGCTTGGACAGGACAGCCGAGTGCACGTGCAGAAGCTGATCAGGACACTTTAATTGGGTGGTGATTGAGGGTTATCAAACGCCCATGCTATCATCCTGTTTTGTATGTCTTGATCCTTTTCTGCCAAAAGGTCATGAAAAATTTTAGGTGCAGTGTTTTGAGTGTATCCTTGAAGCAATCCATGTCTAAAAGGAGAGTATGACAGCAATTTAAGCTAAGATTGATTGACCAGGGCATGTAAAATCATTTCATTTGGGTGTCTGAGAGCTGCACAAAATCACAGGGAGTAAACAATTTGCACTGAAGGATTAAGACGACCCAAGGCTCCAATAAGTGCCTGACAAGATTAAATTTGATTTTTCTTTCCTGAGGTCAAGCTGTTCTTTGTTCCAGTAAATTTATTTAACCACATTCACCTCCTCAAAGACATATTTTATGTACACTCTCCATGCACTCCAACTAAGACCAAGTCATTCTTTATTATTGTATCATGAATGGACAACTCCTTGTGTGACCAGTGAATGACCTCCCACTTCACCCTGAATAAGTATGAAGTTTCTGTCTCTGTGGCAAGAACATTTACTATTATTAGTGCCTCAGAAATGTTTCTTTTGTTGTGTATTTATGTATGGTACAGGCAGAAGGGTGTAGCAGGTACGTGTGCATACTCATGTGTGTGCATGCAAGGGAACTCTTAAAATTAATTACCTTGGCACAAAAAACCTTCTGGATCTGCTTACATTCCTGAGGCAAATTCCTTAATATATCTGTAGTTAAACTGTTCCACAGCCTCTAAATGCATGGCTTTGGTATGCTGCCCACCTTCCCTGCACAGGGAATTGCTGGGAACATTTAGTGCCTGCTGAGAATAAACGTGCCCCTGATATAAGCACAGCAGCAACGTGTGAACACTCTCTGATGATGCTACTTAATCTTGAGGATAATGTAGTGGATTTTCTGCATGTTATCTTAATATAGCACAGAAAGGGGAAGTTGCTTGATTTGGAGTGTGGAGAAGTGGGCAGGGGGAGGAGGAGGAGAAGGGAAGGGAGTGAGCAGTGTTTAAATAGCTTCAGCAATGACCTCGGTGCTGATGGGGGGCTCCCACTCACATCAGGAGTTATGCTGAGTGTTTGAATTGAGCAAGATTTGCCCAATAGTGTCAGATAAGGTGCAGTGTTAAGGGCTGGGCAGTGCTCGTTCATGATAGCTGTGAGAAGGGGTTGCACTCCTGCAGGAGAGCGGGTGGGAAGTTCCTTCCCCAGCCCTCCAGGTCGTAACAGAGCCATTCCCAGTGACCTTTCAAGGCCAAAAGCATTATCTGTAAGATAAAGGTTTGGAAACCACCCTTGATGTGCAGCCCTGATTTACTCCCAGCAGCCTGAGAGATTATTCTCTTCCATAGGGTTTTGTGATTCAGGATGGGGCAGTGCCAGGAGAGCCATGCCTTAGATGACTGGAAGGCGGACTCTCTGCACAGCTGGAAAGTGTGCAGCGCTTGAGAAGGGTGCTTATGTGTTCTCCTGGTTCTGCTATACGAGAAAAAAAATAAATAAAATGGTCTGGAGAAGATGGAGTAGAAGAAAATCTACAACTCCAAACAGCTCAAAGAAAATGCAGGAGACAGATTCTTCTGGGCAGAGTGGTGGGGTGGAAAGGCAAGCACAGGTCTGCACCCCTTCTTTTCTGACTGCTCTTACTTTGATCACACCTGGTAGGAACAGGATCACCCCTGAGCAGTAACTTGTTCCCCCATGGATGTCACAGAGCACATCCACCCTTTCACCAAACTTCTCTGGTAAAGCCAGTAGGAACATGTTACACCTTCTCAACAGAATATATGTATACATCTGTTTTCTTTTCCAAGGCAAAGATGCCATCAAAAGAGTCAGTTATGCAAGAGATGTTTTGAATGGTGCATCAAGGTATTGCTGTAAATCATCTTGTTCCATTTACCAGGCTTTCTGGTGTTGGAGGCTGGTATGTGGGAATGTGATCTTCACCAAGATGGTGAAACACTGGACTTTATGCAACAAGTGCCTTACATAACACCTTGCCTGTGTTTTTAATGCAAGATAAAGAAACTAAGAAATCCCTTTAGCGTTTTGGAAATATATATATGTTTTGGGGCAGAGGGGGAGAAAATGTCACACATTTAAAGCTTCTTTTGTTTTTAGTTTTTGGAAAACTAACACTTTTTTACTTGGTGTCAGTTATTTTCATGCTGGCAGAGATCAGAAACTCACACTCTGCAGGGAGGGCTCTACAGCATCTCTCCTCTCTTTTCTTGTTCCTTCACTCATCATTGCAAATTAAAAGCTTTCTTCACAAGTAGTGGCAGGAGCTTGGGTTTCTGCTTATGGTCATAACCCCAAGCTGCTTCCAGCAGCTCCCTGTGCCTCTCTGACCTCAGCCTGGTGCCCTTTCCACTGTATCACAATGAAAATGGAGACAGATTGAACACTACCTGTTTACAGTGATCTCAGCTTGGATTAGCACCATAGGAAGAGTCATCAGTCACAGCCCCAACACCACTCAAGAACAACAAGGCTTAAACAGTGATGGAAATCAACAGGTCTGATGGACCCTAAAGGTACCATCCATGTACCTAAGGGAGGAAACCTTCTCTTTCCCAAGATGTGTGTCTGTACCACAACTCAAAGGGACGAGGGAATAGGAGTTAACTGAGATCATTGACGAACCTGTGAAGAACACAGTGCTAATTACAGACTTGAGCCACCTCCTTTTGGGATCAGTGTCTGCTGATTTCACTTTGCACATCTCCAAAATGACAGCTGCCACCTTGATACCAGCCAGGAGATAAACTACTGCTCCTGCTACTGATCTGGAGGTACTATTTACTAGCACACTTGGACTCACTTTCTTGCATGTGTTTATTCAGAACAGTCATAAGCTTGAGTAAAGATCAGTAGTGATTTGTGATGTCTGCTGAAAACCCCCTGAAAATCAGTTATTGATTAAATTCTCATTATCATTTGTTATAGATTGCTGTGCTAAGGGAGGTCTTGGCATATTCAGTGGGATTTGCAGGGGACTGTGGTAAAGCTTGGTGAATACCATCCTGAAATTAAGTACTGCTTTATTGTACTTTGCTTTCTGCTCAGCAGGTGTTTATGATAGTTCAAAATGTAAACACGAAATTCTGACTTCAGATAAGACTTATCCAGAAATATGTGTTAACTACTCAGCCATTTATGTGCATCTGCCTTTCTGTTCCTTTGGCACTCTGAAACACGTCTTTATCTCTCTTTTATGTTTTAATAGTGGCCATAATAGTAACCACCCAGCTTACTGAACGGGGCATGTCCTTGAGCAGTGAAACACAGAGGGCTTTGGAACTGCAGCACCAAGAGGGATGAACAAGATGGCAGAAAAATACAACTTGCATGATAAAACTGCCACAGCTCAGCTGCTGCTGCAGCAATTTGGACCTGTCACCCAAGCTGGGAAGGGATGAGAGAGGAACAAGGTCAGTTGGACTCCAATCTGAGCAGAAGCCAGGTTCACATCGGTCACTGTCCCTGCTCTGTGCAAACAAAGCCCAGCCTGTAGCTGAAAGCCTGCACCACTCACCCAACCAAACTGCTCACCACGGACCGGGGCAGTGCTGCCTCCAAGGGCTGCACCATCCTGTCCAACCTGTCAGGGTTGGGCCAAAGATAATCTTTCCTGAAGGACACTGGTATTTTGAAACCCCAGACAGCTACTTGGTCTGCTCGCTGACCTTTACTGAGAGGCCTGATGGGGGCAGTTACACATTTATCAAGACCTTGCACTGCACTTCTCAGAAGCTGAAATGTCCTGTAACACGATTCAGCATTCTTTAAAATGCTGCCTCAGACTGCCTCAGTTAGAGGGAAGTATTACTTCCCCCACAATGCTGGTAATCAAAACAATGGACATTATTATACCCTGTGCTGGCTCTGGGGTGTGTGAGTGGGAGAAAGCGAGTCACAAGTTTTACTGACTAGACAGATTGTTTGATTGTCTCTTGAAAACATCCCTAAATCTGGAGCAGCAAAGCTGCAGCCACAGCTAACTTTCAGGGTTTGTATTCCTCCAGATGAGGATTTATCACTTGCACTGGCAGATGGATGACTTGCCACTGAGTCACAGAGTTGCTCTTTTTTGCCTTGTTTCTCACTTGTTTCCCACAATGGCAAAGGATGCTTTGTGTTTTAAAGCATACCTCTGCCACTTGATTTTTCAGGTGTATTTTAGAGTTTAAAAAGAAAAATAAATAGAACCAGGATGTGGGAAGCAAACAAACCAGCTGAGGACCTCTTCCTTCCCAGATGTTGCAGAGAGCAATCCCAGCTCCACCAAGACACTCTAAATTATGAAAGAAAAGGCCTATTATAACTTGGAATCCTGATTTTTTTCATTGGAAAAGTAAACAAACTTTTTCACTTGAGGTGTTGATTAGGTGGGTTGTTTTTTCTTGATACTTCTGTCTGAAATGATGAATTCTTTAATCATCCTTTCCTAGATTACATTTTGAGTTTATTTTGATCTGCATTTTCCCACGAAAGATGAAGATTTCTCTGATCACCAGCAGGCTGTAATCACAACCCTACAGTACCTGAGGTGTGCTGCAGGTGCAGAGCATAGGCAGAATTCCCACACATGCACACTCACTCCCATACACACCTGTCCCACCAGCACCCAGAAAGAGTATTTCTCTTATGCACCACAAATAAATGAATAATTAATAATAAATAAATACACAAATAAATACTAATATATTATTTATTATCAATAATTTGCATTTAATGTCATGTCCCTGTGAGCATGGGACTAGACTTAAAAAACCCTGTGTGGACTGCTTGTGGCTGGAATAGAAGTGTGTGCAAGAGGCCACATCCCACTGCAATGGGACTCATGGGGACAACCCACTGGAGTGAGGCATTGCTGTAGGTAATATGGCACCAGCAGCACCTTCCTGGCTGCTCTCAAAGAGTAGGAAACACCAGATCAGGTAAAAGAGAAGAGTACAGGGCAGTACCCTACAGAAAATGTGCCAAATAACACTGGAATCCTTTACATATTCAAGCAGGATGGACCCCAGGATAAGTTCCTACCCAACAACTATTTCAGGAATGCACTTGGGATCCTGCAGGGAACAGCCTAGCCCTCAGCAGGCCCAACCTGCTTCTAATGGCAAAAATCCTGAGACAGGTTTCCCTGGGTGGGAGGCCAAGGAGATGGAGCCTGAAGAGAACAATATCCTGAATTGCAAAGACTTGTTCTTGGCCAAAATCCTGTAAAGTCTCATGGAAAATTAAACACCTGAAAGGACAATTTGAAATATCTTCTAGGAGTTTGCCTTTGTGCTACATATTTTACAAAAATCTGGGTAAGGTATTTCATTCTTGCCTCACTGCAGAGAGCTGAATGCTCTTGAACTTTCTTGGAGTTTTTACAGGGATGGCAAAACCCCAGGATTTTGTATCACAGCATCATTTCCAGTGCACTACATGGTGTCCACAGAAGTGACTTGTTCTGTCATAGCTGGGCACGGAAGGATGCTCCATGCCAGGAGTGGTGGGATGTGTCTGCTGGTGGAGAGTAAGAAGGAGGTGTGGGGGACTTCCAAGTGTCTGGATGGAAGGCAAACCTGCAGAGGAGGGTGGGAAAAGAGGATTTCTGCTTCTCCTTACTTGACTTTTCAATTTCTTTGGGTGGAGCTCTTAGGAGGGATGAAATAGAATGGCTGCCAGAAAACTTGTGAGAAAGCCTGTTGTGGGCTAGATTTATTTACTAGATAACATCTAGTGCAGATAACTTGCAGTCTGCCTTACGTTGAAGGTTAAACATTTCTCTGTCACCGAAATTCAATTTACAGGTGAACTAATTAATCCTAGATGGCACTCTCAGTGCCAATTGGGAGACCTGGGACCATATTTTATATTTTCTATCCTCCCAGAGAGTATTTACATTTCAGAAAGATCAGGTTTCTAACAGCTATCACTGGGGAAGATTTGCATTTCTGAAATATTTGAATAGTGCTATCCTAACCCATTTGCTGCAGGTTTTGTTTCACAAAAATGACATAATCATCATAAACAGCATTTTTGTATGTCATTGTGCATGCTGTGAATTCATATGGTAATTGCCTGAAGCATCTGTTCCTCCATATTCATAGGTCCTTCAAAGGACCCCAGGCTACATGTGTAGATCTTTACATCCTAATATTTCCTGATTTCTGCTGTAGGTTAAGGGTATATTTCTAAAATGCATGGCAGTGAAATAGGAAATATATTGGAGACACCTCAGCTAGATATCCTCTGAAAGAACTTCCTAGCTCTCTCCTCTTGAAAGTACTTTTTGGAGGACAGGGTAGAGGGACTAAAGTACTTTGTGAGGAGTTAGATGGCATTGAGACTGCATCTGTCTTTGGAAAATCTGGCATCCAGAAACAGTGTTGGCAGTGCTGACCCAGAGCAATGCTCTCCAGAACCTGGCTAAGCATTTTCCTCTCTAGAAAACCTTTTTCAGGCATGGTTTATACTGGAACTACTTGCATATTTTAGAAATTGCACTGCTCTGTAACAGTGACATTCCTGATACCAATTTCCAGCACAATTTCTGGTTTACAGCTTTGACAGGGTTTGTCTGTTCAAGGAGCTGGTCTGAGCTGAGTCCTGCAGTCCTTAAGTGCAGAAACAAAAAGAAAACAAAACACTCAACAACTCATAAGCTCCTCAGAAATCAGTTGCTAAAACAAAAGTTTTATGCCAATAGCTGAATTAATATGATTCATCCTGAGCTTTACTGAGTTTAGCAGTTCTTTGAGTTGGTGCTTCCATTATGTGTTTGAGCACTTTTACAGCCAAGGGAAAACTTAAGCTTCAGCCAGAACTCCACTGCCTGCTATTCAGTTTTATATTGCCATTTTTCAATTGCATTAACATCTAGCTACTCAACCCCTCTGGTTCTATCCCAACTCACACAAGATCTCTGCTTTTCAGTTAAAAAGACTTTTAGTGCAGGACAAAAGGCAACAACATGAGTTTTATCTGGGCAATGTCTGTTTTTCTTTCAGCAGACAAAGGTAGAGCTGGACATGTGAGAACAGACACATCTTTGAGGTCCATGTCTGGAACATCAGTAATTTTGTTATGCTTTATTTGGGGATGGAGCATATTCAAGCCTTGGAGAAGCCAAACCAGTATTTTCTTCATACAGGGCATCACAGCTGATCCATTCCAAACTCAGAGAGCCCCAGTTTAAAATTCTAAGATCAAATCTACACTGTGTTAGTAATTCCTCAGACTCTTCATAAATCCTTTACTCCTCTGCCCTATTCAGTCTCCCCACTGCTAATGCCAGTCCCTCCTCTTGGTGAGGGCCTGTCAGGAAGCACAGTTTGTAGGGGGGGTTCACATCACCATTATCTTCTTTTTTGCTATTCTATGAAGATGGTACCAAACAGAACTTTTCAGCTTTGCTCTACTGTTTTCTACCAAGTGATCAACTCTGATTCTTTGTTGTGAACATACAGCAGGGATTTCCCATTCAAATCCCAGGGAGGTCCAATCTTAGCTTCTATTAGCAGGAGTGTTCAGATCATTAAATATAAGGTTTTAATTTTTTTTTTGATACTATAAATAGCATCAAAAAAGGAGAGGGCGCTGCTATGTCTGTTTGTGGAGGGTGATGCTCTTGGCATCTGTACAATTTGTGTGTGACTAAGAGACCTATATCCTAGTCCACACTCATTTCCTTAAGGTCACCACCTCTGTTCCTCTTTGTCATATGCTTAGACTGATTTTTTTTTTGCTCTCCTGACCCCAGGCCTGCAGACTTCAAGGACAGGATTTTCAGAAGTGACTTAAAAAGAGTTTGTCTTTAATAATCCTGACTCTCTTAATCTCTTAGCTCTGAGTTGGGCATGCAGTGTTGTTTGAGTAACACCACATGCACCACACAGAACATAGACAAGGTATGAGGAAGCTGATGTGTAAATCAAGATTTTTCTCTATAGCCACCCTTGATGACAAAACAATGTCTCACCTTGCGTAGAGGAGCAAGGTGAGTCATCAAATCTGATGACTTCATTCTTCCCACACACAAGGCATGATGAAGTTCACCTCTTTTCCTTCCTTTTCTTGCATGCTGGAAGGTATTTTGGAGGGTGAAACATTTCCCACACAAGCTCAGGGAAATACAGGGTGTTTTGAAAGAGAAAAGATTGCCAAGATTCATGGAAACCACTTAGCAGTAGGGGGAAGAGATGGACATTGTTTTATCAAGACAAAGAACCAATATCAGAGAAGGTGAAAGTCACTTGAGAATACAGAGGACTGTCAGGGAGGACATGACCTGAAGACCCCAATTTTTCATTTCTTTTGGGTCTTACTTTGTGGTTGTACAGATACTTGAAGAAAAACAATGAATTCAGAAACCTTCTATGAAACTCCTGTGTGCTGGTGTGTGTTCCTGGGTGTGTTTGTGTGTTGCAAACCCCCCTTGTGCACCCCCCCATGACAACGGAGGTAAAAGGTACACTGAATGTACAGGGCAATCTGAGAGCTCCTTCCCAGGCACAGGAGCCGGTGTAGGTACCAATGCTAAGCTTCTATTAAGCCTTTCCAGGTGTGCCTGGAGTCCAAGGCAAGACTGATGCTGAATTTCCACTGGGAATCCATTTTGGCTTAATGAAACTAAGTCTTGGGGATGCCTTGGATCTTTTGAGTGTCTGATCTGGGGGAGAGGAAGAAAACTGGACCTAGAAATGCCTTCAAGGTGGTTATCAGGAGCAGTCATCTCCAGTCTCCTGCTCTTGGACTCCAAGTCCTTTTACATGTAAGCACACAGGAGGTTCTGTGTCTGGCATTGGCAGGAGCTGGAATATTATTGCTTGATTTTCCCCATGTCTGGCTTCCAGTTTCCAGAAATAAAACAATGGTTAGTAGCAGAGGAGAGGAAGCAAGGAGAAAACTGCAGTCAAAGCTGAAGGTTAGCAGATTATAAACCTTTCTAGGTTTGGTGAGTTCCAGGCTGGGCCATGTAGTGTTGGGAAAGTAAAGTAAAATTTTAACTCAGACGAAGATCCCAGTGGTGAATCAGCAACCAATTCTCTAAAATCACATCCCTGCAAGCACGTCCATCACGTCTCAGAGGAGTGAGTGATCCCTTTTCCTGGGACATACACCTTCCGTTTCTGAGTTCAGTGCTAAAAGAAGAACAGCACTGCCTGGCAGGTTCTGACCTGCGTGTTCTCTGAGCATGTCACAGCCTCTAATGAATTGTTGTCTTTAATCCTCCCTCTTCCCTATTTTTTTTTTTTTTTTTTTTTTTTTTTTTTTGATAATTAAGGTCTGCGGTGATAAAAAGCAGTTCTGCTCATATCCGTTGACTGCAGGTCTGGGTGTGATTTGTTTCCATGTGAAGATATTGATATGTTTCTGCAAGATAAGGCTTTCCCTTGCAATGCAGATAAAAAAAGTATCTGTCTTCAGGCAAGGGAAACTGTGTAGAAAAGCTTTCCAAACAGAGCAGATTATCTTTTCTAATTTAAAGGCCATACGTGTCTATAATGCCTGGTTCTGCCATGAGCACTGCTCATCAGAAGATTTCAGAAGAGGTTGCAGTGTAAGGACATCTACTCTGGAAAACTTAGTGGGAAATTAGTGGGAAACAATGGGAATTTACTGTCTTGCCCCTTTTCTGCAGCCATCCAGCCCTTCTCCCACCTCCACTGCCAGTATACAGCCCACGTGTGCTTTTCTTCTCTCTGCAGTCTGAAGGCACCCCCCAGAAATGATGATACATCAGCACCTGAGCAGAAAAGATAATTTGGTTGCTCAAGCAGTAGTCGAATGTAGATAGAAATGTAAAAACTCAGTACTGCCTTGTTAACAATCACTGAATAGGGCAACATGGGGGTGCTTCAGCCCCTGACCAATTCAAGCCTGGCTGTCTCAGCTCAGGGAGGTGACCCCGGGTATGTAATTAGCAAACACTTTGGGGCTGTGTAAGGAGCTCTGGGGAGCTCTCAGTGGCATGTGAAATGCTGCACTCAAGGAAAATCTCTAGGCATTCACTGTTGTCTCTCACCACAATAAATTCAGATTTGTAGGTAATTATATGAAATAAGCGTAGCAAATATTTCAAGGTTTAACATTTTGAGAGCCCATGCTGCATTTGACACCTGGACAATGCCTCAACAGGAAATACAGTAATTTACAAGCAAGCCCCTTGCATTGCAGAAGGCTGGCACTCTTGACTGCCTAGAGCCTTATGGAAAATGACAAAAAACCATTTGCATTTATGGATGACTCTGCTTTCAAGTTTGAGTTTTATAAGACACATGACCAATGACTTTCTATGGCATTTTGGTGCTCAGCAAGAGACCTATCTATGCAATACCATTAGTCTCTCATGGTGGTCACAGGTTTCCTTGGCATGTTCTGTGGAGGCTGATTTTTGTTCATGCTACAGAGCATGGGCCTCTGCTTGCTCTATATTGTTCTATTCTTTGTGACCAAACTACTACTCTACCTCCAACAAGAGGAAAATGGAAACATTCTGACCCCATTTTTTTTTTGTGAGCTTTTTCCCTCCTGCTTACTCCTTATTTTTTTTTTCTGCTTTCACCTCACTGCATATAACAGTCAGTAAAAAATTGGCAACACAAAAATATTGTTCTCTTTTATCTTGCTAGGAAGCTGTGGCTTTTCAGGCTGCTTAATAAATAGTACTATGAACCCAGGGTGGTATTTGTAATATGTGGCTTTAATTAGAGTTTAATTTAGGCTGGAAAGTGAAAAGGGGATTTCAGAATCAATGCTAGGAGGCAAGGAACATCATTGCCAGGTCAAGAGAGTTTCTCGTCTCAAAAGCAACCATGAAATTTGCCCTGCACAGCTCTGGATTTGTTGTTTCTGGCATTCTGTGGTTAGACTTTTCCAGTTTACAGGAAGATTATGTCCATCAATCCATTATTCCTTTCTCAGTACCACTCCTTTAAATGTTGCCAGGGCTGTTGGCATCCAGCTGTGTGCTTTCAGGCTCTGCCAGCATCACCAGGAGATGGTACTGCAGAAGCATTGTGCCTTCATTGAATTATGTGCTCCTGGCTTTTATTTTGAGTGAGCTCAGGCCCATGTTCACAGCCTGCTTCTCTGATGGATGTTATGTGGGTGAGCAGAGGCTCTGGGACAGACAGCCTCAATAGGATGTTGGAAACAGAGTTAAAGAGAGCAGCTGTAGCACTTCTGCTGGGCAAAGAGGAGTTGAACATTTTTATCACATGTTGTTATCACAGTGGATTATGAAGATGCACAAAGCCTTGACACCACAACTTTTTTTTTTACAGTTGCTTTAAAAGTTGTATTTTGAAGGAAGATAGAGAGAAAAGTAACCAAACACAGCGAAGACCTGGGTAGAAATAACACAAAAGAAGGAATCAGAGCAATAGAGTGGGAAGGAGGGCAGAGAAATCAGCTTGTCCTTTTTAGAGGAAGAATTGCATTAAAAGTCCATATTAATGCTTAATGCTGCCTTAACATACTTCTATAGATGTCAAAAACCTTCATGCCCAGCTGGTTTAGCATTGCAGTGCTCAGGGACCTCACTGCTTCAGGTTACACGTGAGCAGGCAGAGCTGTTGGCTCCCCTCATCCACACAGGTAGCAAAGCCAAAACCAGGAGCAACAACACTGAGTCCTCCTCTATAGAAAGCACCTAACCCAAAATTCACTCTACAATCAAAAACCCTTCACCTCCTTGTCCCTGTCCCAGTAAATGGAAGCACTGGCATAGAGCAGAGGGAATATATGTGGGACACAAAACCTCCAGAGATTTTTCTGCTCCGAGTGTTTCTGTGGTTCTGAGTGAACAGGTGGAAAGGAAAGGACAACAGGACATGCTGAGAGAGCATATGAGGGGTAAAGTCACACTGGGGTGTGCAGGGAGATGTCTGCCTGCAGAACAGCACTGTGCTGGGAACATGCCAGGCTAGATATGGTCTGTACTGAAGGGTCTGAATTATTTTTTTCAGTATAAGCACTTGAATTTTCCTTTCCGTGGGCCACTGACTGAGGGATACAGATGCTTACAGTCAAAATGGCCACCACCAAAAGTCCTAATATGTTGAGAGAACAGGTGTATTTAATCCCCTTCCTAGTAGTTACTCATTAAAAGAAGGCAAAATAACCCAAACCAGCAGGTATTGCAAGGGAGGAAAAAAATAGTTAAACATGCAGGTGATAAACATCTGAGTTACTGATTAACTCCTGGCTTTTGTAACCACCACAGTTCTTCGGCTGGCTTACTGGGAGACCAAAACACAGGGCTGTGCCACTTCAATAACTTAGAGTGCACTTTATCTCTCCTTGGCACAGGTGTCCTCGTGCTGTGACAGTGAGGACAGCACTGCCCTCTCTTGATGGGAAGAGTTCACAACCCTTACAATGCCTGCAGTGCCTTTCAGTGTGAGTCAAAAGAGCCAGAGAAATCCATGTAGGACAGGATGGATTGAAGTACAGCCTCTTTGGTGTGTCAGCTGCCAGAAGCTGGGAGAGAAAAGAGGGAATAATTGGCTTGCTGTGTGTGCACATCCTCAGGCATCTGCTCCAGGATGTCCACTGCAGATGGGATGCTGGGGCAGCTGAGCCTTTGGTCTGTCACTCTGTGGCCAGGCTTATGCTCTTGGGGAAAAATCCTGGAAGGGAAAGTGGAGACAGACATTTCAGGGACAGTCACAGTGAAAGCAGTGTAACATGCTTGGCAGGATGGAGAACAGGCTGATGCTCATCTGTGAGGAACAAAAGGTGATTTCAGATGCCTTCTTCCACCTGGAGCATTTTGTTTTCCCTCCTGCACTCAACCAGCTCCAGTCTGGAGTGTTGCCTCAAGCAATATCTCTCCCTCGCTGTCAGTCTTGATGTTGTCACTTGTCATTGCAGCCTGTCACTCGGGTTTAACTGAGAACATGCTGTTTGCCATCTGGAGGAAAGCCTGGGAAGTGAGGTGGCAGCACTCGCTGCCATCGAGGGTTCAGCTGAGCCTCCTCAGCTGCTGGCTCTTCCTTATGCTGCCTGACTGGAGCATCTCGAGGTCTTGCAGGGATGTGAGGAAACTCCTGAAGATGTGACTCCCTGAGGAGGGACAGCTTTGCCATGTGGTGTGGAGGAAGCCCTTCCAAAGTTTAATAACTGCATTTTTAACTAACGCAGTGTGTGCTTAAGCCAAGTTGCTCTGGCAAAGAACTGATCCGGCAACACCCCAATCTCTGCATCACTCAGAGGTGGTAAATTTGAAGAAATAAACAGAAGCACTCAGCACCATCAGTGGAGATGGATGCAGGCTTTCTGAATGGGCAGGATATCAGGGGCCCATCAGGCTGAAAGTGAATGCTAGACCATGGTGAGCCAAGGAGGGCCTAGCTGTGTCTCTGGGGATAAAGGATGGCCTGTGAATGGAGTTTGAAAAAATCCAAGTCTGGTTTGTGTTCTCTCTTACCTCTGCTCTCTCTCTTATAAAACTCCTCATCTCTAAGCCAAAAGCAATAGTCGTTTAAAAATCTGAACTCTTGTTTGTCACCATTAGCTGTCACAGGAGGCAAAAATGCCCATTCTGCTGCTCGACCTGCCTTTGCAATGCTCAGCTTTAATCTTTTTCACTTAAAATTTCACAGTAAGGCTCTATTGTCCAGGTCCCAAACAAACAGCAGGGTGCACACTGAACAATAGAGAAGGGTTTGGCAGCATGCAGGTTTCTCGTCTGTGCCAGAAAAGCTTTCTGATGGCCCTGAGTTCCTCTTTACCCCCCTCTGCCAGGGGCTGACATCAGGGAAAGAGAAAATACAATTGAATGCCATCAAGAGTAATGTCCTGTTTATTTTCCTGCTAACAGAATTATTTTCAGAACATCTCAGAAATCAGAAATGGGAGCGATGGGAGGGGTGGGAAAATCAGAACAAGCCCACTTTGGGACTTCATTAGCTGTTAGCAGAGATGAGAAGAGAATCAGGAGCAAAATGCAGGTCAGAGACACAATAAATGAAGCTGTACATATGTCACGTGTCCCTGTTTTCCCTTCTGGGAAAAGACCATAAAGAACTGGCGGGTTTCCCTGCCAGAAGCAGTATGAAGTAAGATGTTAATTGTGTGTGTGTTGGTTATTGCTGGTTCCTATAACTGTGTGGGGCAGTCACTGCAGAGCAGCTCATACATCAGTATGGATTTACCAGAGGGAAAAATAAAAAGAGATATGGTCTCCTCCCCATGAGCAGTGTCTGCCCTTGTGCCCAGTGATGTGGTTGTGCATCTGCACAGCCTCTCCCTTGTGACACAGAATAGGGAGGCCAGTCTGGCATCTCCTGGCTGCTGGAAGGGACAGGTCTCACTCCTTATTTTTACGTCTCCTCTTTCCCTGCCCACAGTTGCAGCACTGCAGTCCTGCTCTCTTGCACAAGCTCTAGCTTGGATGGGAAGTGGAAATAATAAGCATCAATGTGGTTGGAGCTCTACCAGCTTCTGTAAAACAATTTTTTTTGTTGTTGTTCAGTAAGACTACTGTGTTAACTCTTGCTTTGTTAGCTCTTAACAGTGGAGATCCTAGTCTGTTCTTGTTCTCTGAAACTGTTCTGGCTTACAACCTGCTTATTTCATTTTTAAAAGGAAGGATCTTGGGATGCTGAGCTCTCTTATGCAGCACAGAGCAGCAGGACACATGGACTAGGCAGATCATGTCAAAGTTAGTGGAATGTGCTGTATGTCTTCTTGCCTGAGTGGGGTCTTCTTGTCCAAATGCTATGTGCCTGTCAGAGGTGTTCAGTTCTGCCTTCCAGGATATTGAACAGCCCCCAGGAGTTCAAGTGGTCTCTTTGTCCTCAGATCAGGAGAAATGAGGTGGATGCACATGGGATCAGGTGTAGGTTGAGGAAAATGGGGTGGCTTCCATCCAGACATGGTTTGCAAAGTGGAAATCAGAGACCAAATATGCTGCTCCTGATCACACAGTCTCTGGACCACGGCTGCCCACTTCTGCATGGGAGATGCTCCTCCTCTGGAAACCACCACAGCTTATGTTTTTTCCACTGCTGTTGTGATTCCCAACCCTGCAATTACAACTGCTGTGACATGGATCAATAAACTGATGAGATCCTCTCCTGAGGCTACTGCATGGAGCAGGGGATGAGGAATGGAGTAGGAGGCTTTCCAGCTTTCAGTTCACCACCTCCTGTCTCACCAAGGTTAAGTGATAACCCAAAAGCAGACAGAACAGAGGGCTGACTCAGCAGGACCCCCAATGGGCTTGCTGCCTGCTCCTCTCTCAGCTGACTGCACTGATGATGATGGGGAAGAAAATATATGGGAACAGATGGTGCACATGTCACTTCCTGATTGCAGGCTGATATCAGCCATGAACTTAACTGGGGTTGGATGGAATAGGGGCACACTTGATCTCTCTCTCTGCATTCCCTAGGCCAGTTCAGAGATGTCTTTCCACAGATGTGGAAATGTATTATGAAATGAACTTAAAATTTTCCAAGAAAAGTAGTTCTTTCCATAGGAAAGAGTGAATGAGCCATGAAACAACATTTCTGTCCTTTACACAGCATCAGGACCCACACCTCAATTAACCTTTTAACCAGGACAAGTCACTTCACTGATCTGTGTACCGTGAACTCCCTTCCCTTACCCATTCCCATTTTGGTACTGACTGCATTAGTGGCACCTTTTTCTTTGTACAGCTATTTTTCAGCATAAATCACTCTCCATTGTTCCCGTCCAACCACTGAGTGGAAAAGAAAACATGTATGGGCTTTGATTGCCATCTCTCTTGCTAGTAAAGGAGAAATGCCAAACCCAGCCTCTGAGTCAAAGCTAACAGAGGATGGCCAACACCTGCTCTGCAGTGGGGAGGAACAGTGATGGAGATGGCAAAGAACATGGGACTGGCTCTACCTGCCCCTGTCAGAGGGACATTTCCTCCTGCTTAGGAGTGCATTGGTGGGACTTGGCTCTGAGCTGCCTCAGGTTGGGCCCATAGTGATAAATAAAACCCAAACTGAAACCCTGTCCCACAGCTGTCCTTTCTGCTTGGTTGTGATGCCATGACAATTTTTTGCCTTTTCTTTTATACACCTTTTATGTATCCTCAGTGCTCTTGGCATGCATACTTGTAATTCCTTAAATCTGATAATTTAGCATAATCTTAGTATTTCATTGAGCAAGGAGACCAAACATCCTGGAGGCCTTGCAGTTGGAGGCTGGAAAGCCCTACACTATCCTGAGAAACCAAGGTCCTCTCCAGAACACATCCTGTAACTCAGATTAGGCCCATCTGGGGGGAATTCCTGGGGATGGGGGGATATCATGCTATTCATTCAAGCCTCTCATTGGGGAATCTTTGTTAGATATGCTAATTGGCAAGGCCTGTATCTACGGTGGTGTGCACATTTTGGCGCATTCCACCTTGGCAAAGTGGTGCACCATAAGGATCCTTATTAAACCCTGAGGTAAAAACCCTTCTTCCCTTAACTGTGTCTGGCTCTTAACTTTTAAGACCAGGAAAAGGCATCATTTGCCTGCACTCTTGCTGGCCTGGTTTTGGGAGCCATTCCCATGAGGCAACACCTGGAAGATGGCTCTAAACGCAGCCAGCTGGGTGGGTGTGAGCTGTGCTAAAGCTCTGTGACTTCTGACACGGACATCACCCACAGTCCTCATCCAGACCCACTAAAGACAGTGGAAAGGTCTCCTGGTGGCTTCAGCAGCCTCTGTGTCATGTCCTAAAGTGAATTCAGGCCAGCGTGGGATCAGGCCAGCCTCACTGCCTAAGCAGCTTTAGGCTGATGTCAGCGGAGTGGTTGGTGTGAATTCTCAGCAGCAGGGCTGGTGTTGAGGGATGAGAGCTTCCTCAAAACCAGGATGGATGTTGGACATCAGGTCCAGGAATTTATAACTGAGCAAGACGAGTCCAGTCAGGGTAAGTTTTGGAATACTGGCCTGGATAATGGTTAGTGACTGACCTCCAGAATAAATTATTGTAGGTGAAGTCTGTTAACCCCATGCTTAAAGCAGCCTTGCTGTGCTCTCCCTCCACAGATGAGGGTTCTTTCAAAATTGAATGGGACTTCAAAAGTTGTTAATTTTTTCCAAGGAAAATTTTCACTTTGTTCCTGAGCTTATTGCTATGTTGTAAAAACAGGTGCTTTTTACCCTTTTCTCTGACCTTCAAAATTATTCCACCACTCCTGAAAATTTGGAAGGGGTAAAAAAGATCGGGACAATGTGTTTAAAAGGTTAAAACTCAGGCCCCAAGGATAAGCAGACTTTTGTTGTGCAAATACATATATATTTCTATACATCTCACTCTATAAAAATAAGATTTAAGACAATTTTGAAAATTATCTAGTCATTAATTCCATTTCTTGATTATTCTTGGTAGCACAGTAGATATATTAAATATTTACATAGCCTGAGTATCTTGGGGACAGGATCATTTTTGTTCTGAGTTTGACATATCGTGATACTGAGGATAAACACTACATTATGAAGATATTGAACACTTTTGCTGCAGCAACAAGGACTCACCATGTCACTGTCATTTTAGTGACAACCTGTGACCCTGCTGCATGCCATTAAGTGACAGGAATTTTAGGAACCTGTTGAGGTACAGGAAAACATTTGACTGACAGACAAGTTTTGTCAGGCATTCTTTTTAATGGTTGCTGAGCAGATCAAAACTATCTGGTCAAGGCCCAGATCTTCCAGTGCTAAGCTCCAGGCAGAGGTTTGAAAAAAGACAAGCTGAAAGAGATAGATGGAAAGGATACCAGGTATGGCATTTCTATAAATGACATGTGGCATTTCCATAAATCCAGATCCAGAAAGTTAAATTCAAGGAGATGATAAAAATTGAATTTTTTAAAATCTTTTTTTATTTCTTCTGGTATTAATGGAAAAAAATCGTGCTGCCTGGTGTAAACTGATGTAGCTTTGACCTCTGGGAAGAGATGGTCTACATGCATGAAAATGTGGCCAAGTATTACTGTGTGTATGACTGCACAGGAGAGGAGGGTCTGAAGGGCACCATTATCAAAGGAAGTGAATACTTGAAACACAAAGAACTAAAGTTGTTCTGTACCAGTCATGAGGCCAACATTTGTTGCTGTAAGCACAGTAATCTGTCTGTCCTTCCTGCAAAATACAGCCTCTCCCAAAAAAAACCTGGATGACAGAGATTCTTTGCTGATGGGTTTAAAGGAATTTTTCTTTTGTTCAAAACCCTGCAGTGTCAGCTCGTTCACTAGAGCCATTCCCCTCCTGGAGCAGCCCACTGCCATAACCCCATAACCCCAGCTGTGCAAATCAACAGAAAAACACTTTTCACCAGAACTTCCTAGAAATATCTGCTTAAAAGGGGTTTGTGAAGGTGTCTAACCCAAGAGGGAATCCCCAGTGCTGTGTGAGACCATCCATGCCTTTGTCTAGCCATGCCCTGATGTCCTCCAGGGACAGAGGTCTCATTTCTTCTCCTGGCTGACCTGTTTCCTTGTCACCCTCCTGGTGAGAAGGGCATCTTGCTCAATGTCTAGCCTGAACCTCATAAGCTGCAGTGTGTGACCACTGCTGCTTCTTCTGCAATTTCATATGACAGAAATGAACTTGTCTCAGCCATCTTCACCTCTCCTTGACAGAAGGGCAAGGACATCAAAGCCAGACAGTATTTCTTGGCCTTTTTATACACTTGCTCATAGTGTAGAAAAGAAGGTTCAGGGTACACATTCAGGCTAGGGACTAATTAGGACCTGAGATCATCAATGTTATTTAGTCCATAGTTTGTTTCCTGGCACTGTTTTAGCTCATAGGTATTCATCTCCCCACGGACTGTGCCCAGGCTTAGCCTGGGACACAGCATCAGCCAAGAACTTCTCCCAAGGACAGTAGAGATGAAGCCATCCAGTATTTTTAAGACACTGAGGTTTAGCTGCACAGTCATGCTCCATGGCCTTGGTCACAAGAATGGGATATGACCTGTCTTATTATATCCTGCTGTTATGTTTATATTGCTACATACATAAACATGTCCCAGAACATGCCTATCCAGTGCCAGCTGCCAGATCACTCTTTGCACTGTCCAGCATTCCCTTCCTGCCACCTCTGGGGACACAATGTAAACATTCAGCTTCGTGTCATAGGAATCCCATTCTGATGGTGCTGCTGCAGTACACTGAAACTATATCATAGACTTTTACCTAAAAAAAATATAAGTTTAAGTAATAATTTTATTTTCGGTCACAGGGACAGTACCTTGGGGCTACAAGAGGTGCAGGGCTAGGGGCTAATCAGAGCAGATATGGTCAGTCAGCTGGAGAGAGCTCATCTTCAGCACTGTGGGTGAGAGAACTCCAGAAGAAATCTAAGCAGTGCTGATGTAGCCACAGAAATTAATATCTGGCTGTTCCTGGAAGGATGTCTAGAGCTGGTAGATGAACCTTACTGTGCTTTCCATTATCATGAATAAAGCACTGGGCAAACAGCTCACACACTGTGGCAGCCAGCAGCCACAGACCTTCTGTTTTCATTGAACCCAGCTAATTATTTTGCAGCATTGATTGTTTTTTACAATATATCTGTGTCCCATTTAACATTTGGGTACTACAGCTGAGAACAAATAAATCCAAAACTATACAAGCTGACGTTATTTGGTAGCATAACATGAAAGTCCTTTTAGAAATAACTGAGTTGCCTTTATGATCCACAAAGGACTTTTTTATCTGCTATAACAAAAGACTCTTACATCCCAAAATAAAAGATCTGTACAACTACAACATAGGCAGGAGTCTCAAATATTTGTTCCTTGTCAGGAAATTTGGTTACAGGGGAAGATTTTTTTTTCCAATTATGAGCATTTTTTAAGGGTCAGAACAACAATAACTAAAAAATTCCACACACATATCTGGGAGTGCTGTCCCCTTTCAAGCAGAAAGGAAAATTGCACAGAAATCAGCACTGATGTGAACCCTTAGGGTGTGAAGACTTGCAGGGCTTCTCCCATCTTGTTCCCCCTCAAGGGCTGTGGGGTCTTGCATTTATTTATAACCCAGAGGCCAAAATAGATAGATTCAGCAAATAAATCCCAAGCCTTACAGCTGTGAAGGTAGAAGTGTCAATAGGGAACACACTCTGAGTTTGTGATGTGACACATTGCTGTGAGAGAGCTGAGTGCTCCAGAAGCCAGAGGATAACTCATGGGAACAGGAAAACAGCACGCTCTAGTGGGGAAATTATTAAAGTCTGTTAGAAAAATCTGTTAGAAAAGAAATCACTGAGTACTGCATGTGAAAACATCTGTTGCTTCCTATCACTATCCAGTGTTTCTTCTCCCATCACTCTGCATCTCTCATCCCTTGTTGCCCTGGTACCCCTAGGCCCAGGCAGGGGGACAGTCCTTCCAAGGCTGTCCCACCAACTGACTCACAGCTCAGGCTGATTTATTTTTCAGAAGCCAGAATTGGGCCCTCTCTCTCTGGCTTGCTGAGTGCACTTGGCACAGGGTACATTTGCCTGTGCCAGTGTGGCTGGGCCAGTTAGAGGGGTGTGGGAGGACAGTTGGGTCACTGACTGTGATGGCCAAGTGCCCCGTCAGCACAGTAATTAGCAGGCTCCTTCCCTCTCCCTTTCTCTGTCATCCAGTGGAAACTCCATCTCCATTAAGAAGGAGAACTCATTACTGGTGAAACAGACGCTAATCAGATATTAGTTGTAACCATTAATGAAAAAGCTAATGAGGTGCTGAGATCCCCAGGCTGACTGAAATGAGTTAATCACATCTCACTGCTCAAAGGCCCATTAATCTGCTTGCATGCTGATGTTTCCCATTCCTTTGCTTATTATAGGAAATAAAAACACTGTTCCAGCTTCATTTGCATGCATCTGCTGGATCTCTCTGCTAAGCTGTAAAGCCACATTGCAAAACCTGCAACTGGTGACAAGCAGTGACGTTCCCTTGGCTTACAGGAAGTCATCACAGAGGGGTGGAATGATACCCACCTTCAAGGAAGGAAGCAAATACCATGCCCACAGCTACATCAAAGAGAGATTTCTCATTGATCCTGGCTGTTGGTCTGAAATGTTATTCCAGCCCCTACAAGTAACAAGGACTGAAGAGCCACCAGTGTCCCAGGTGCATTCCTCCTGAGGCAGCTCAGTAGGTTTTTCAGCTGGTTTCCTGTCACTACTGCTAGTGGTATTAAACTCACCTGATTCAAGTGGGGTATCTGTGGGATGGATGAGTAATTAGAAGCATCCAGCAACTGAGGTAGTTTGGTGTAAATTTCACCTAGATTTATTTAAGGCATTGTTGGCAATACACGCTCTCTGACTTCAGGAGAATCCCTGGAATCCAAGGGATTCTTTAAGTATCTAGTTTATTTTAATCTGTTTGGAAGGGAGCTGGTTTTATTCCTAGCACCCACATAGTGCTGTGTTTTGGATTGGTGGCTGTGGGAAGTGAATGAGTGGCTGTGTGGGTGCTTGGCTGCTGGCCAGCTTAAAATCCCACCATATGTGCCCTAAAGCATCACCAGCCTAATTAACTCCTCGCACACCTACTTCCATGGACCAAACAAATGGGTATAATTCTACTTCTCTGCAAAAAGTCTCTGCAAGAAGACACATTTGCTTCATTTTTATGCATCCTGTCTTCATCATTAAATCTATTTATTTCTGTATCCTTACTTACCTATTCCAATCAAATCCTGAAATGATAGAGCCTGTCAGCTTGCAGAATTTCTCCCTGCAGCCAGCTCTTTGGTGTCCCCAGTGAAGGACCATCAGTCATTGGTCTCTCCCATGACTCTTTCCTGTGACTCCATCACAGCAGACAGGAGCTCTCTGCCTCATCAGCCTCTTGCTCACACTTACCCACTCTCTGATATCTGAATCCTTCAACATTTAAAGGAGAAAGAGGAGTTAAAATAGTGATGGGACAAGGGGGAACAGTTTTAAATTAAAAGACTATCGATTTAGATTAGTTATTATTAAGAAATTCTTTACTGTGAGGGTGGTGAGGCCATAGCACAGGTTGCCCTGAGAAGTTGTGGATGCCCCATCCCTGGAAGCATTCTAGGCCAGGCTGGATGGGGCTCTGAGCAGCCTGGTCTAGTGGAAGGTGTCCCTGCCAACAGCAGCAGGGTTGGAACTGGACGATCTCCCTTCCAACCCAACCATTCTGTGATTCTATGACTGATTCTGTGAAATAACTCTTTCCACTATTTTCTAGTGTATGAAACCCTTCTGGTATTTGCACTGGATGAACACAGACGTGGCTGCAAACTGGACACACTTCAAAGCACAGCTCCAGCATGGCCAGTCCATTCCCACCCCCACCCCCAGACAAGGTTTGAGCTGGAGGAGCAAAGTGCAGCTCCCCCAGATGGTGGCACCTCTTTGGGTCCAGCTCCAGGAAAGCAAGGAGTGGAACAAAAAACCCACACGGGGAGAAATGGCCATAAGGGGCTCCTTGATCTAACACGTGATTTGGGGCATCCTTGGAGGAACACCAAGGTGCTGCAGGATGCAGTGTTTGTGGCACAGGATGCTTCCTCACTCATCTGGTGTCTGGGTGGACAGGGAGGCCAGCTGGTAGTTTCTGTATAACTCTAGAGGGCCTGATTACGTGGAAACAGTAACTATTGTGGAAAATGTCCTGTCTTGGTAGGGAGTGTTAATGTCACAGGGGCAGACAAACTCCCACATGGATATATTTATATTCTGCCAGTCAAAGGTTACCTTAGAAACTACAAACTAAGGAGTAGACCAACAGGGTGAATTTCCTACAGAACATTTAACTGAAAACACAGAGCTTTCCCTCTGCGTACAAGTACCTGACCATGAAGAACTTTTTACTGTGTGAACCCTATTTTATTTTATATTGCCTGAAGACAATAAATGTAATGAGATTGACTCCTTCAAATTCTATAGGAAAGACAAGGGAAAACAGATTTTTAAGGGTGGCAAGGGACTCCTTTGCCTTTTCATTCACTGGATTTAATTGCTATTCTGACTGTGAGCCATCAAAGGAACCCATGCCATGAACTGAAGCCATACAGTTCCCCTGTGGGTACTTCCCTTCTTCATTTGATAGTATAAGCAAAGTCCTTTGTCCAAGTCCTGTGGTTGGTCCATCTGTCTGCATGTTGCTGTTGTTGTTGCTGCATGTCTTACTAGTCTCAAGTGGTTTCCAGATTGTAATTTTATGCAAATTACTTTCCTGACAAAATCATTTCAGACCTGGAAGCTGCATTGCATTGCACCTCTTGTGAGTGGACACGAAGCAAAATGATTTCCAACAAAGCTGTTCCTTGGTGTTACTTTTCTGAAGATAAGAGAGGACCAAACACATCTCCTCTGTGACTGGAATAGCTCCTCAGACCTGTGTGCCTCTATTTCCCACTCATTTTCAACAAGTGTGATTCTGGCTGGGCTGTATCCATTAATGGTGGTTAATATCTCACTGATGCAGAACATCTAGAGCCTGGGTTGAAAGGCAAAGTGTGAAGCAGTTTCTGAGAACTGATCCTCTGAAGCTCACACTGGACACCAGCTCTTACTGTGACCATCTGACCTCTGCCTGTACCTGAACAGGAGCTCCCTGAGCTGACCTCTGACAACTCCTTGAGCTCCTACCAGTAAGCAATCAGGATGATTGCATTTGAAAGGGCAGCTTGCATCACTGCCAGACCATCTACCCTACTCAGTCCCTTAAACAATGAAAGGAAAGAGCACATAAGGAAATACCAAGGTACAGTGCCCACATATAAAGCCATGGTGATGCAGATGTGGGTGTGACCTGCTGAAGGGATACCTGAACAAAGGGATCCATCTCCTGGATGGGGGCTCTTCGAATGGGCAGCTGAGTCATCCATGACTGAAGTGCTTGTGTGATCATAGCAGGCCTTAAAACAGGGACCTGGTGTGGATCCTCAGATCTCAGCCAGGTCAGGTAAGTTGAATCTTTTCTCAAGTCACTGATTTATGAGTATGCCTTAATTTCCCTTATGCATCTCCTGATGGAGCACAGATCCATCAGGAGACCACAGGCATATTAAGTTCAATTTCTTTTCTCCAGAGAGGCCTAGAGCTGCCATGTGAGCAGCATGATGCCCATGACCACAAGCAGCCTGAAACATGCCAATGTCACTCACGGGACTGCAGAACCATAAGGATTGGAAAAGACCTCTAAGATCATTGCAAGGATAGGTGTGAGGAAGTGGAATAAGCCTCTTTACACTGTTATGTGACAGAGGAAGTTCTAGGGGCTAATGAAAGTACTGTGGAAAAAAGAAATGTACACAGAAACATTTTGATTACAATAAAAAATTTATTTTGATTCATATCATACTGAAAAATTAAATAAATAAAATATCAACGAATGATTGTGTGAGACTCCCCTCCATTAGAGAAAAAAAACCATAATTGATTGTGTAGTCAAGAGAAAAATGCAAAGAAAATCTGGTCATGGGAGGGAAAAAGTGCTTAAGAGATTTGGCTTTGGTAAAAACCATAAAAAGCACTCAAGGAGTGCTTCAGAGATTTTGCAGTGGTGGTAAATGCAGTCCAAGAGTTTGAAACCTTGACAAGTCGTTAAATGTTTTCCTTGGTTCTTTTAAAACAAATAAACCCAAAAAGTTTCTAGTAGGGAAACAGTCTTCAACAATGGCAGTGGGAATTAGTTCTTCCCTCAGCATCACTTGTTGGTATTTCCTGATTCTGAAGGCAATTGAGAGAGCAGCAAAATTGTGGAGGAACTGAGACAAGGATCTAAGTCAGCTGTCTAAAGGGCTCTAGAAAAAGTTTCCCTGGAATAGAAATGTGATGGCACAGACTATTCCTCATCCTACACCTGGAGAGATCCACTCTCTTCTCTCCTTACACTCTGAAAAATGGACATCGGTGGTTCACAGTTACTGCTTGCTGTTGGCAACAAAATTAAACGGGAATTGCAGCTTGTTCCATGATGAAGACACTAAATATATCTGCATGTATGAGCCATGAGGTTTTATATGTGCTGTCAGAGGCAGAATGTTCAGGGGAAAATGGAATTTTTATTAGAACAGCAAAAGGAAACTTTCAGAACAACACAGACTAGAATATAGCTAGCTTCTTTTTCCACTGTTTTTGATTTCAAACTGACCCCTGTGATAAAAAAAAAATCATTAAGGGGATAAACTACCATGAGTTTTCTTCCAAGTCTTTCTAAAAATGACTGAAAGAGCAGTCAATGTTTCTGAATTACTAATATTTGTCCATGAGAAAAAAGAAATTAAGTACTTAAAGCTCCAAAATCCAGCCACACTGTGAAGTTATCACTCGCATCTTCCAAGTAGTCTTTTGCCTCTTAAACTTGCTTTGTTTGTATTACTTCAGCACCTCACCAGAAGCATATTGATTAACAGCAATTTAAACAAGCAGGAATGCTTAAAGCAAACGAGCAAACATGGTCCAGGTGGTAATGCTTCATTGTTTTACAAAGCACATGGAGCAGAGGTTAAGCCCATCAAATCTGCTGTGCCTGTGACATGCAGGTGAATTCTGCTGGCCACCATGCTGGGAAATGGCTTCTTGACACGAGGATCATGAAGAGGTCTCATCATGAGAGAAATCATGATGAGATTTGAAAATCCTGCCCTTTCCATATTGCTGAACTGAAGGGTCACACCAGCTGAGGGAGCTCGATTCCCCACACAGACATTTGGCATCCTTGACTCTTTGTATGCCACGAGTTCAGTAATACGTGGGTAAAGCAGTTCATGTTGGTGAGCGGTGCTGTGGCCCAAAATTCCAGCTGACCATGACATTGTGCCATGTATTGCTGCCTTGGAGGGCACCTCACTGGCACCAGCTGGTGCAGAAAGACAAGGGGATAAATCCTGGATGAAGCACATCAGTGCTGAAGGCCTTTCACCGACCTCAAATACTCATCTGCTTGGCTATTCTGCCACAACTGGTGCATAGAGAGGAGACTTTTGGATGATGTGGCATAAACTCCAACCAATGTGATCAATTAAAAATTAAATATGCCATTTTTCCTAAGCCTGATCAAAAGTCCCTTGAAGTCTGTGGCAAGAACTCCTCTGGCTTCCTCAAAGCTGAAAGTGGGTCAATAATCCAGGAGTCCTGTTTTCATGATATCGGGAAAAAATGACCACTGTTTGCCATTGTTCTCTGCCTAACTTGGATTTATATTTTATCTGTCCTTGAGGCTTTAATGTGTTGATTCCAGCAAAAATCTGTGGATATAAAATCTCCACTGTAACTTCTCTCCTCTCACTGCCTAGAGGTACTGACATCCATGTACTCATTCCTCCAGAGATGCACATGATTCTGAAATCTGTCTTATGCTCCAAGGTCAGCTTGTGTAGATTGTGTCCTTGTCAGTGCCGCTACAGAACAAAGATTGTTAGTGTATTACTAGTTGATATCCCAACCCATGATTTCTTTTCCATTTCAAATAGAGACCTTGTAAAGAGATATCACATTTTAATTTTTTAAAAAATTAAGAAGAAAATTTTCTTGGGACTTTTGAATATTTTCCCATAAAAAAGGTAAAATCTACCTTTAAAAATTGTCCTGCTTGCATTTGTTCAAATGTAATACAGGAGGTGTTATTATTGGTTTTGACTACAAAAGCATACCAGACAGAGGCTAAACTTTGGTTAATTTTTTCCCCCTTTTATAAAAAAGATTAATTTAGGGTTTGTCATCTTAAAAAAAAAAAAAATCACATCTGTTGCACAGTTATAAAAGGCACATATAAATGACTTGAAAAAAGTCCACTTTCCAATCTTAAACTGATTAAATTTAAAAAAAAAAATCCAGAGTATTGTCCACCAAAAGAGAACTAAAATTACATATAACCAAACAAGACAGACAAGTGGCTAAAAAGGCCATTTTTTTTCCCTGGAGTTTTCAGTATTATTTTCTCCATCATTATGGCTGTGTAGGAAGCAATATTAAATAACACATGAGATGATTTCATATTTTCTAGACACTATCAATGCAAAATGAGGCAATGGTTGAAATAGTTACTACTCCAGGCAACTTCATCATGTTTTTCCTTAATACAGCATGAAAACAGAAGTAATAGAGAGCAGAGAAGAGACGGTTCAAAAAGAAGATCAACAGCAGAAGTGAATTCATTTCTTTGAGGTAATCCTTAGTATGATGTTCACAGCTGCCTTAGTGGGTCTTAAATCCCAAAAGTCATTTTCACTCTTCTTCAAGGATCTCCTGCCTTGCTCGCAGAGAGAATGGACACACAGACAGCAGTTCCTGTACCCAGGTTTCCCCTAATTGCAACAGGCAGATCTTTCATCAGTTATTCAAGAATCAAGCCATAGAGCCTAAGTAGAGATTAATTTACTCCCACAACTGATTGATAGCTCCCGGCTATCCACAGACAGGAAATCATGTGCAGTTGGAAGCTGGTCCTTGGCCTCATTCCCTGCAGTGTGAGATGCTCCAAATCCACCGTAGATCCACGCATTCAAACCTGGCTGGTGCCCAGATCATCTTCACTGAGCTTTGTTCTGCTGCATGCTGGAAATTGCAGCCCCTACTTGTTCCCATGGCCAGGGTCATCTGCCCTTGAAAAATTTTATTTTTTCAATGGAGGCAAGAGTCAAAGTTATATTGAACTCAAAATCCCCATCATGGACGCCTGTCTTGCGGAAAGCCCCACCTGAAGTGTTGTTCTCCCAGTAATGGTGCCAGTGTCCTTTGCTGTCTGCTCCAAAGCCGTACACATCCACCTAGGATGCAAGGGAGAACTACTGTTATTGACTGGAAAGCAATTGCTCTTCATCTGAAGTGCTGAAGAAACTCTTTATTCTCAGTGTATTTACAGGCAGCAGCACCTGAGGTCCTCAGCGGTGTCCCAAGCTCTTCTGCTGCATGACATGGCCACAGAGAAACAGCCCAAGGCCTGTCCAAAGCATGTGACATCCTAAGCTATGCCAGACACCACCAGACCTGAACTCAGAGGGAAAAGATTTCTATCCATTCATTTGGGGTTAGCAATATGAAAATGCATTCCTATCCCTTAAGTATGACTGACCTCAAGACATCAGTGGCTTAGGATGGGAATCGCCTCTTTAGCTGATACAGGCCACAAAGAGTGAAAAAAATATGGTTTGGTCCTGGTATTCCAAATAATGATCCATATTTACTACACTTACATGCTTGATTATATGATATTTGCAGTTACTTCAGAGACAGATGGATTTTATGTTCTTTGCACATGTATCAACTTACAGCCTCTCCTCTCCTAAAAGCTCATTTGTTGATGGCTATGCCTGTCTCCTCTGATGGTGAAAGTCCAAACATCACAGCTGATTTGTTTAAACTGTGAGTGGTGATATGTCTGACTGTATTTGAATGGGTCATAGCCAAAAACAAGCTCCCTAAACCACTCACACTCAGGTTCACTCAAATATGAGCTGGTTTTAAGTTGGTTTTGGTAATGTCAGAGCCCTGGTCATTGCCTGCTTACCATTAAACAGGCTCCACCCAATCTCCTGTGACTATGATAAGAGTTTCTTCCAGTATCTTTCGGAGTATTTCCCTCACCTCTCCAAGCAACACAGGCCTGAGTGACCAAAACTCTTTCATCAGCAGATGTGTGTCCAGGACAAGGATTCTGCCAGCAAAGTGAGGGTTATCCCCCAATGATGACAAGCTCAGGGTTGCAGGATTTTGTAGAGCTAACCTGGCCTTAGAGCTAACCTCTAACTAGCTGAGTCTCCAGTCACCTTGGAGCACCTCACATCACTCAAATTGGGGAATTTCCCCAAGTAACTGCTGGAACAAAGGCTTTTACTATAACCTGCTGTAAAAACCCAGAAGCCTGAGTTTGAAAATACAGCAATGCAAAACGTAATTGAAACTTCCATTAGCAAGATGGGCACAGATGCCATTCATGTTTAGATGTCTTTTGATAGCAGTTGGAATCTCTGTTTATGTTTAATTATATTCTCCTGGAGTGCCTTGTAAACCCTATGACTTGATGACATTAAAAAACTCCATCACTGTCAGTTGAGTGTGTCTGCATGTTTCTGAAGGGTCTGCATATGTCTGAAGAGGTAAATGGCAGAGAAGGTGGAGAGGGGGAAACAGGCTGAGTGAGTGGCCAGGGGTTGTTCCTGGCTCTTCAGTGTGAAATGTCCCAACTTTTTATCCATATTTCTGAACACAGACAGACTTTACCTCATCGCATACATGGAGAGCAAACATCAAAGACAGAAGGCCTGTGGAGGGGTATCTCCCATGATGCTCGAGCCAGTTTTCATAGATGTATTTCATAAAAGCTGGATTATAAACCAGGATCTAGGCAAAAATGGAGAGAAAAACTCATTAGTAAAATACCCTGGGAAAAAACAATGGTACCACATCATTCCTAAAGGACACTGGGTAGGGGAGTGGGTAAGAAAGGAATAATAGTTATTCCTTGAGGGCCTGTGAAAAGTTAAAATAAGTCTCATATTAAGTGCATTCAGGAATATTTTCCATGTGTAATTACACATGAATAGCCCTTCCTTGGTCTTGATATTCCTCCTGCTTACAGTAATGTAAATCCTGGAGATTCCTACTGAAACCAATGGGTATGAAACAGCACAAGATGGAAATCAGGCATTAGCCATTTAACTCTCCCTGCAGAACCCTGCAGGTAAGCTCTGGGGAGTTGGAGCCCTGAAAAAGGCAAGCATGAGATGCCATGACACATTTCATAGAACCATAGATTAATTTAGGTTGAAAAAGACCCCTAAGATCATCAGTCCAACCATAATTTGAGTGGGATCATAGGAGCAATTCCCTCTTCCACACAACACACCAGCCATGTCTTGGAATCTCTGTAAGTATAGATCTAAGGAAACCAAGGGCCAAATGTAAACTATCAGGAAGCCTATCAGGTCATGTAAGCTTCTTTTATCCTGTTTCCTAAACATGCTGTTTTCCTATGCTGTATACTTTTTTCTTACAAGACATAAAATGCATTTGTTTACCTCACAGAGGTCATCTCACAGAGACAGACAACTTAAGATAAGAAATGAGAGTACAGTAAATCCAAGGATTGGTTGGAGCCCTCAGTTTTCCCTCCATGCTGTGTTTGTAATTAGAGTGACAGCATTTCAGTGCTATCTGGTTAGCTGCAAGGCTTTTCCTCATACAAAGTCGGAGGTTAATGGCTGATATTGCATTTGTGTGTAATCTCTTCTTGCAGGGTGTTTTGCATTGCACAGTGTGGGGAGAAATACAGGCTTCTCCTCTGACGCTCAGGAAGCTGCTACAAATCACCACACCCTGGGCTGCTGCCACTCAGCTGTGATAAGAATTTACCCACTTGCCCTGGTGCTTCTCACAGGGGTTTTGCAGAGGTTGCCTTGTACCTCACAACAGGTAAGGATGAGCTAAGGGATTATTTAATGCATCCCAGAGGTCCATGGTTTGAAGCAAAGGAAAATAACATGATACTAGATCAGGGTCTCACCTGAAGCCTTTAGCAAAACCTGACCTCTTGAACAAAAGGTGTGTGCTTTAATTTGTAAATTTACTGTTCTGGATCTAATGTCATTCTTTAACAGCCCTTGATACACTAGATGCCTGTGCTTTTGAAAATCTGTCTCTCTGAAGACTGAGAGAATGAGACCTTTATTTTTCTGGAAGCTCCAGGGAAGAGGTTCTTCCTCTCCCACACAGCCTGCCTCAGTTATGTCCTCAACCATGCAGCTACAACTACAGAAGTCTTTGCACAGTGGCTAAAGCTCTGACATGGAAATCCTGTGGGAAATCCTGCCTCCAGCCTGTCCCTGTGCAAAGCAGGGAACGTTCCCTGGTCTGTGCTCTCATGCAAACTCTGCTTCAACATGGCCTGTGAGACCTGTAACACACCTAGAGCAAAACCTTCCTGGACTTGGCCTGAGCTCAGCCTCCAAGCTTGTTTAATTGGGTACAGGTAATTATTGCAGCTGCCCGTCTAGAGCCTACCACCAATTCTCCACTGACTTGGAAATACACAGCTTTATTTGTGCAGAGTTCACTTGGCTACTTATTACAAGGAACTGACTGGGGAGTGAGAAACACACTTGGTGTTCAAATATTCAAATTATTTTAAAAAAAATCCAAAGTCTCTCCTCAGTGTCCTTACCTACAAATGACTGCAATGAGAGGGAACTGAGCAATTGCTGTGGAGGACAATGCTGCACTTTTAATGTCCCTGAGCAGCACCAGAGGAAGTGATCCAACCTTCAGAACAGTGTTCATGCAATGGCATAGCCAAAAGAGAAATTTCTTTCCAACCACTAAATAACTGTGGTTGATCTATGCCCTAAACGGCACACAGGAGCCAAATTTTTAGCTTAGCTGAGCCTTGTAAAGTGTCTGTATTTTGGTTGCAACTTTTTATGAATGTCAAGGGCTTGCTTGGATTCTTGCAGTTCTCCCAAAGAAGCAAAAGACCTACAAACAAATTAGCAGAACAAATGCACAAAACAGCATTGCTCACCTTTTCTTTTTTGACTTTGATTTTCCGTGGAACTGGAACATAAGTGCTGTTAAAAAAAAAGAAAGACAGCACCATGATAAATAAAACTCCAAATATAATTCCAAAGAAAGAATATTCTTCACAAACAGTAATAAATTCAAATTATTCAAAAGTAGCAAATTCAAGAAGTTGTTGTAAAATGAGACTGCAATTAAGTAACACAGCAGGAAAAGAACTGAGCTGTCACTGAAGCAATTTTATAGGAAACCATTACACTCTTAAATATTCAAGTTAATTATTGGCAGTAGGACACCAAAGATTTAGTTGAGAATACACTGTAGAGTCAATACTATGTGGAGCTCGAGACTTCTAATTTTTGGATCATTACTGATGCAGTCTTTGCTCTTTGATGATGCAAAAGACTTTCCATTTAATTTCTCGGCAGAAAAACCTTCTCCCACCAGGGGGAGACTTTTCCTCTCCTAATACTCGGTGCTACCGCATGATTTTCAGAGTCGGTGGCAGCAGAGTTCACCAGTTCTGTGGTTATATGAAACTCGAGCAATTCCCAATACACAGTCCCTCATCAGAAAGCTATTTTCCTCCTCCCCAGGGCGATGCTGAAGGCTTCCTGCAGTTTCCAGCATAAAATTTCCAAGTTACACCTTATGACTGGGTTGAAATCACGAGTCTTGTCTTGAAAATGAAAAAAACTTTTATTCCCCATATCTCATGCACAGTGTGTGCTGGCACTGCACAGCTCATGGTAAGTGCTGTAAGAAAAAAAATCTTCCTGAGTTTGTTTCACGTGGAAAAATTCTGGTGAGCTGGCCTCGTAATTGGAGTATATCCCAAAATACATCCTGCATACTTCTTAAATGGGTTGTGGTAAATCACCAAAGCTTTCCATTAGTTCAGTCTCAGTGTTTTCACTTGGGTTTTGCTAATGACAAGGTTCCTGCCATAAAGGTTTTATTTTCTTTGAACCGTGGAACATCATCACTTTTAAAACTTAATCTAAATCTTCCCAAACTAGTGGCAACCTGGCAATGTTCTCCTGACCTGCAATCCAGGCTCTGGGATGGAGGCAGTGAGGGAGGTGACGGGTGGTTCCAGCCCTCCCAAGGGGTGATGCTGTTGGGGAAAGGGACACTCGTGCAGGCTTCTCAGTCTGATCTCAGCAAACATGCCCCTGCAGCTGTAGCCCGTGCCTGATCTTGACCAGCAAATCCATAAACAGCCTGGGTGATCCCATGTCCTTTTTGTGCTTATGAAGACAAAAAGGGCTTCTTTGCTGGTAGAATCTCCTCAATATAACAGTCAATGTTCTCCCACAAGGTGATGTGGAGGAAACAAGAGGGCTGTATTTCATGGATGGATACAGCAGAAGACCAAAGAGATGGGCATGCAGTGTTCAAGACAGTACTTGTGGACATCTCTGGTCTAACCAGGAGACTGCTGTAGCTCTTGTCAGATGATATATTAGTAATTTTAGCCAAGGGCTATTTCATTCTTTCAGAGGAAATACCCAAGCCCTGCTGCAGAATACCCTGTCACATGGCTGCAGAATTTAATAAAATCACACAGAAGATACTGACACTTCACTACAATTAAGACTTCTGCTCTTATGATCATGTAAAACCTGGGCTGCAGGGCAGCCAGAGAGTGAGGGACCCTGGAAGTACCACACAGGAGTGGGACAGTGACACCTGTGATGAAGGTAACATATCATCTGGGAAACATCTTCCATGAGCCACTTCGCAGGACTGCTGAACTCTGTCATTGTTGCTGGCCACGTTGTACAAGACATTTACTGAAACCTTGACCCAGGATGTGCAACATTTTAAGGAATACAGTAATTGCCTTTGCCAAACTAAGTGGAGCTTTTTTCACCATGCAGATTCTTAAAAGACTTGCAAATGAAGGCAACCAGGGTAAATATATGGCTGACGAGGGCCTGAAAGTTTCCTGTTCCAGAAAAGGCATTTCTTATTCTTTTCTGGAACGATGCTTAGAGAGACATTTTTAGATAGAAATACCTCAGTTAAATGGGACTGAGAATGTCTGAGAGAATCACTCTGCTATCAATTGAAGCTAATATTAAGGCAATCTGCAGTTTGGTTTTTGTTTTGAAATGTAAAAATTGCAAGAATTATGATAATATTAAGAGGAGAATATGTTTAACTCACAAGTTTTGTGTTTTAGGAAATTCTTTCATTTGGATGAAATAGAGAAAATTAAACACTGAGTAAAGTTCTAACCAATACAGGATGCTTATCTTTTTTAGCTATGAGTACACTTAGGTTCTTCTTAGTCTAAAATCAGCTGACACTATGCAGCCTGTGCACATGGAACAATGCCTAAGCAGACTGGGGTAAGGAGATAAGTACTTCTTCCTTTCTAAAATACTGGCTTTCAAATGTGTTTTATTTTTATTTCATGCCTTTTCCTCTTCAAAAATGTGCACTCAACAATTTCCTTATACCCATTATCTGACACTGTGTGTTTAATGCATGCTCATAGGTTAATTCTACAAGGCTAAAATTATGCTACATACATTGCTATGATTTGTATGCTTATGACTTTCTGCTTTTATTATTCCAGCTTATTAGTTATGCAATTTCCCTTCTTTGAGTATGGCAAAAATCTTAAAATAGTGGTATTTCTTTCATGTGGTTAAACACTCTCACACTAATTTATACCAGATGCTTACCAAGCCCATGTATACAATCTAATTATAAATATGTTATATATCCTGTAATTTATTAAGCAAAGTTGTTTTCCCTTTTGTTGCTGTGACTGCATTGCGGTCAGCCAGCCTTCCTAATAGGCTAAGGACTCACCTGAAACCAGAGCAGAACTCAGAGTTCAGTAAGTACCAAGAGCTTTCCCCTGGGGTAGGGACAGACAGTGTCCATGTAAATTATAGAACAATAGAATCATTTAGGTTGGAAAGACCTATAAGATCATTGAGTTCAACAGTTAACCCAGCGCTGCCAAGTCATCACTAAACCATGTCCTGAGTGCCACACCTTCATGTCTTTTAATTCCCTCCAGGGATGGTGACTTCCACCACTCCCACGGACAGCCTGTTCCAGTGCTTGACAACTCTTTTGGTGAAAAATATGTTTTTAATATTCAGTCTAAACACCCCTGGTGAAACTTGAGGCCATTTCCTCTTTTCCTGTCACTTGTTACTTGAGAGAAGAGACTGACCCCCACCTGGCTCCAGTCTCCTTTCAAGGAATTGTAGAGAGTGATAAGATCCTTCCTGAGCCTCCTTTTCTCCAGGATGAACACTCTCAGCTCCCTCAGCTGCTCCTCATCAGACTTGTGCTCCAGCCCCTTCCACTTTTATCTGCACATGCTCCTGCCACTCAATGTCTTTCTTGTAGTGTTTGGTACACTTTTCTAAGTGTTCTGATTTTTTCCAAGTTATGAGTGTGTCTTGAAGATTTTTTTTTTTCAAGATAATTTATGACTGTGTGTATTATGCTGATGATGAAAAAGGTAAAAGGAAGCTAACACAAATTAGTTACAAGTTAAGGGAATCTTAATAAGAAGTGAAAAGAATCTAAAATGCATCTACAAAGAGAGAAAATAAAATGAAGAGAAGAAATAAAACTTTATTTGTTTTTCCATCAAAGAGTTTCAGTTAAAATTGCAAAGTAGGTCTTACTCCCAGTCAACACACCCAAGATACACTTTTCCAAGTTTAAATCTTCTGAGGCTTTGAAATTGGGAAAAAAGTTCAAATGTCTTGAAATATTTCTCCCTGGAGTAAAGCAATCTGATCTGCTCTTGCTGTCTATGTGTAGCAGAGTGTCACCAAGCAATCCCACAAGGCTGTGGTTTTACATCCGGCAGATAACCTCACACACAGTACAAATGTCACGTATTTCATTCTCTGGATTAGGAAAAGCCAGCTTACAGGAAGGAAGAGAATCTGCTAGCAGGCTTCCAGAAGAAACATGCATTTTGATCATATTTCTAATTCTGGGGCTGGCAGAAATGTATCAAGCAGCAGACAACCTTTACTTCTGACAGCACTCAAAAAAGAACCAGAGAATAAATTCCAGTGTGTCACATTATTAACAAGTAGAACTCTTGAGTTTAAGGCTAAGACATGCAGGTGACACACAAAACATTGTTCCCTCTGCACAGTTCTCGATCACTTTCCACCAGGAAAGACAGACTGAACTCCTGACAGGGGGCATGTCCTGTAGAAGGGGCACTAAGTGCTGTGGTCTGCATCTGCTCTCACTGCCTCAGGTGAGCAACCTGCACGCCCCTCTCTGCCCCCTTGTCCTCTTCTGCAAGTGTACTGACTCCCAAGGAACCAGAGAGGAGGATGGATGAGCAGAAGCCCAAAATGAGGCACTGAACTTCAAAGCTCAGGAGGCTTTTGATCAAACTGGTCAACTCCAGCAGCAAAAACTCCCCTTCTCATTTCTCTCAGACCACTGGGGATGTAAGGGACTGGATCTTGATCCTTGCCTCAACAACCACATCATAACATTAAGCTTTTCCTAGAAATCAAGAGTTCAGAGCTGAACTCTGACTTAAGAGGGTCTGTAAAGCATGCCTAGGCCTTATCAGAAGCAGGGATTTACCCCACACAGGCTATTATCTCCTACAGCAACATGAAGTATGGAGCTCCCACCCCTTGTGCCTGCCCTTACTCACAAATTGATGGTGCCTGTGGTGAGAGCGGTGACAACCCAGCGCAGGTCCAGAGTTTTGAAGGGGATCAGGATCATGCTCACATTTGCTGCCAGCTCTTTGTAGCTCTCAGGATAAACAAAGTGGTGAGTGGTCTTGCTCCCAACATCTGATTCATAGCCAGCAGTGGGGGCACGGTTCATTCTGCAGCCCAAAAGCAAGAATTGAGACAGGAGAGGAATTAGGTAAATACAAACACATGGGAACCATCTCTAAGTCATTTGCTTGAGGTGCAGGAACATGCTCCCATGGCTAAGGGAGGGCTGTATGCAGGATCTGCAGACAGCCCTGACAGGGTGTAAGGGGCCTCAGGCAAGTTGGAATGATCACAACCCATGCAGCTAAACAGTAAATGAAAGCTCAGCTTCAGTGTGGAGTTCCTTGGACTGAACAGGAGTGTCTACCAAGCAGATGTATCACTGAGCACATCCCTGCATTCCCTTTACAGTCAGCAGACAGTGGCTCAAAAGAGTGGTGAGTCCATGGGGACACATCTCACTTCATCCTAAAGCTGCATCCTCCAGCTAGAGAGAAAAACATTGCCCTGAGGTACATCAGCTTGACTCCTTGCAGTTCCATTTCCCCTTATCTATACAGGTGTACTTGAACGTCTCAGGTCAAGGTAATAAACCACGTCATGTCTGATGAGAAGCAGCAAATCTTCCTTATGGTTCTCCCATGAAAAGGCATCACAGCCACAGTGACAAATACAGGACCTGCTGCTGACCCTTCATTTACTCAAACCTTACTTTTACTTTGTAGTGTGTCCTCCAATGGCCGTAGATACTCAGGGTCTCTCTGCACATGCATGAGGGGCTTTAGGTAACCCTGGAGTCAGCACATGGAGATCTGCCCAGGGCCACCAGGCCTCAGCCAAGACATATTGGCCAAACAGGGTTATCCTACCTTAGCTGGATGTATCACAGAGCCACAGAATCACAGAATATTCAGAATTGGAAGGGACACACAAGGATCATAGAGTTCAACTCTTAAATGAACGGCCCATACAGGGAGCTGAGAGAGGGTTTCTGAACTCAGGACTGCAGAAATGCCTCTATGCCTGTGTTCACTTCTGAAAGCCCATCTGGGAACTCATCAGCAATTCTCTCCCTGACACTTTAGCTCCTCATTGGCAGGGATTTGCATATTTCTGTGGTGCAGCACAGTGTACATTAGAGATCCCCAAAGCAACTTGCATGAATCCACAGCGCTGTGCAATACCATGGAGAAACCCCCCAGTTGTCTCTGAGCAAAATGTTTTTTTTCTGCAATGACATTAGCTCAGCTCCTGGCAGAAGCACAGGGAGGACAAGGAAGGATGTAGCTGACGAGGTAATGAGGAGCATCACATATTGCCAGACAACATGCTGCCCCGGTTGCTGATAACAGGAAAGGCAAAATCTGTTTATCAAGTCTATGCCAGGCTGTGTTATTGCAGTTCTCCCCCAGGTGAACTACTTAAGTTTCTTCTAAGTCCCTTCAAGGGAGTTATTAGCATAGTCAGAATATGCTGCCAGCCTGTGTGGATTTGTTATTGAGTTCCTGGTTATTGGCTTCCCTGCCAGCAGCCCACACCATACTGCGCAGAAAAACTGGAAAAGCACAGGAATTTCTGTGTTTTATCTTGAGATTATTCAGTCAAAGGTATAAAACATAGGGGTTTCTTTCTGTCAAGACAAAGACAAGGGCGACATCTTGGTTATCTTACAACCTACCCTCAGGTCTGTGCACCTTCCCTACCACCCAAGGTGGGGCTGCTGGTGCCATATGGCAGAAAGCAGCATTCACACCCCGTCTCAGCAGGAAGGATGGAGTAGGAACTTCCTTCTGTCATGAAAGTAGACAGTAACACAAATAAAAGTGGGCTGGAACATGTTGTTTGGAAGGAAAGGTTTGCCCTCAGGCTCCCTGGCTCTCCCCCACCCTTGGCTGTATTGCCAGAACATGTGAATTTCAGGTCACCAGAGATTTTGTGTTTAATGCATGGAGGGGTCACCTTCTCTGCACAAATTCCCACAGTGAATCCTAAAACCTTGTGCAATCCTTTAAGATCTGGCTTAAGATTGCTGAAATATAAATCTGAGACTGGAAGATTCACTAAGCCACTGAGAGTTTTGTGCTTGCCAGGGATGGATGGCTATGGGATGGGCAAGGCCTCAGAGCGGAAACATGCACCTGAGTGAGTTACTCTTTAGTTACTATTACTAGCTTTTGAGTCTAGCAAAGCCTTTACTGAATGAGTCTGGAAATGCAGTCCAGGCAATATAAAGAAGTCCACACAGGAATGGGGCTGTCTCCACAGGGAGGGACACAGAGTTAAGCATAAATGACTCACAACTTCCCACATTTGAAGCTGCCCCACATTTATAACCTGTAGGAATAATGTTGAGGGCTCTCCCCTTCCCTTCATGGATCTGAAAGCCAGGCTGGCTGCCTCTGCCTTTGGGGAGGTACTTTTGGCAGGGAGCAAGACATGGAACTGCAGGCAGCAACTCCAGGTACAATTTGTGAAGATTTAGATGTCACCTGAAGACTCTTCAAGCCACATCAGAAGCCAAGGTGGCTTAACAGTTTAAACAGTGTTGATCTTCTGTTGATTTATTCTTGACTTCAGTGCACACTTCCTGCTAAAGATTTTGTTGCTTCTGAGAGTATAATCCCACACGTGGCATTTTCAATAGCAAGCCTTCCCTTCCCGTCCTTTATTGCTCTCCAAATTGTATTGTGCTGGCAGCTGTGGTGTGAAAGGCAGATGACACGCTGGAGATTAACTTAGTCCAGATATTTTGGCTGCTCTCTGAGTGATGAGCTCTGCTTACCTAGCTCCTGCTTGCCTCTCAGTGGGACAAAGTTGCCTTGAAAGGGAGAGGCAATGAGATCCCTTACAAATTACCAGCAGCCAGACAGGTGATTCCTGTCCACTGAAAAGTGGCTTTGGCTTCCCCACCTCACCATGGCTTAAGAATGAGCCAGTGCAAGAAAGTCAAATCTAATACAGTCAATTAAATGTCTAAAAGATTGCTTGTGAGCACTGGCTGCAGAAATAACTTTTACTCATAAGTGAAAATCTTTTTATATCCTGTATTTTTTAACACAGGCAATTGTGCAGAACAAGCCACAGTATCAATACCTATCAATGTTATTTTTTCCAAGCTAAAACATGAGATCTTATCTCCAATACACACAGTTTATGTTCCCGGAACTTAGACTTGATTTAAATACCGGATTTCATTAGATAAACCATTAAATCTTGTTTACTCACTTGTCCTCTGCAAATACCAGTGAATTTTGACACAAAGGCATCTGGAGCTGAGGTGGTTTTTACTCACCTGAGCACAAAGTCGTGGGAGTCAATATCCTGGCCGTACTGAGACTGCCGGAGGTTGCCGGAGTTGCCCACGACGGCGCAGCGCCGGCAGGTGTAGGAGCCCCGCTCCTGCAGAGGGTCCCCGTCCCCAGGGATGACCCCAAACAGCTCTGTGAGAGTCGCATTCAAACTTTTTGGCGCTTTCTCTCCTTGCAGTTTCTGTTAGTGAGAAAAATCACTCCAGGTTACCAACACAGGCAGCTCTTCTGTGAGCTAGAGGTGGCTGGAAATGTCTCCTCAAAGCCCATTCCTGAATCTACCTACAGATACTTCCTTCTGCAGTACAAGGCTTTGGGTTGGGAACCAGAGCGTGAAAAAAACCAGGTGGAAAACCCCTTAACTTTTTTAAGTTGGCTTCCTTTTTCTCCTCCTTCTCCTCATATTCACACACTTCCTCAGTCTCTATCTAGCAGTAATAGAATAGATCAAGCCTTTTCCCCAAGGCTGGCCTTAGCAGAATAAATGTTTCTCTGGTGTCTATGAGCCTAAACCCACTCTGGATCAGGTATCTTCTGCTAGGTCATGTATAAAATTTCTTTTAACTCTCCAAAAAGCACAGAAAAGTCTCAGGGAAGTTGATGGAAGACAGAAGTGACTGATATCCCTTCCACAAATTTTGGCATATGCCAGGAGTGGGAGAGGGAGCTGAGAAGTGAACTGTGGAGAAACCAGCTGCTCATGAGATAAGAAACTCTAGTAGAATTAGCCCTGAGGACCAGAGATATACAATCATCTAAAAAAAATCCCTGTGGAGGTACCTCTCCTGAAATCCCGGGGGGAGGGACCCTGCAGGGTACGGGTCTGTCCCTGTCCCCATGTCACGTGTGCCCCATACCTGTTCCTGATGGGTTGGGTTTGGGTGCCTGGGCCCAGGAAGAGAGCAGGGTCCCATGACTGGGGTCTGCCTGGGAACTCCAGCCATGTGGCTGGAGGAATAAAACATCTCTGAACATCTATAAAAATATCGCTTCATCTTTCCTTCCAAGTTCATTGCTGTCTTATACTAGTTGTAAGGATTCCCCATCCCTTCCACAAATTTTGGCATATGCCAGGAGTGGGAGAGGGAGCTGAGAAGTGAACTGTGGAGAAACCAGCTGCTCATGCAATAAGAAACTCTAGTAGAATTAGCCCTGAGGACTGGAGATATACAGTCATCTAAAAAAAATCTCCAGGATGAAGAAAACCACCCGGACCTTGGTCATTGTGTCTGTTGCCATGGAGGGAAACTGTTCTGTAGCAGCTCTGTGGTGCATGGTGGAAACAATGGCTGGATTGGGAAGGTACAGGCAAGGTGGGGGCAGGTGATGGTCAGACACTCCCTTTCTGGGGCTCAGCTCTCTGAGGTTTCCTGAAGAGGCTGGGAGTGCTGGCAGGCTCAGACAGCATTGCCCACCCTTGTGGGGTCGCTTCCAAGCTCGCAAAGGGAGAACGGCTCCAGCACAAAATGGACCAAAAAGGCTCTGGCTTGCTCTGCCAGCTCAGGGCATGGAAAGACAGGGAGGGAGTGAAGAGAAACACCTTTTCCCATGACTCCCAAGGTATGGCCTGGGGTAATTTGGCTTGAGTTTCCCATGAGTTTCCCTTGACTGCACCAGGAACTGTTAACTTGTCCTGCTCTCTCCCTCTCTCACACAAACACAGACAGGTGCAGCACTGTAATTTTTGTTTAAATTCCATGCTGTCCTTTCGCAAGACCTTATTTGCACTGAAATGAACAACAGGTCTCTGGAGCTCAGAGCTACAGGATGACACTGAGGCCAAGAACTTGAAAAAAGAAGACAAAGAAATATTGCATACACAGACTTAATCTCACTAGTGGACTGCACAAGGTGATTAGGATGCAAGGTAATTAGGATGACCAGAAAAGCTCTGTAATTATGACCATGTATCTCACTATTCAGTGCAAGGCTCAATTATATAAATAAAAAGGTCATTTCTAAATTTGTGTGTGATGCAACAAACACATGGCCACATATCTAAACTCTCGTGTGTTCTTTATGAATCCTATCTAACCTGGTCTTACTCTGAATACAAGAAAAGCAGTGTTAGAAAACCTGCAGCCCTCAAGATAATTAGAGACTTTATAGATTTTACAGTGTAGTAGAGGTGTAAAATACAGTAAAATACAACTTTTTGAAAAAGGAACTTGAATTATTTGAACACATATTTGCATACACCCACGTACACTTTCTCTCTGTAAAGATGAGCTGACTCTTAACTGTCTTTAAGAAATGAGAAGGAAAGCCACCAAAATCTTATTCTTGAACTGTTTTTGCCTGAGAAACTTCAGAAGAGGAAGGCAATTTTCAGAAGATTTTAAATACCGGGTGCTCTTTCAGGTAAATTTTCTTTTCATCCAGAATGATAGCATCAGAAAAGGACCTGGAGTCCTGATGCATTTTTGCTGCATTAATATGGTAAGAAACATCCTGGATAGGCTCCTTCATCCTGGAAGCTGGACACCATGGTCCTACAATCCCTCTGTTTCACACAACTTTGATGGGAAAGACCATTACTAATGTTAGAAATTCTCTCAGTGATCTCAAATAGGACCTTCTTGCACTGTGTGCTGAACATCCATACAATGACGTGTTCTTAACTCATTTTAAGTGCTCTGTTTTAATTTCCCAGTTTTTTAATTCAGCAATTATCTGATTGAACTATACTTTTCAGGTCTAATCTTCTATCAATAACTGGTTGATCTTTGATGTTTCAGCAAAATTGAGAAGAGGAGGCAACAAAGCTGGTTAACTCCAAGGCATATTCAGCTTGTAAAAGTTCAGACTTCACATGCAGCCAGTTCCGTATTGTACAATGTTTGCTTGGCTTGATAAAAGACTATTTTAATAGCATTACAATTACAAGCCGATTATAGTTCACTTTCCCACACCAAATTTTTGTCCTATTTTTTTGAGCATTGTTGTCTTTTTCTTTTTTTCTCCTTATCAAGCTCCCACCTGTCTGGTCTTTCCCATAAATCAGCAAAAGCACAGAGTGAAAGCCTGTCCACGCTGTGCAAGGCAGAGCCACAGCAGTGCCATGTGGCTCTCCTAGAAGAGCATCCTCCCTCCAAGTGCTGTGTTGGAACCCTGAGTTCTGAGAATTTCAGCCTTTCAGTGCTGACAGACCATGATCCTCAGAAGCACACTGTATTTGACCTGAAGCCTTGAAAAAGGCTTCCTAAATTGTGTGATAACACTGAGGTCATTGCTGTGTAATTAAAGTTATAGCACTGGGTGGAATATGTAGAGATGTAGAAAAATGAGGTTTATGGGATATACGTAACAATATGGAGGATTTTGGATGGGGATTTGTTCTTCTTTTCTTCTTCCTTCTTCACAAATCTGGGTGTTCTTGTATTGGGCCAAAAAAACCCACAGTGCAGATCATGAATAGTTAGTTATTGGATTACAAGTAAAAATAAATTACTTGGCATTCCATAACGGGGTAAATTGGACCCTAAGAGGCCTAGGAAGTTAGAACTCACTGCCATTATTCCACCTTGTTGACTAAGAGGCACATCCTGTGCAGCTGTGTTATAGATAAGAAAATAACAAACATCTAAGTCCGAAGAATAACCTAGCATCCTCTACTTTTTAATTTGAACTCTGAGTAAAAGAACTTGAGAAACAGAGGGAATAAAGAAAAGAAACAAAAAAAAGAGAAAATCAACAGTGCTGTAGATGCGTGACAGGGATATGTGTGTGGATACAGCTGCTAGAAGTTACCTTAAATACACTGAAATACTTGACTCCTGCGCCCTGAGTGAAGTGGCTGCTTTTCTCAGAAGTCTGAGCAATTAATATATGTGTCTAAAGAAGCAGTTTAACTTTTTGTCCAAGACCCTAAAGAATCTTAACTTACCTTGTGTGGGTTATAATTTTATATAATTTATATAAAATATCACTGGATACAAAACAGTCCAGCTTCCCTCCATAAAATGTTTGTGTGTCACCTGAGAGTCAACTCTTCACCTTAGGTTGTTAAAAACTGTACTTGGGAGTTCAGATTGAGAAGTTTCCTGAATCATCTCCCAGCTTTACAAGCTCCCCATTTCACATACAGGAGCTAACTAGCCGGCTTTGCATCTTCTTATCTTAAAAAATCAAGAAAAAAAAAATAATAAAAGGCAAGGAAAAAGAGCCCTCACAGTTTATTCACTCCCTTCCTTTACCCATGAATGGCTCTCCAAGGAAGAGCCTGTTGTTCCTTCTCTCATCACTGTGCACATCCCCACTAAGGATGACACGGGATTTGCTGCCTTTATAAACTTCTCAGAAGGCTTCACTGGGCTCTCCAGTGCCATCACATTGACAGCATTACCAAGCAGCAATACACAAAACCTGGCCAAGGGGCTGCAAAGGAAGAGTGTGAATTCAGCAAAGGCTGCTCAGAGCTAATGGCTTGGAGCTGTGAGCATACAGCTACAGTTATGGAATCACAGAATGGTTTGGGTTTGAAGGGACCTTAAAGATCATCCAGTTCCGACCCTGTGCCATGGGCATTGACACCTTCCACTAGAACAGGTTGCTCCAATCCCCATCCAACCTGGCCTTGAAAACTACCAGGGATGGGGCATCAACTTCTCTGGGCTACCTGTGCCTCACCACCCTCAAAGGAAAGAATTTATAACTAATAACTAACCTCTTCCAGGTTAAAGCCATTCCCCCTTGTCCTATCAGTACATGCCCTTGTGAAAAGTCCCTCTCCACCTCTCTTGCAGCTCCTTTAGATATTGAAAGGCTGGAATAAAATCTACCCAGAGCCTTCTTTTCTTCAGGTTCAACAACCTCAATTCTCTCAATTGGTCTTTATAAGAAAGGTGTTCCAGCTCTCTATCTTCGTGGCCTCCTCTGGATTTGCTCCAAGACACCCACATCCTTCTTATCTTGGGGCCTCAAAGGAATCAGAACCTCAAAGGAAAGCTCTCCTGGGGCCTGTGCATCCTGCACCCACAGCCAAGTTTGGCAGCATATTAAACAAAATTGCAAAATCCCAAATTATTAGCAAGTAGAATAGATTAGCATTCAATCACTGGTGTGATGGAGGTGCAGATAGAACATGAGTGAAGGCAGAACCCTTGTGCTGGACCAACAGGTACAGCTGTGGGTCTGGCAGCAGCCAGCACCAATGAGGCAACCCTGCCAACACACAGCCAGGCAGCCTGGGGGAAGCTGGGGTAGCAACACTGGTGTTTGTGGCTTTTCTAATTATTTTTTTTACCTGTTTTTAAAAGATTAAGAGGAAATGCAGCCCCACGAGAATCTCTTTTGCACAGCTACTAATTGCCTCACTGCAGCAATTTGGAAGCATTAACACTCATGCAACACTTTCCAGCTATAAGATTAATCCTAGCAACAGTCTGGTGGGGCAAATCCAGGTAATCTCTGTTAGGCAGACTCAAGGAGAACTGAAAAGGAAACCATCAACTTTAAAAATGCCTCTTTGGTCAGGAAAACATGGCTTTACTCTAGTTACATTTAATGTCCTTCAATTATTATGCATCTAAGAGTTGAAGGGGAAGAATACAGGGGCTTTCAAGAGTTTGGGCTTTGTTTACTGATTACATCTTCGAAAAATGTACATTCTCAAATGCAAACGTATATGTGCATGTATGTTGTAAACAACACATGGAAATATGCTGAGTTGTACAATTTCTGACTTCCATGGTGGGTATGGGTCACCTCTACACTACACTACACCACTGCTGATCCTAGTGCTGAGAGAGACATGTGAGCTTGGACCACCTTCTCATCCATCTCTCCTCATCACAGAAGGAGCATCTCCAGCTCAGCTGGACTTGTGTAGAGGTTGCCAGTGAGGGTAAGAGCTAGCCCAGAGTTAGGTTCTTCCAGTATGTCCAAATCTGGCCTAAATGTCACACTTGAAACCAAGCAGCTCAACTGCAGGTGGGACTGGGCATGTGGCAGGCACTGGGACCAGAGCCTGGGACCCAGCCTGGATTTGGTACCACCCTCTGCAGTGATCTGGTAGCTACACACTACCTTCAAAGTACTGAGGCCTCTCTGTTGCTTTCAAAGTGTCACAGCCAGTGTCCCAGTTTCAAAGGAAACTTCTGGTGATCAAAGTATTTGGATACATCTTCAGAGAGCATTCAAAATGCATGACTCAGGTGCCAAGCAGCTCTGCTGCTGCCTTAAAGATCAGTGCAGCTGCCCCAGCTTCCCCAGCACACGTGTTGGGTGGAGATACCCTTTTGTTTACTGGCTGGATAGCAAATTTTTTAATTTTATTACATTTTTCCTACAAACATAATGAGTTTAAACTAGTATTTTCTTGTAGATATGCTAATAACATGGCCCCAAGATCTGAGCTTTCTTCCAAAGAAAAGGCAAAACCCTCAAACATTATAAGACTAGAGATAAAAATTCTTATAACATGCTAGTTTATGAAAAATGTTCTGCAGAGAAGATTGCCAGGAAACTCTGAACCTTAATTTACTTATCACAACTTCAATCCATCAATCTCAACATTTGGATTTAGAACAGCAGGTTCTGATCTCCTATTTTTAATACTTTCTGACCATCAAGAACCCCTGAGAACAAAACAAGAAAACTACAAATAAATGCTGTGCTTTGTTACGGCATGTAACTCTTGCCATGTTCCCTTATATATGGGTTACTAAATTCAGTGAGAACATCCACAGCAGTTGTGTCATGGTAAAACAATGGAAAACTTGCAGGTGAACCAGCTCAGGGAGGTGGGAAAGAAAATATAAACAGAAAGGAATGTATCATGTAACACCAGGTGCCACCTCACAAAAACACTCTCTCAGTTCCTGAGCGTGATGAGGGAAGGCAGAGGAGAAAGAGAGAGGGAGGAGGCGAGAGACAGGAAGGGTGAGAGGGAGAAAAGGGAGGGGAGGAGGGAGGAAGGAATTTCTAACAAAATGTTCACAGCCTGAAGTGTTATTAATGCCCAGATCCTCCCTGAGAGCAGAGGATTCCAATTCAGCTTTAAGTCACAAAAAGCACGGAGCAGCTGCAGGGGTGTATGCAGGAGGAGAATTCGGGCCATTGTTTGCTGCCTGACTAAAATAATGGCGAGTTTATCAGCTGTGTATACTTAAGCAAATGAAAAGCAAGGAGCCATCCTGAAGACATCCCCCTTGTTTCCATGAGCAAACAAACAGCCAGGTACATTTTTAGGTGCCTTCTCTGGAGCAGCCCTGCCCATGCAGCAAGGTGAGCCACTGCAGGGATGGTGGCACTGACCTCTCCACTGCTCCTTCCCACCTGCACAGGTGGTAGCACTAAATCCAGTATACACAAACAGTTTTATTCAGAGCAGGCAGGAATATTTCTTTCCAAAAGGTCACATCCTACCACACTGAAAGTGTTCAAACTGTATATTTGCCAAATAAACCATAAAGCAGCCTGGGAGCCATGTGAAGAGCTGTAGGCAAGTGAAACCACCCCATTTTTCAGTCACAAATGTCACTTTGTCTCCAATTAGTCTCTGAAATTGACTAATGAAAATTGGTCATTAGTCTCTGAAATCAGTCCTCACTGTCCTAGTACTGGGGAGATACTAAAGCTGCAGGATGAACAGCATTTATTCACATCTACAGCAACAGGGTTAAGTGGGAGGGAGGGCAGACTGAGTTTGGTGGACAGGCAAGGGCTCTGCCTGTGTTTAGTGCAAGCCCATCACATGGGTCTCCCCATGACAGGTAAGTCACAGCTGTGTCATAAAAGAGCTCCAGTGCATCTCAGAGTTTCAGTTACAGCTCAATGAAACCACCACACTGCTGGAAATCAGCTCCTGAGAATGAACACAGTAATTCCTTCCCTGAAAAGTAGTTTTAGCAATCTCCAGTTTCCTCATGCCTCATTTTTATGTACAAATATAGCAAAACATCACAAATTACTGAGTTGGCAAAGCATGCAAGAGTGAAACATGGCCATGAGCAATGTTTTCTTAAAGACTGGCTGAAATCTCAGAATTGCTTTGAAGATGAGCCTAAAAAATGAACAGTGAAAAGGGAGTTGTCCTCAGGATGCACCTGGGAATTATTTACTGAAGAAATGACACTGTCTTGGAAAAGTTTACCAAAAGCAACATGTACTTAAGGAATTAGTTGCAATGAGGAGGTGAGGCCATGTCATGTCTGGGGTTTACCCAAAACTCCTCTTTCAGGGCAATTTCTCAATCTACTATGCATTAAGGCAAAGACTTTCAGTAAGTAAAAACTTCCTACACACAATGCAGTTATGGGGGACATCAAAATATTTCACATATCCTGGATGAAGATTGGAAAAGTCTGGGAATCTTAGAAGATTTATTTTTACCTTCTGAAAAAAATTGCTTTGATTTTTTATTCTGAAGTGGTGTATTCCTTTTGAACTTGATCTGAATAACATAAAAAAAAAAAAGAATGAGAACACTAAAACATGGTTAGACAGCCCTGAGAATTAATGAACAGCTTTTGTTTGAGATGGGGAAGGGACACTTTTGACTGTTCTGAAAGTTTGTTTTTTCATTCTGCTGAAAAAGAAACAAACATCCTCCAAAGGAATCTGTTTCAGGTTGAGCTGAATTTTTAATGCACTGGAGAGGCCACACCTTGAGTGCTTTGTCCAGTTCTGGGCCCCTCACTTCAAGAAGGACATTGACGTGCTGTAGCAAGTCCACAGAAGGCAACAAAGCTGGTGAAGGGTCTGGAGCATAAGTCCTGTGAGGAGACTGAGGCTGAGGGAGCTGGGGATGTTTAGCCCAGAGAAAAAGAATCTCAGGGGTGACCTTGTCACTCTCTACAACCACCTGAAAGGAGGTGGTAGCCAGGTGGGGGTCAGCCTCTTTTCCCAGGCAAATGGCAACAGGACAAGAGGACACAGTCTAAAACTATGGTTGGGGAGGATTAAGTTGGACATTAGAAGGAATTTCTTCACAGAAAGGGTGATTAGACTTTGGATTGTGCTGTCCGGGGAGGTGGTGGAGTGACCATCCCTGGAGGTGTTTAAGGAAAGACTGAATGTGGCACTCGGTGCCATGGTCTGGTTGACAAAGTGGTGTTCAGTCATAGGTTGGACTCAATGATCTCAGAGGTCCTTTCCATCCTAATCGATTCTGTAAACTGAGGAAACACTGCTTCTTTTTTTTTCTGTTTCACTACAAGAAGGAGCATCACATATTCAGACTTCTGTACTGAGTCCCAAGCTTTTTCTTCTTCTTTTTTTTTTTTTTTTTTTTTCCTAAGAGAGAATGCATTGAAACCTCATTCTTAAATCAGTGAGTTCTGAGTGCAGCATGCAGTGTGTGGCTTTGCTCATGGTGTCCATGAATAACCTCATCCTCTCATTACTGAGCTCAGTTTGGGGTATGTCCGCTCCTCCAAAAACTGCCAGTTGTTAGGTCAGCAGAGCTCCCTGCTGAAACCTCAAGCCAGGGCAAGGGCAAGGACCTGAGCTTGCCATCTTCCCTGCTCAAGGCTCCAGCAAAGCCCAGCTAAGAAGCATGGGTACCAGAAGGAAAAGTGTTGGGAAGCTGCAAGAAAAACCACAAGCAATGAGAAATCAGAAGTCATGGCCAAAGGGAATGTGAAAGGATACAGCACCTGGAGTACATGAGACTTACGACAAAAAGGAAAGTCTCAGCATTAAACAATTATATCATTTACACAACAGTTACATATATCAGAGTTCAGTGGCTTTTATTTTTCACCACTAAATGCAACAGCCAGTGGAGTGAGAAGTGATGAATCTGATACAGCCTCATTCCCACAGCACCTGACAACCCCTCAAAAACCCAAATGTCCCCACTACAATCGTGGGTGCCTTTTGGAGAGGCCCCCTCAGGGTGCCAGAGAAGGCCTGAAAGCCCAGAATTCAACAAGGGTTGTGCTCGCTGCAAGACATCAAGTTGCAGACTTGGTGTGTTCAAAGAAAGGCACAGGGGACTATTTTTTCAGAAGAGAGGGAAAACAAGAGCAACAAAACTGTGATTTCACTGGGATAGCTGCAGCAGAATCTGCACTTTAGCACCTTGGCTGCACAGCCATGAGTAAATCAAACAACTGATGACTTGTTTCAAGAGGACATAAAAGGGGCTTTTGTTAGGCAGAACAAAAGAATGCATCTTTTTCCCTTCTGTGCTGTATAAACAAGGCATCCCCTCACTTTCATGATGCTTGGATCAGGTGTCAAGGGGTAGCTGGGCCACCCTGCTCAAGGATACACTTGGGGTTGCTACTTCCCAGGGACCCACAGCCACCTCTGTGCTTTCTAGATCTGTTTTACAACATCAGCCACAACAGAGAATGTTCTCATACACATGGAATTAATAATTTTCCATTTAATCCTGCTAATTATTTACATATCTTGTGGTAGGGAGAGCCCCAGGGGAATTACAGACATCACAATTAGTTTGATTTTCTACCTCAATGGATGCAAAACGCCCATCTGGTGCAGAAACAGACGGGTTATGAAGCCTGGTCTTCGGAAGAGAAGGGAGAAAATGACAGTATTGACATTTGCAAATTCCAGATCTACCACCTAACTCTGTCAGAGACTTCTCTAGCTTGGAGCAAGTGAAAGTGCACTCCAAGCCCCTCCGAGCTAAACAGCAGCACTAACACCCACTTCCCGCCACCTCTGCCTTGTCAGCTGAGACAGAAAACATTTCTTTCCATGTGCTTGGCATCACTCAAAGCCTGACACCGCCACCAGCACCCAAACTCTGGGCTGTATCCACACCCCCCACTCACCAGCCACCACCTGTAGCTGTCTTCTGGGATCAAGGCATTTTGTGAGGTCAGGAAAGGTTGCATAGTTGAGTTAAATCTCTGATCGAACCAGAGGGAACGTCCCAGCTCTGAAATGCATGTGCGACAGCTGCAAGGTCTCCTGGGGTACTTGAAGAGTTTTTGGACATGCTCTGAAAACTGCACGACGAGATGTCTGGGGTCCCAGGTGGTCGTGGTCACCTGGTGTGTGTAGTTCAGCACAAACGACGTCACCGTGATGAGCAAAAAGGCGAAGGTGAACATTTTCACATTCCTCCTCCTTACCACAAACATCTTTCCCCCTCGGGTTCTGCCACCACTGCTGGCCAACAACAACGTAGGGTCCAATGTAAGGCAAAAAGGAAAGGCTGCAGGAGGTGTCTGCCAGTCACCACCCTGGGATTAGGCTGAAGAGATTGACTCCACTAACTCCAGCCATAAGGGAGAAGCTGCATCTTCCCCAAATGGGATTAAAAAAGGACAAGCTGGGTATTTCCTTTCACCTTCTCACAGCACTTCAAATGTCCTTCCACCTCTCTGTTTCCTGTTGCTAACCTCTCTTGATGAGGGATTACTGAAGACAGACCCTTGTCCTTCTGCATATATTAATTAAAATTCAGGTTTTGTGTGTGAGAGCAAGTCATACATTAAAACAAGCAAATTGTAGAAAGAATTGTATTCTTTTCCTTGGAATTTAGTTCTTGAAGGACTGGATCATCTAGGTGTGTACGTTCCATCAGAGAGACATGCTCTGATATCCATTTAAGTCATGGAGAGAAGTTTGCAACCTAGAGACACACAGACAAAAAATAGAAAGAAAAATTGTCAGATTTTTTTTCTTTTGTATTCCTCCCAACCTAATTTCTCTGCTTTTCTCTCCCCATCCCAGAACTTCTGATCAGTTCAGAGCCCCCAACATAGCAGCTCTGGCTTCAAGCTCTGCTGCAGTATTTGCATATTGAGGAGTTTGAGGGTTAAGTTTCAGAAAAGGGCAGAGCATCGACCTGTGGACATTGAGTCTCTTTGTATTGAATCAGCCTCCTTACTCTGCCCTGGCCTTATTTGAATTACAGTTTGCAGCTATTTGAATGACAATGACTCACCTCCCTCCTTCAGCCTGACCTTGATAGCCACAAGATAGGAAGCAAAGTATTCATAACTCAGAGCAGCTGAACTAAAAGCCACCGGCAAAGGAGGGAGGAGCAGGATAGGGAGGAAGATGAATCAGTTCTTTTCTCTTTCTTCCCCCAGCCAGCATAATTTCTTAAGGATAGGGATTGGATTTGTGATTAGAGAAAGCCAAGCAAAAAGAGCTCATATGTCCTGGGACAAACAGGAGAAATCAAAGCATGTGAAACAAAGGCCTTTGTTTCACATGGAAAATTGCTCTTTTTTTTCTGTCAAGGAAAGGTGGGTGATAACAGCTTAACTCCAGCCTAGGCAGAGAGACAGGGAGCTGCTTTAGACGTACAGAGACCCAGAGCTGCTTTCCCTTCCCCTCCTGGTGTTTCCTGCCTGGCAGCAATGATTTAAACAAGTTTTTAAAAGTCATAAAAGGAATCCCTTCATCCCACAGTGTTTTATGGGAAAGCCATTATGGGACAGCCATTGTTTTGTGGGAAGAAAAACATGTTGTTTATAAAACTTCAGATGTTTACCAAAAGGCCCAAAAGTGCCATTGCTTAAATAATACTCTTTGTTTTGTTGTTTTGTTTTTGTTTTTTTTAAGGTAGGGAAAAAATCAGTGAAGCGACTGTGTCAGAATATGTGCAATTTATGAACAAGTGAAAGCCTGGGGAGATAAGTGTCATTTACTGCTCAGCTGCAGGCTTTTGGCCAGCAAAAAAAGAGCAAAATTGCAACTGTTACATTAAACCCCATCATTTTAACCCATTCTGTGCATGACATTGATGCAGGATCCCCCTCATTGCATCACTCAAATGTGACCTTTATGCAGACAGGAGGGGAGTGCAGCTGTAGCAGCCCCAGCTTTGCTGCTGGCTCCTCTCCTGGGGATCTGTGAGGAGGTGCACCAGGCCAAACTGCATTTCCAAGGGGTTTTGACACGGCACCTGGGAAACAGGATTTTAGAGGTCTTGTGCAAATATTTACAGACTCTCACAAAGAAAAATCTGAAGACAGGAGCCTCAGACCTCAGTTTTAAGCCTTTGCCCCAGGTTTCTCCTCCTCAGCACGTCACAGACAGCATGTGCCCTTCAATTAGCTGCTGTTTGCCAAATGCCTCGAGATTTATTTTAAGTCTGACCCCTCCACATGCATTTATAGGAGCTCAAGGGCTGACAAGTGGGTCAGGCTGGATAACAAAAGGCTTTATTAACCCTGTCTGCTTAGGCTCCTTGCACTGGTAAATCAGGGAACCATCCTGCATTCACTTTAGTGTCACAGAGGGAAGTTTTTACACTAACTAGAAATCTTCCAAAGTATCCTCAGGTAAAATTCAGGAATCCCAGCCTCAGAGAGGAGATGGGGATGCTACCACTGTGCCTTGGAGAGTTAGAAAGGGAGCTCAGGAGAACAGCCCCTATGCACAGCCCCATCCATGCCAGCTGCTCTCTGCGACGCAGAACGGCCTCAAACACATTTGCTTTTCTAGCCTGGATGTATTTGTGAGTCTAAACAAAAACACAGCCTCTAACAACCCCAAAAACATGCTGAATCCCAGAAGCAAATTGATTTTCCATTTATGGAGTGGATAATTCAAGAGCTGTGATGCTGGCAGGTCAACCCCCCACTGCTGTCAGTGCTGGGCCAAGTCAGTATTTGTAAACACAGCCTCTGCTCTTCTGTTATGTTTTTAAGAGAAGGAGGGAGGGGGATTATCCAGCCTTTCTTGGAAAAGCCTATAGAATGGAGTATTGTCAATAAAACAGTTCTGGCTTCCAAAACAAGCACCCATTTAACCAGACTTATTTATTTATTTATTGTAACTCAGATTAGGCTAAATTTATATTTATAACTCAGGGACAAAAAACCCCAAACCTAAACCAGTGTTTACACAGTGGGCTACAATGTCTTCAAATTCCTAATCACCCTGTCTTTTTTAGCAAGTGATGGAAAGGCAAGAAACTGGAGCTCCCAAAGCCCTTTTCCCATGCAGATATAAACACTGTATACTCTATTTTATAAATTCTTACTACTTAGAGTTTCCACAAACGTTCATGCTTCCTATGAATAATTATGATGGAAATATATATACAAATATATAGCTGACAGAAATGCGCTGGGGACCATATATTTGATTTAGGGCCTGAGGAAAAGGAAGACTGAAATGAATGTAAAATCTTTCTTCAAGTTCAGTGTGACTTGGACCAGGACCCTTTTTTTTTTCCTTTCTTAAACCATGTGGAAGATACAACCCAGATATCACTATTTTTACTCTTCACAGCATCTTGCACTAATGCTGGGGGTTCACCCAGCTGGTGCTGGCTGGGGTCTGAGGCTCAGACCCAAGAAGCCGTGGCAGACCCAGAGGTGATCCCGTGAGGAACCCTCTGCAGAGGTGATCCCGTGAGGAACCCTCTGCAGAGGTGATCCCGTGAGGAACCCTCTGCAGAGGTGATCCCGTCAGGAACCGTCTCCCAGGGGGTCGTGGCTTCTCTCAGCCCTCGGCCGGGGGTGCCTGCAGAGATGCCTGGCTCAGCAGCCATCAGCTCTCAGTGATTCAGGGAGTGATTTCAGCTCTGCTCTGCAAGGCAAACCCCCCTGGCCAGGCCCGGACAGAGAGAGGAGAGGTCCTTCTGGTGGTTCCACAGAAGTCGCTTTATTCTTCCATCTTCCACGAAGGGGTGACCAGAGACGGATCCTCCCTGACTCGGGGCAGAGGGGTCTCTTTTATGGGGGTGCAGAGGTGGGCGTACAAGGGTGAGAAACCAATGGGCATTAGGGTATTTTACATAGAGTTTCCTAGAGGATCAGGGGTCTGTCTTCTCTCGCTGTAACCAAAAAGATTCTGACTTTCCCAAAGAGGGGCCTGCAGGGAGATTGTGTAACCTCCTTATCTCCAGGCCTTCCTGCCAGGGCAGGGGCTTGTCAGACCCCACATCTGGAGATTGTGCAGTCTCCTTTATCTAAACAGGGGCTTCCTGCCAGGACAGGGGCTTGTCAGACCGGACATTGCACCACATCTCAGACTGTTTCTGTATCTCTCTCTGCTCACACAAGATTCATACTTCTTTACAAAAGTGTTTCCACAGGATTCACCAAGGTGATGGGAAATAAAAGGTCAGTGGTGTGGGAAACCACGCAGGGATGCCAACCCCAGCTATTGGGAATGTCCCACTTCTGGATACTACTTGTGATAGTTAAATTAAGCCATTACAAGTAAGCAGCATGATACCAGCCCCGGTCCTTATCACCATCCCTCAGCATGACCTTGGCATTAGCACATCTGTGAACAGGCTATTTTGGCCTCAGACCCAGCAACAATTTCTGGGGACTTAAGGTAGAGAGATTCAGTGCCCAGCCCTCTCCCCAGCTACAGTTCCCTGAGAGATAAGAAGAGCTTAGTACTGCATGCCTGTGGGCAGAGATCCCAGCTCAGTCCATGCAAGCAGCAGGTTAAGCTACCTTAAGTGATTGAGTGCTTAAGGTCTTATTTTTGGTCTGGATTTCACCTGCTACCTGCCCACTCCCCCCCTTTTGATGGATGACATTGTCCCCATGTCAGGCACCTTTGCACACCCTGGCACAGCTTATTTATGCTGATAATACACAGTGATGTGCAGTGCAGGGAAAATCCAAAAGGTCATGTCCCAGGAAGACCAGAGAGGCAGGTTCAGAGGAAAGAACAGGTTCCTCCAAACCCTGTCCTGAGCATAGAAGTGGGTCCAGTGTGATTAAATGGTCATAAACGCGAGTCAAGCTTGATCTTCTGTCTACATTTTATGTTGTAAAAGATACCAGGATCAATCAATCATGATTGTTTGCCTTCATTGTCTTCTCACGTTTTAGAAAGAAGGAATAAAAAGAGCTGGGTTTTTTTTCTTTTTTTTTTTTTTTCTCCTCTGAGGTAGATTTTACGTGCATTGTAAACTCACAGTCTGAAGAATGTCCCTGGTCCCTTGCCAGTCTGGTAATTAACAAAGATAAAAACACATCGGTTCAATGGACTAATATAAAGCAATTCTTAACACCTTCAGGAAATATTTTTCTTTACAAATCCACTTACAAACACAATGTATTCTCACTGTGCTTGTCAGGTTCTGTGACAAAAGCTCATCTGCACACCCACAAAGCAGCACAGAAAGAAAAGGGGAACCCAAAAAATGCTCTGCTCCGGCTGCTTCCAGGCCAATCCCAGGAGCCATCAACCCATCAAAGTCTGCGCCAAAAGAGCCCATGGGCACAAAGGCAGGCGGGAACCTGAAACAAGGACTGGAAGAAGGGACACCCTGCCTGCATCCCTCCCAGGGCTGGCCCTGCACAGCCTCAGCCTCAGGCATGAAACTCACCCAGGTGAGTCAACTCTGCTTTTGGGACTGAGATGTGTTGCTGCCTGGGGACATGGGACAGCTTATGAGGTGCAGGGGAAGGGCATTTGGGCATTACACAACATCTGCGTGGTCAGACTCACAATATTGGCACAATGGCTATTTTTTTTATTTCTTTTAATAGATGGGCCTTAGACAAAATGCATGAAGAAAATAATAATGGAAAAACACTGAGAAAAAAAATCACCATACTACTCTTGATCCCTCCACATTTTAAATGTTCCAGTGCATTGGTGTTTGGCCTCTTTTTGATGCCTACTTTCCTAGCAAAGTGCTCTGTACCAGCAGCACGTTGAGGAGATCTTTGTTAGCTCGAGTTAGATGCTGATGGTTCAGGATCCAGCTTTCCTGAAGTTGCCAGCATTTTCCAGACACAGTATGTCAGGCAGAAGAGCACAAAGGCAACAGGGAACAGCAGCATCCTGGTGCTGAGACACTGCCAGTCCCACCCAGGGCTCGAACAGGTCAAAGGTCCCAAAATTCTTTAGACTCAAAACTCACATATCCACCTGCCCTGTCAGAATGTGGAACAGGACAGTGTGACCTGCTGCAGCTCTCTCATGACTGATGGTGGCCATCATACAACCCTTCAATATCCCAGTGTTTTACAGCTGGAAACTCTACACTTCAAGGAGTAAGTTAAAGATTTGCTGCAATTTTGACTTCAAGAGACTGCTGTGCTAGAAAGGCCTCATCAGCAGAACTACAAGTGCCCATTTTCAGAAGCACAGCTCAGATTCCTGCCCTGCAAAACCTACAGAGATGAAGTAGTTTCTCAGCTAAGCCACAGCTATATTGTTACAAATTTGGCAGCACCAACAGTATGTCCCTAAGCATCATTTCTACCATTTGAGGACTTTTTTCCTGTCCACACTTCTTGTGAGTAACTACTCAAGCAACCCCTGGTCTCAAAGCCCTGGCCTGGGAAAAGGCAGGAGGTTAAATCTTGCCTTCCTGTACTCACAAGGGCCCAGGGCAGCCTTGAAAGATGTTGTTCTAGGGAAACAAAAAGCATGTCCCTGGAAAAACACACATAAATTCACGCCCCAGATCTGTGCTGGGCCTGGAGAGGAACAGTGGAGGGAACTGTTTCACTCCAAACCACAGGCTTGTCTGCCCTACCCTGGCTCATCACCGGCTGCCTCCCACTGACTGGTGCTGGCTGACATTTAGAAAGAAACAATTCATTGGTCTGACACCTCACCAGAGACCTCTGAGCTTTTGCTACGTGAGACAGTGTGAATTACAGGACAGCCTGGCAGGCACTCAGAGCTGATCAGAGGGTGTGAGCGTGAATCTTGACCAGATGATGCCAGAACCCCCTGTGAGACCTCTGCTCCACAGCCTTCAGCTCCAGCAGATCAGTCTCACCAGGCACTGAAGGCCACATGGACACAGCCTCTGCCACTTCAGCCTGTTCAATGCAGACAAGGGTGAGCCCTGCTCTTTTCGGGCACCAAAAGTCACCACAAGACACAATTTTGGAAAAGCACAAGCTGCCACATCCCTTTCCCTTTTTCCATCCATCCATCCATCCATCCATCCATCCATCCATCCATCCATCCATCCATCCATCCATCCATCCATCCATCCATCCCTTAATTACATTATAGCTTCCATATAAATCCTCATCCCTGGAAGTGTTCAAGTCCAGTTTCACTGGGGTCCTGAGCAGCCTGGTCTAGTGGAAAGTGTCCCTACCCAAAGCAGAGGGGATTTGGAACTAGAGGATCTCTAAGGTCCCTCTCAACCCAAATGATTTATGATTAATTAAAATCAGATTGTGTTTTATCTCTCAGAGCTCACTGGCTCCTCTCTCCTGTCCATCAGTACATCCTCACAGAGATGGCATGGGTGCTGCTGTCCTGCATGCACACAGCCACAGAAAGGCAAACCCAAGTCTCACCTGCCATTTAATCAGGGAGAAAATGATCTGTAACTCTTCTGCCCCATCCCTGACCATTGTGAGAGGCAGAAGTCTGTTTGCCACTGTCAAATGGGGTCACAGCATTGAAAACAGCCAAGGTAGTTGGTATCCTTCTCCCAGATTTACTAAAATGTTCCATCCAAGCAACTCAAACTAATCATATCAGCACTGCCTGGAAAACAAAAGTAGGAACATTCGAGATACATTCCAGATACATTTAAGCCATGAGAAAAAGTAGCTACAGAAAAATTTGAATGCAGCAGCTCCTCTGTGCTTCTTGAATGTGAAGTCAGCTATTGGGCAGTGTTTCATCCATCACAGTGAACTGAAGGAAAACTGGAGATGGTTTATGGAGCGTAACCTGCACAGCATTTTAGGTGCCAGCGATCTGAAAAAAAATCATTACCCACTTGTGCCTTATCAGTGAGCAGTTTGGCAGCAGGCTGGGGCTGGCCAGGTCGATAGGGAATCTCCCTGGTACTCTGACACAGCCTGCCCTGCCAACATGTGTAACAGGACTGCGTGGTCAGGGTAAGCAAGCACCTTTTTGTTCAAGATGTGTATGAGATCAACAGAAACTTGGGTGGGGAATTTTCATTCTGTTGCCTCAAAATAAGTATTTATCTTGGCAGACTTTATCAGGCTTGTTGCTGAGCAGTCTGCAAATGAAAACTCCCTCACAGTGTTTGAGGAAAGGGCTGGAGGATCTGTCTTGGAAAAGGTCATGAGTCTGCCCTTATCCCTGGGTGCTGAGAACTCCCATCCCTTCCACCTCCCACCATGGTGAAGACATTTTTTCCTGCATCACATCTTCCTCCCCTACATACCAAGTGTTCACTCCTGCAAAGGCTGGAGAAATTGCAGTGTTAATACCCAGGATTAATTGTGTTGTCTTCCATGGGCTGCAGTCTGTCCTCCTGTTTTCAGGCCAAGTAGGAAATTTTGCTTTGAATTGGACTGTAAACGCCATGAAAGATTGTCTGGCTCCAAAATTTCATCTATGAGGTTCAACATGGACAACCCCAGGTGTCAATACAGGCAAGAGGATGAAGAGATTGAAGCAGGTCTGAGGAGAAGGACCTGTCCTATGAAGAACAGGCTGAGAGAGCTGCGTTTGTACAGCCTGGAAAAGAGCAGGCTGTGGGGAGACCTCAGAGCAATTTCCCAGGGCTTGAAGGGGGCTTTTAAGAAAGGTGGGGTGAGATCCTTTAGCAGAGCCTGTAGTTACAAGACAAGGCAAAACGGTTTTAAACTAAGAGATGGTAGATTTATACTAGATACAAGGTAGAATTTTTTTACAGTGAGAGTGGTGGAACACTGGGAAAAGTTTCCCAGAGAGGTGGTAGATGCCCACCCCTGAAAGTGTTGGAGGCCAGGTTGGATGGGATTCTAAGCAAAATGAACTAGTTGAAGATGTCCCTGCCTATGGCAGAGGGAACCCTTAAGGGTCCTTTGCAACCCAAACTCCAATTCTATGAATCTGTAACTCTATGATTCTAAGAATAAAAAATGCTGATGAGCCATTCTATTATCCCAATAAAATTTCCTATTTAATAAATGGCATGTCCCCTACCACCATCTCTTCCCACAGCACCTGACTTCCAGTCTTGAGAGGCGTGAAACTGGGTTTGGGGTGAATAGAAAGGGTGGGGGGAGCCCAGCTCTCTGCACTGGTGGCACCAGCTATGCAAGGGTGACATTCACCTGGGTGTCACTTATCATTCAGGAACACACAAATGTCTGGGACATGGAGATAAACTCATAATCAATTTATTTCCACTGGGAACTATAATGTGAGTAAGTCACTGTTTATATAATGGCCCTTTGTTACTGCAGCCAGGCTTAGTATCATGCCAGGCTCAGTGAAATAAAACACACTGGTAATGCTCCACAGCTTGCCAGTGGGAGCTTGGTCTTAAGTTTTCCAGGTCATTACAGTGCCAAGGAAGCACTCAGCCTCATATTTGTACCAGGAAACAACCATGAGATAAACTGGAAGAGGCCAGGGAAAAGGGGGATAAATTCAAACTCAAGAGGAAGCTCCACTGCTGACCTGTTTATGGTCCATTCCTTTGGCTCAACCCTCAGTTCAAATATTTTCAGGACAAAATAGGAGCACTGGAATGGCAGAACTGCCCAGCCAAGTCGAGAACAGTAGCATTTATGGCCAAGAGGCTGGAGTCTGCCAGGCCAACCAGGGATGTGCTGAAAAACAACAGTGGAAAAATAAGCTGCTGGTCACAACATCTTCCACAGCCTCTGTTTTGCTAGAAAGTGATTTTGGAGGAGTCTTACCTCTTTGTACACACTCCATTAATCAGAAAATGGCACCTCTGCTTCCCTGGTGGTGCCTAATTTTCTTTCATGTATTCCAAATCCCCTTTCCCACAGATACATTGATGTTTTAAATAGCAAATATATTGTTACAAGTTCTTAAAAAATACTCTTTTCCTTCCTTATCCTGTAGTTTGCAATGATAGACAGTCACACAGGTTTAACCTGTTGGATAAGAGCTTTTCTGTCATGGGCCAATATCCACCATGTGTTGGGATGGGACTTTTTTGGGAAGCATGCCCAGAGTCCAAAGCTGGGACAATGAAAATAATAATTTAGTATTTTCTGTGGTGAAAATACTAAACTAAAATTCACTCGCTCACTAAAATTTATTCACTCTGTCTCTGTGAATTCTCTGCTTCAAAGAGTTCTTTAAAAATATTGAAGCAGACAACTGGACACATAAAAATTGCTGTTTGATTCCTGTTGACAAACTTTGATGGCTTTGTACATGGTGGACAGACTGCCCTTGTACTTTCACATCCTTCCCATGCCATTACATGATTTGTAAGCTGTGATCAAAGCTCTGCTACTCTTTGCTTGGAAAAGAAGAGTTATCAAAGGGATTTCCAGGACACCTATATGTGTTTGCACCTAGAAGAATTTTTAAGTGGTTCATGATAGGACAAGTCTAGAATTGGAGCTTCTCAAGCACAATTTATTTTTATTTCTGTCTTGTTTCAGATCAGTTTGTCAAAAATGAATCTATTTTTCATCTTGATTCTCTGTATTAAGACATTTTCAAAAAGAAGGATCTTTGACATTTTAAATGAAGAAATCTACCTTCATTTTGCAAAAGCTTTTTCTAGAAGAGGTGTAACTTTTGGTAATTAAAGCAAAACATTTAGAAATTCAAAACAAAAATTACCTAACACCTCCTGCTCCTACTAAAATACAAAGCACCCCCATAAGAAAATGGAAAAATACTATCACCGCTTTTTTTGGTTTTAGCTTCATGTTGGTACGACTGTGGATTAGTTTTAAAGTCTTGCTAATTCACCAGAGACAGTAAGAGAGCTACTTTCATGTAATTCAAATACACAGTGACAAATTAACAATGGCAGCAGCAGTAGTAGAAACAGATGAAAAAAAACCTACTGAAAAGCAAAATCCTGTACCTGCATTTGTTTTAATTTGACAGGATTACAGGAGAGGATATAGGATTATTTCAGACTGTAGAATACTCTGAACTAAAGGTGTGTAGTGGGTTGATCCTGGCTGCATCCCAGGTGCCCATGCTGGGCATAGGGGCAGCTTCTGGCAGCTTCTCACAGAAGCTGATCCTGTGGCCCCAACCCCATCCCCACTACCAAAACCTGGCCATGCAAACACAGTAAAAGGTGGAACCCAACCACAGGTGTTTTGCTGCACTATCTGTGAATATCCAGCTCAAAAATATCCACCAACCTATTCCTTGGTTAAAGCTGGAACTTGTATTTGTATGTGGCCATAAATACAGTTGTTCGTGACTTCAAAGAATGTGTTGTGAGGAACATTAATTTCTAATAGTGAGAAAGTGATTAATGCACTGCAGGGGATCTCATGGCCTTACAGTTCTGAATGCCAAGGAAGATTAGATGGCAGTGATGACAATATTGATGGTATTGTCAATAATCCTGTAACTCTAGAAAAAACTAGGAAAAATGTTTCCATGCCCACATGAGCATCTCTGACTCTTTTTGCTGGGGTTCCTGCCCTGAAGCAATACCGAGCAGTTGCTGGCACTGTGAGGCTGTTAACTGGAGCTCAGCTGATGGGATCCTCGTTAAACCAACAGCGTTTCTCTCACAATCGATGGCACCACCTGACACAGCACTGCATTAAACATTTATTCATCGGGCAGACTGAATTCACTCTGGGGAAGATTTAATGACACCACAGGGATTATCTCATTCATTAACTCGGGATTTACATTTAGTCTTTATGGTGCTACAAAGGTGTCAAACTACCCACAGTTAAATTCAGAGGTGTTTTAGCATCTGTGCATAGTCTGGACCTGGCAGCCACTGCAAACCTTGCAAGTGCAAAACAATACATCCAAGTTTTCCATCTACTGTGCACTCTAAGTTTGGCAGCCATAGAAAGTTTACAAAAAGTCTATAAATAATACAATAAAATATATTAGAGCTACAAGTAACACATTTGATAATTAATATACTGTGCTACAAGTCAGAATTACAAAGCCATTAGGCAACCACTTTAATTAATTGATCATTTTTGTCCCTAATAGGTGAACTTGGGCTGTTTGGATCCAACTGCACTGTGTGCTCTTGCTACCAGCCCAGGTATCACCTTCCCTCTGTGTGGATGGTGACGTTCCCATTCCAGCTCTTGCCCTACATCAACAACAGAGGTGACAGTCAAGAAAGAAATGAGTGTTTCAGGCTGCCTTTTATGCAGAGGACTGACAGACGTCAGGTTGTCTCTGACACCCCATGGATACAAGCAGCTGCCCAGAGCAGGGCACATGAATGCAGCCCTTCAGTGCACCCCTGGTGGAAGCTTTGCTCTGCACTACCTGGGAGCCTGGGTACAGAAAAAACACAGGGTTTCAGTGACCAAGAAATGTTGTCTACTTGTCTGGACTTTTAGAAGTGTTTTTAGAGAAACAAAGATTTGCATACATCAAAGTGGCACACAAAAAGCTTCCCATAATCCTGAATATGAAAAGATGTCAAGAGCTGCATGCAAAATGGATTTGCATACATCAGAGCTGCACATACAGCACTCAGCTGAGTATCCTGAAGTGCATTAAAAATGGTGATACCGAGTTTTGTGGATGCTGATAATTGAATGCTGGAGAAACATACACAGACATGCACACAACCATGGCATCTTCTCCACTTGTCTTACTGAGGTGGCTAAAACATAAACAGGGAGGCTGCTAAGGTAGCCAGCAAGCCATGAATATTTAAGGGCTTCCTGGTTCAAAGAGAAATTCAAAGTATCACTTAGCCATACAGAAGTAATTAGCAGAGGAAGATTCAATTAATTTAGTACTTAAATTTTCAATTTTAAAATGGCATCATTGATGTTGTAAAAGCAGAAATTTTAACACAAGAAAGTGGTGATTCATTCGATATTGTTTTGGTCTCAACCTCTGTAGCGCTGCCAGCATCCTACTTAAAAATCAAGCTGTAGCAGGCCAGATGCTGGAAACATCAGCCTGAATTTACCCTTTTGCCTATGATGAGGCAGAGAGAGATCTCTGTCCTTTGGGCTCCTGATTATTGAATGAGAATGGGGAAGCCTCAGCTGCTTACTTTTCCCCAGTAATATTTCCCAGCATTTTCCCAGTTAGTGACACGTTAGAGAACCAAGAACTTTTTCTTGTGCAGAATCAAGAACTTTTCCTTGTGCATCAACAAAAGATAAATACCAGTCCTACACAGGCTGATTTGGGGCTGGTCAGAAACCTCAGCTTCAGCCTCACTGTTACTGTCCCAAAGTGACCATAAGTGTAAGAGCACTTTGTCAGCACAAAACCCACAGCAGGGCAACATCTAAAGCTGAATTCTGCCCTTGGGTTCAAGATCACACCTCCCATTCAAGCACTGAGAACAGGATCCCACACTCACTGCAAGATCCTTTCCCCACCTAAAACATCCCTCCATTTTCAGTGGGACAGGGAAGCTTTCCTTTGGGATTACAAGATTTTGTGCTATGACAATTGTAAATGAATGCAAGATCCTGCTCTCACTCCAATGAAAAATTTCATGGTAACTTTTAAAATGGAGTTTATGAAAATGTCACCACTTGCTCTAGAAATAAAGCTCTTGGCAAGCTGTAATGGGCACACCGTTAAAAACTAACAGAGACCACAGACAGCAGAGTCCTGGGGTTTTGTGCTTTCTCTTAAATGAGCCACCAATTTGTGTCCAAAAGTTTGCTTTAAAAGTAGCAGCTACAACATTTTTTTTTGTGTTTTGCCTTTATTAAGGAAATTAAAAAGAAACTTTTAATTAAAATCTCTCAAAGATTTGCAGTGAAATGTATACCAAGAACCTGGGAAATGGGCTGTTCTACTTGGCTTGGTTTTAAACAGGGTAATATGAGTTTTTAATCTTTTTATACTACGCCTCTCTTGCTCAAAAACAAAAAGCGAATGTTGAAAAATAATGACAGTATCCAAAAGGAAGTCCTTACAAACAGAACTTAGACATTCCCAGAGGAGAACTGACCTATGACTTTTTATGCAGGAGATGCATTGGCTGAAGGGAACCATTGTTTTAATTTGCTCTAAAATGAGATGTGAGTTCCCAGCCCCAGAAGTGTCACACTCAGCTACAGGAGGATGATCCAGTACTTGGTAATTGCTGCTGCTGGGGAGTTTCCATCCTTAGGAAAAGAGAACGGATGCCAGGGGTTCCTGTCCCTCAGGATTGCTAGATCTTTGTGTGGAAGATGAAGTTTCCAAGTTTCCAGTTCCCAGCATTCCTGCTGCTGAGATGTTTCCAAACTTGCAGCTGATAGAAATTGTTCTCATTTTTCAGCCTCCTGTATTTCTTGCTTGTGAATTTCATTGCCCCTGCTCTGGTTTATGTGCATGGCAGATTTTGTGCATCTCCCATTTCCTCAGTGAGGAAAGTGTGAGAGATGCACAGCAATGAGGCTCAGAGTGACAGCACATGGCAGACAGAGGCAAAGGGATCTTTCCTGAGTTTTACAAATATCTGCAGTCATTTCTGTTCATGGAGCTACCAGTGGGAAGGTGGCCAAGGAGACTGCTCACCCCTCAGAGCCACTCAGCGAGGTGCAGCTCCTGGCTGACACCCAAAACTGAGATGGTTTGGCTTCAGTCCTGGACATTTGTTCATAGACTCTGGGAGGCTCAGCTGGGTGAGGTGCTGAGAGGTTTCCTTCCATGCACAGGCAGTACCAACCAGTCCCACATAACTAATGGATGACTTTTTAACTCCTTCTCTGCAAACAACCAGGCAAGGAAGTTTTCTTGCCTCTCTTGAGCAATTTGCTATCACTGCAAGATCATAAGACAACAGATAAGACAAAAATGTGCTTCCCCAAACTCCTATTTGATTAACAGTTTTAAAGGACCGAAGGAAGAAACTGAAACAAGCCCAGCCTTCAGATGAAACACTGTGCTGTGATCCCCTCAGTCCTGAATAAAAACCAGACTCTTTGGGGTCACCTCAGAGCATTCCCCTGCAAAGCCTAAGAGCTGAAGCTGCACCCTGGCTTGCACAGCACTGCAGGGGCAAGAATCACAGAATCGCTCACGCTGGAAAACGAGGATCACCGAGCCCAACTGTTACACCAGCACTGCCAAGCTGTCACTAAACCACATCCCCAAGTGCCACATCCACATGTTTGAACACTTTCAGGGATGATGATTTCACTACTTCTCTGGGTAGCCTGTTCCAATTCTTGACAGCCTTTGTGATGAAGAATTTTTTCTTAATGTCTAATCTAAACATGTCTCTAAACATGCCCTGCCACAATTTGAGGCCACTCCTTCTCATTCTATCCCTTGTTACTCGGGCAAAGAGACTGACTCCCACCAGGTTACCACCTCCTTTCAGGGAGTTTTAGAGAAAGTCTCCCCTCAGCCTCCTTTTCTCCAGACTAAATGAACCCAAAAGGAAAAGTCTCCCTGATTTTAGATGCAGGAAGCCTGGGAAATAGGCTCAGTCTGTGATCCCATCCCTTATTTACAGGACATGACTTTATGCTGGGAAAGACAGGGAAAGTCCTGGGATGCATTGTCCGGGCAGTCACAGGGGGAGGAGCAGGTGGAGTGGGCAGACTGCACAAAGACATCTGTACAGAGCCCACAGGGACAGCAGGGGCCACACTGCACCTCAAGGAGACTGATTTTGCTCTCATGCACCTCCCAAAATGGCTAAAGTGTGTTTCCATAGCTTTCCTTCCTTTCCTTCAGCCTCACCTTTTTACTCTGAGGTAATGGAAGAAACAGGAGAAGGTACAAGGAAAGAGGATTTGCCTGGATTAGGAGGGAGCAGGAAGGGCCTGGGAGCAGGTTTACTGACCTGCTGACAGGGCTTACTGTGGGAATTAACCCTCATATGGGTCATGCTGCTGCGTGCAAGGAGGGTGGGAGGCACACAGGGATGTCCAAACTTCTGCTGGTCTGAACCAAACCAAGCTGCCACTGAGATAAAACATCTCTTCTATAGCAAAGGATAAAAAATAAGAGAAACGTTGCCCCTCTTCCTCCCCATAGCTTTTATTAGAATCATGGAACGGTGTGGGTTCAAAAGGACCTTTAAAGGTCATCTAGTTGAACCCCCCTGCAATGAGCAGGGACATCTTCAACAAGATCACCTTCCTCAGAGGCCCATCCAACCTGACATTGAAAGTTTCCAGGGATGGGGCACCTACAACCACTCCTGACATCCTGTGCCAGTATTTCACCACCCTCACAAAAATTTCTTCCTTATGTCTAGTCTGAATCTAAACACTTAGTTTAAAACCATTACCCCTTGTCCCATTCTTTTGGGTGAAGGCCTTTGGGTGCTTTTGGTTCCATCTCCAACTCTAAAAAGTAGGGCAGGGTCTGCAATAGCATCCATGGGGTGAAATATGATTTACAGCTCAACTCATTCAGCATAGGCAGGAAAAAAACCAGGATTTGCTTTCAGAAACAACTTTACAAAACCCAGGAAGGTGAGCTGCACATTTGGTGGCCAAGCTTCCCAGCACTGTCATAGCAGACAGAGCAAATGAAATTTTTGCAGCCCCATCAGTGCTAGTGGGCAGGAGTAAAGCTCCTTTAGGCCCAGATGCCTGTCAGCAGCATCCCCCCTGTGCAGGTGAGGTTCCTGTGGCTGATACCTGCCCCAAGCCCAGACAATTCAGCTCTGTTAGAGCACACATTCTCTTGTCTTCAGGCTATCTAGTCCTGGTGTGTAAAGCCTTTGGCTTGCCAGGTGTTGCACGTTACTTCAAGTTGGCCAGACATCTTTGAATGAGTGTAGAAATACCAAGCTAATTGAGAAATGAAAATAGAGCTGTCTTCCTGATGAGCAAGCAAAGAAAGAAAAACTCTAATAGACCTAGACAAAAAAAAAAAAAAAAAAAAGAAAAAAAAGAAGCCAGACTTTAAGTGACAAAATCTAACTGCCATTTGTGGCTGTGCAATGACAAACAAGTAACAGCCAAAGCACCCACTGCTTCCATTTGTGGTACTGCACATGAGATGTTTGGGGTATGAGCATCCACCCCTCACTTTTTTCCACAACTTTTGCCACTCAATGCCCCCAGGAAGGCAGAGCAGAATCCTTCAGGATTGGTTTGCTGTTCCTCAAACTGAATCACACACTTCACCCCTGTTTTCAGCAACATCCAGCTTTGCTCTGACAACGTCTCTCACCACATCCATGCACACACAACACACCCCTCCCAGCTGACAAAGCACTTTGTTACTGTTTTTGAAGTTCCTTGGGAAGGTGTCACAGAAATGGACTGATCACCTCTGTTTGCATTTCCTGACCCACTGAGGCTCATTTGCTCTGGGAGGAGAACCCCTTGGAGAGGAAAGTGGCACAAAACAAGTGGGTTATTCCCCCTCCCATGACAACTGCACATGAGAAGCCCTCTTTTTGGTAATCCTTCCAAATACCACCATGCACAAGACATGCCATTGCCAGCTCTGCTTCACAGATGTGGAAGGGGTGAGTGAGCCTTCATGCAACCATTTTATTCTCACCATTAGAGAGCCTGAAGTAGAAATATAACAACAATCCCTGGCTCCCAGCTCTGCTCCTGACTCCACTTCTTCCCTTTCCCAGAGCTGCTCAGCACTTTGTCAGTAAATCACCAGGAATGGAAAGATGGTGCAGTAGCAGACATGTCACTTTGCCCTCTGCAGCCCCCTCACACCTCCAACCTGCAGCTTTTTCAGGGCTATGTTGCAGCCTCCGAACACTTGTTAGGCAGCCATCCCTGGCGGGGGTAAAAATTAGTCTAAGATGGAGTTGGCTGGTGTTCCCATCGCTCTTTGCCAAGTCTGATGTCTCCCTCAGCAGATTTCCTGGCTGGTTGGACTGAAGGAGAAGCACAAGCTGTGTAAGGGCTACTGGTAAGGGCCATTGAGTTTGCAAATGCATGGGTAGCTATTAGCTATTAGCACTAAACAGGTAATGGGAGATTCAAGCCATAAAAATATGTTTCAAGGCTTCTTTGGTCCAGTTCACACCCTTGTGCATGTGACTGTGGCAACTGGAGCTGAGTTCCACCTACAATCATCGTGTGGGAAGTGGGCACTGCTGGCAGTGCAAACCTGCAGGCACAGCAGTCACTCTTCAATCACAGCACTGGGACTTTGGGGATCCACACAAGACCCTGACTGCCCCCAGCCCCAGCTGCACTGGGACACTGAGCCCTCTTCCCACTTCCAAAGGCTCTCATTTCCAGTGATTACAATGGCTCCTGCTGTAGATCTTTCCCATTGCCACATGCCTCCACTGACACCAGCAGAGCTGCTAATTTGAATTATTGTTCCCTGCCCCCCACACAATAATCTCCATCTATACAAACTCCAGAGTTTAGGGGTTGCAGGATGCTTTTTATAACTTTACCACCAAATCAGTTTTTAAGAGCCTATTCTTCCACTGTTGTGGACAAGATTAGCCTCTGAAATTTGATTGTGCTGCTATGGCAGTAATAAGAAAAAAGTGATTTCTTTCTCTTAAAAAAATTAAAAAATCAATAATTGGCATTCCTGTGTAAGGTCTCTGACATTAATTATAAATAAATGTTAGACCTACTAAAATAAGAAAGTGAATTTATGGCAGCAGGCTGCATGCTGCTGCTGAAGCTTGTGTGGCTGCTGTGATACAGATGCAAAATATAAAGTCTTGAGGACTGCAGTTTGTATTTTATTGCCTCGGAAAATAAATGTGTAAATAGCAATAAAATGCACAATTATTTAGCACAAAGCCAAAAGACTCTGCAGCATTTATAGGCTGATGGATGGCTTGCCTGCCTGCTCTAATTTTCCATAAAACAAGGAAGACAAGAATGGAGGAAAATAAACAATGGCTCCTGTCACGATGATTAGCTGCGAGGCGCCAGGTGAGAGCAGCTGGTCTCTGGAGAGGGTAACACTGAGCTGCTTCAGCTGCGTTTTGCTTCAGGAATTGAGCCCAGATTGCAGCACTGCTTGGCACAGGCAGCTGAGCAGGGAGGAGGTGAGGCTGTTCCCAGGCTTGGGATGTGCCCCATCCCTGATGCCTCTGGCAGAAGAATGGAGCAGCCTCTTGGGGAGGGGTGAGGGCTTAGTGCCTGTGGTGGGAGGAGGGGGTTTGAGGCAGCCCTACCACAGATTGGTTTTTGGACAAGGAAAAACCCGTCTGGCCTTGATAATCTTAGAAGTCTTTTCCAACCTTAATGCCTCTGCGATTCCATGAAAATCTTGCTGGTGCAGAAGTCAGTGGTCACCCATGACATGATGAGAGGCAGGGAGAGCCTTAAAAAAAACTTGGGGAAAAAAATAGGAGTCCTTCAATATCATCTGTTAAAAACCAAGGAGCAGGGGGGAAGCATTTGAAACACTTTATGGGATCAAAAAGCTGCAGAGAGAGAGCTACCAGCTGGCTCCCTGGCTGTGATTCCATGACCTGTGGTGATGCCTGCAAAGGAGCTGCAGGGCTCCATGCTGGGCCCTGGCAGCAGGGGCTGGTTTGCCTGGCACCAGTCCCCACAGTTATCTGCTGCCTCCACTTGCATCTAGAAGACACCATGCTATGTCACCCACCCTATTCAAGAGCATTTTTGAGTGTGACACAGCTACATATTATCAACTATTTGTTTTTTTCCTAGCTATGTATGTCCATGTTGGCATACAAGCCCAAATTTCACGTACTGCCTTTCTCTGGGTCAGAGAGGCCACATGCAGCTGTTCACATCTGCACAACCCCTTTCAGGTCACTGAGGTTGCAAAGACATGAATCTGGTGCTTAGTGTGATATCAGCAGCAGGCTGCAGAGAGCAGTACTCCTGCAGAGGGTAATGTAAATATCCTTGTGATGATGGAGCAGGCCAATGAAGGTGTTTAAGCTCTTGGGTCACTCCTCACAAGCAGCCAGGATTAGAGGCAGGATGTGCAGTTCCAGGCTATCTCTGAGACACACGCCTCAGTCTCACCCTTCAGGTCACACTTAAAATTTGGAGTTAAATTCTTCCCCTGAGTGAGCACAGAGCAGGGACTCACTCCCACCACTGGAAATGTGAGGAGCCTCACTGAGCTGGGTTGACTCTGGCTAGATCCCACCAAAGCCACTCTGTCACTCCCCTCCTAAGCTGGACAGGGAAGAAAAAATATAATGAAAAAATTTGTGGATTGAGATAAGGACAATGAGAGATCACTCACCAGCCACCATCATGGGCAAAACAGACTCACCTTGAGAATCAGAGTAGGACAATGAGACATTAAACCAAATCTTAAAACCCTTCCCCCCACTCCTCCTTTCTTCTGAGGCTCAACTTCCCTCCTGATTTCTCCCCCTATTACCCGCTCAGCAGTGCAGGGAGATGGGGAATGTGGGCTGTGGTCAGTTCATTACACTTTGCTGCTCCTTCCTCCTCAGGGAGCCTGTTCTCCAGAGATTTCTCCAACATGAGTCCTTCCTAAGGGCTGCAGTGTGTGAACTGCCCCAGAGTGGGTCCCTCCCACAGGGTGCAATCCTCCAGGACCCAATCACCTCAGTGTGTGCAGAGATGTTGCTCTCATTCATTCCCTTCTCTCTCCTCTGGCTGCTGCTGAGAAGCAACTTTTCCCCCTTGTTAAACACATTATTCCAGAGGCACTACCAGCGCTGCAGATGGACTTGCTCCATCTTGGAGCCAGTTGGCATTGGCTCATCTGGACAGGGGGGAAGCTTCCAGAAGCTTTTCACAGATGCCAGCCCTGTAGTCCCCCTGCTGCCAAAACCCAGCCATGCAAACCCAACAGACTTGCACACTCATTTAATGGGCTCCCAGTTTAGACACTGAAATTCAGTGCCTAAGGAGAGAGTGCGAATAACCCGGAGTGCAGAGGAAGGAGATACATCAGCTGACAACAAACATAGAGATTTTTTTCACTGCTGGACTTGTCAGTGTATTTTGAGCCTGCTCCAACTTCAGCAAAGCCAGCTGAGTCTTTCAAATGATTTCCACCAGCTGTTTTATCCAAAGTCCCTTTTTAAAAACAATTAAGGATGAATTTTAGTATTGCTCCTATTTATAACAGTGGACATTACATGCAGGACGGCTCCTATATTCAATGGAATCAGGATAAAAAAGCCCCAAAATAACCAGAATAGAGACAAATGCCTTCTATCCACATTCACTTCAATGAGAACTCCAGAAGAAGGTCCTGTAAGAAGGATATAACTCTTGCTAGAGGGAGTGTCCTGTGAAGGACTCTGAATGTGGCTTGTCAGACCTAGTTCAGATCACAAAGCCAACAGAAAAGCTTCAAGTAACGTGTTCAACAAATGGAACATCTTTCATCAGTTACCAAGGTACAATGTAGAATCAAAAGAATGCTAAAGACAGAGTTCTGCCTTTCCTCAAACCTTTCCCTTTGTAAGAATAAAAAAAAAAATCAGTAATCATGAGTATGACTGTCTGCTGTGATTTGAAAACACATAATGAATAGTACATCTGTCTTTCACTTATTAATGTAACTAAGCTTATTGCATAATATCTGCTTATTTTTGGAAAGCAGCCCCTTCTACCTGTCCCAACAGCACATTACTGAGTTGGCAAGAAGCACAAGCTTTTGAGTGAATAAAAGAATTTCTTCAGTTTGAACTCACTTGCCAAATATTTCATGCTGAAAGTCTAGGCCACCCATTACATGACTTTTTGAAGGAGAAAGTTCCCTTGACTTAAAGGAGAGTCAGCAGTCCCCTTGCTAGAGTCCCCTTGACCAGCTTTGCCATAGCTTCCATTTCATTTGGCCATGTGTGATGCCTGCAGTTTATTTATCTCACAAATGATTACAAAGAAAATTCTGGTAGACAAGACTCCTCTGCCAGATCACACACTCTCAAGGGTGCTGAGAAGACACATCTCCTCACACCTATTTTTGCTCAGGACAAAACCTGTTGCTCCAAAGCCGGGGTTAGACACTCAGGAAATGGTCCATGATGCCTTTTATCCCATGTCCCTGATGTTTGTGCTCCATGGAGCTGAAGGACTGATCCTGAACCCTGAAGAGGATGAACACTCCAGAATACCCTGGCTGTTGCTGAGCCCTAGGAGATCTCATCCCTGCTCCACAAACAGATCTTCAACAGCTAAGGACTTCCTGCAATGTTCTGATGGCTTCTTTGCACTGCTCTGTGCTGGCTCTCAACACCTGGATAGGCTGGAGGTACAGCCTGAATAGTCAGTCCCACTGTGGCTGTCTCCCAGTGTTTAGATTCCTTAATTCAAGTCTCATAAAAAGCCCAACTGTTGGTCTTGGAAGATAAATCAGCATTTTGGAATTTACTCTTGCTTCCGTGCGGTGCTATCAATCACATCCTATATATTGTATAGTGCTTCTCTTTCCCTTAACCTCATCATTATATGAAACACAGTGCTGGGGGAGAGAACACCAGCCTGTGTCTGAATACAGGCAATTACCAGGTTTGAGAGTCCAGGGTGTTGTGCTGGATCTGGATCTGTGTCTCTGAATGCAGTTCTCAGGGGTTTATGAAGACAACAAAGCTTTGGGATGCCTTAGCCCTCCTGTGCCCATAAAGCTGATAGGAAGGAGAAGACCAAAGGCCTTTCTGACTCTGTTTAGTCTAAATCTGTCCCAGCAAGAGATAGTCAACACTGCACGAATACATTAGCACAACAAATAAGACACTAGTTGGAACTTTAAATAGCTCCTAATGTCCCTCCACAGCAGTGCAACTCTGCCATCATCATGTCAAGCCAGGCACCAGACCCCTTTATTTTTAATTGCACTGAAGAGATCCTGGTCTCAGGGAAGGCTCTGCCCAAAGGCAAGACTGAGCACAGCCCCTCCCCAGGCAAGAGCTGCTCCGAGATGTCATTTTCCCTTGCACTGAAAAATGCTTCTAGTTCAAAAATTCATGGCATGGGTTCAAATGTCTCCCAGAAGCTGTTTCAAGCACAGCCACAAATACGGTTTTGCTCTTCAAATGCTCCACTGGCAGCAAAATCAAAGCTTTGCCACTGCTCGGCCATTCCAGTTTGGAAACAATTTTTTTTAGCCAAGATTTCTCCAGTCAACTGAATTCCCACTAGCCATCAATCACAGCAGCCTGCTCAGATGAAGGTGATACCCTGAATTTGTCTACAGCAAAGCACCCCTTGATTCTGTTGCTCTTGTGGCTTTTCCTCAAAGGTAAATTTCTCCACATGAATCATTACATGGAACCCTTCTGTCTTCCAGTTTGCTATTGAACCATCCAGGAGACAGCATTTAAATGCAAGAAGGTAAAACAACAGTATTGACTGTCCTTTGTCTGGGTTTATTTAATTCTCTAAAGCAAACAGTTTGTGTGAATTGCATTCCTGGTAATAAAATCGTCTTGCACATTTGCTTATAGAGGGTCACCAGGGAGAGCAAATGCACCTGTACTCAGCAATAAATGTTTGATTCTGTATTGCACAGCAATTATTCAAAATGAGAGAAACTATTGAATCCAAGACTGCTGCCCTTTAGGACTCAGCCTGTCAAGTTGCATAGCTCTGTACTTTTTATCCAAGTGAATTTCATCTCCACAGCCTTATTACTGGGTTATATTCCAGTCTTTCAGTCCAAGTTGCACTGAGCTTGAAAAACATTTGACTACCAAACTGCCTTTTCTTTCCTACAAGGGGCATTGCTTTTTTATTATTATCATTTTTTATCAATATCCCATAGCATATGAAAGGAGCAAAATTTAAAATGCATGGGTGTTTTATTCCGAGAAGACAGAGAAAGACAGAGATTTCAATTTAATCATCCCTAAAATTGCTTCATCCCTAGCTTTAAAAATGCCATAGCTTTAGTCATCAAGAGGAAGTTACGATGTTAGCATATATTTATTTTATCTTTTTTTTTTAATTTATTTTGGAAATTTATCAGGAATGTGATATTTTTCTGTCTTCTTAAATTAAACAAGGAGCCGCTAATATATTTCACAAATACATCCTTCTATAGATACCTTCTTGACATTTATTACTTATTTAGCCTTGCACTTGTACTTTCACATATTGCTCAGCAAAGAGAAGTGCAGCAAAATTCCACAGAGCTCTAAGTGCACGCAGAGATGAGAACCAACTTCCCCTTAAAGTAAGATTTAATCAACACAGTACCACCCCAACCCTGGCCAGATGATCAGTCACCATGGCTTTGAGTAATATCTTGGGATGTCTGAGCTTACACACAATTACAGACCACTCAATCACCAAATTTAATCAAGATAATAATTAGGCACTGCATCCTGTTTAATGCATAAGGATGTGAGCCTTCCAGCTCCTGCTGCCAGATCGGAACTGAACACAGGAATGGAGGTAAAGAAGCAGCAAAGTCAACAAGCTATACCCATAATGATAGAAGAAAAGCTGAACTCAGCTTGCCAAATCCTTAAGAAATCCAGTTTTTTGTGCCAGTCGAAAACCCAAGCCTCCACAATTCTTTCAACAACCTATTTCTTCAGAAGACTGACCTATTATTTTGGATTTGACCAGGCTTGAGAGATAAAGCTCAGGGTCCTGGCACAGTAGGTGTTCAACTGGTGCTTAGTAAGCACTTTCTGCTCAGATAAACCCTGCTCTGCAGAAGGGATGAGGGGGGGAAAGGAAAAGCTCGATTAAGTGACTTTTTGAAGGTCAAAAAGAATATAAATCTGTCAGTCACTGCAGGCACTGTACTACACTGTCTCTTGCATCAGCTTTGGAGGTCCAAGAAAACAGTTACAGGACTCTACAGTTAATACATTTTTTGAAGCACCTCGTATTTACTGTAAGCTAAGCAAAGTCACTTTCTGGGGTAGATTCTATTTAGAAGATTTTTTCCTATTTTCCTCCAACTTCAAAGTGCCACGTGAGTCTCCTGGTTGGAGCCTAGTAACATCCACACATCACTGAGCTGGAGGAACAGCAGCAGCAGCAATGCATCTGTAAACACTAAAAAGCCCAGAAACATGAAGAGTTGCAAGAAATAATGGGGGGTGTAGAAAATTGACTAGATGACCCAGTAGGCCACTTTTATTTCTAAATTCTACAAACCCTCTGGGTTAAAAATAGGATGAAAAGTGTATTTCTTTTTTTCCTTTTTTAAGCCAGTGGGGATATTGGCTAACATTTTAAATTCAAAGAGTGAGTAACTTCTCAAAAGGGCCAGCAGGAAACCAACTCCAGAGAGTGGTGGGGAAGTAAAATCCTTTCTTTACATACGTGAGACTTTAAAAAAAACATGAACTGAATGATGGTTACATTTTAATCTTCAGAGCTGCTGTTAGCTGCAACAAATCCCTTTTGTAAAACTGGTGTCTTGAGCTGCAAATTCTTATCAAGAGTGTTATTATCAGCCATTGTGGGACTCTGAATAAGAATTCTCACTGTATTTTAATGGCTGCTGGCCATATCCATCAAAAAGGGGACTCTAACAGACATACAGTTATCACTGTTTGAATTTTAATGGATATTTGGCATTCCCATTCATTATTCAAGTGAAATTCAGATGCAGTTTCAGTCAAAGCTGTCTCTTCATAAATGTTATTAGCAACAAATGTGCCTTTAATAAAATATTACACTGTGCAAAAATATAGCATTTAACTGATAATCAAAGGAAATGAATGGAAGGAACTAAAATCCACAGCAATACAGTCTGAACTTTTTATTCAGTCAAAAATCTCTTTGATTTTAACAGTCAGTTTCTCAAAAACAGCACAGGAATGCAGGATCAGGCCCATTGGGCACACACAGGACACAAAAAACACCTTCTCCAAACTCTTGTGGCTTCCATGCAGACTGCTGCCTGATTATTTAAGTCAAAATGGGTCTATCTGTGGTCATTCTGACCACAGCTCAATAATACTGTCTGCAAATCCAATATACATGGTCCTCTGGACAACTTTACATTCATTATCTAAGTGCTTGGACTGCACACCTTGGAGAACCCTCTGTAAATGAGTGTTGTATATGGTTCAATGCCTTTAAGGCACTGCTTTTCTTGTGGGTGCTCATATTTTTTCATTAACTTGTGTGTTGAGGTATCTTAAGTTAGGCACTCAGAACTGAAACATCCTAAATCTAATCAGGTTGCACACACTGGCCCCAGACTGCTTCCTACTCAAGCCAGGAAGCAGCTATTTATTTTCTCTAAATTAATACCAGCTCAGCAAGACACTTAAGCTCACATCTAACTTTGTGAGGACACAGTCGTTTCCCACTCGCTTAAACAGTGCAGATGCAAATGCTCTGCTGAATCACTTTTACAGAAATCCAGTAGCAGTCAGTAATAAAAACTGAGACTGCTCTGCAGCCACGAGGCTGGAGCACACTGCTGGGATCTGAAACAGGGTCCTCGCTCACACCATGGGAATGTCTCCCCTTCCCTGCATCCCACTCTGCTCCCCAGGGCCCACAGCCACGCACGCTCCTCCTCTCTCTGGGAATGAGATGTATTTCTATATGAAAGGTATCTATTTTGCAAGATGTATCTTGGGTTTCCCTGCCCTGCTCTTCTAACTGTGCATTTGAGATGAAAATGCTGTAAGCAGCAAGGCGAGGTGTCTGAAGCAGGAGGGACAGGAGCAGAGATGGTTTATTTGCCAGAGCAGGCTTTTCTTCTGCAGCAACTCTGCATGAAATTGGATTTATTTCCACCAGGATGAAAGAATAAAACAACACCTCAGTGGAGTTGGGAACCTGCCCCCACTAAGTATAGACAGAACATGCAGAAGATGAAGGCAAACCCAGTTCCTGCTAAACCTGATCAGCTCAGATGGACTCTGCGCTGGGGAAGAGTCACAGAGGCAACAACAAGAGGATGCCTGAGTGTAAACTCCTGTATCAAACCCCTTCTTGTCAGTAGCCCTCTTCCCACACTGGCACCTAAACTCAGCAGAGACTTTGTCTTAAAAGAAAAAGAAAATAAAGCAGTAGTAATGCTCCCAGAGGTACCTGGTGTAATGTCCCTGCACGCTGCATCATTACAGAGTATTTGCCCTTCACCTCATAGCTGCACAAAACAGGCACCCAAAAATCACTCATTTCTCTGCCTGTGCTTCTTTGGAGTTCCCACATTGTGTGTGTTGTGCCCAACACACATGGACAAGATGGGCTTGAGCAGAAAAGTCAGCCACTTTTGTTGAGAGGAAGACTGAAGGACATCCTCCCTTCCCACCACTGAGGGCTCTGAGGATTAATAATCTGTGCCCAGAAAGAAGACAGCCAGCACTGCTTGTTGTTTCTTTGGGGAAAAGGAAGAGCTTGGGAGGTACTTTTGGGTGAAGGTTCGAGTTGAAGGATCTGGAGTACAAAAAGCATTCTCCTTGTAGCCTAAGACCTTCAAACAGGTGTGACTTCATGCACATGTGGAGGATCTGGCCTTGACCAATGTACAGAGCATATATGACACTCAATGGCTCAAGGAAAAAGACCAAAACAACTTCCTAATATCAGCCAATTCAACAGCTTTAGGGGAAGGACCATCTGCATGAAGAAAGACATGCCCATGGAGAGATGCTCAAGGGCAGAGTTTCATCAGAGTAAATCTGGATTACTCCAACCATTTTTGATGCATACTCATCCCAAATAACCACACATTTTTCTATACATCAATGAAGCTTTTTTTTTGCTACACTTTGGTAACTTTTAGATATCCACTGCTTGATCCTGAGGGTTCAGCTTTTTATAAAGAAGTTGCAGTGGGAAGCTGTTATCCATCCAGCCTGAGTGGAATCTGTTGTTTTAAAAGGTGATCATAAAAAGACATCTCACCCAGGCTGCAAAAAACCAGCATTTTAATCTTGAAACTCCTTCTGTTATGCAGGGTTATTTCTGTGGAGCCAGAGGGAAGAATCACCTTCTTCACTGCTGCTCCTCACCTAGAGTTAAAACACTTTCCAAATCACACATCTCTAAGCAAGGTAATTTCTCAGTGCCTATGCTAGATTTAAAAATGAAAATTAAAGCATTATTAGGGGGTAAGGGTCAGGCATATACCCAGCCAACTATCTGGCAACGACTCCACCTGGAACAAAGAGATTCCAAAATAAATTTTTTAATGAGAAGGATGGCAGAGAGCCGAGCAGAAGTTTCAGAGGACACCTCATTAAAGAAATTGATAAGCCCAAGTCAAGTCAATCTGTTTAAGTAACTCAATGGCTTCAGTCACAATGGAATAGATCTGTTTAATTTGCCTTCAGAAAAGAAGCAGCAGTGGAGGAGGAGACCTCACAAGGAGCCATAAGTGTTCTGTTAAAGTTGGTAATTGTGCAGAAAGTTGCATCTGTGGCTTACTCACTTGGAAGAGAGACATCTCACACGAAATGAGCTGAAGAAGTTGTAGGCAGCGAGAGCAGCCACACTCGGCAGAGTGTGACAGGACCGTGGGACCTCCCCTGCTCAGCCACAGCCTGCACAGGGCCCACAGAAAGAGCCGATCTGGCAAACACAAACCACTAAATTTAAGGCATGAGCCTGAACCTGGCTTATTTTTACACCTTTGCAGCACTGAGAGAGCTTCAGCAGGAAAGAGGAGCTGATTTTCTGCTGGAACAAAGAGCTCAAAATATGTTTCTCATTTTGAAACTCGAGCTCAGGGGCCCCAAAAGGGAAAATGAATTCTTGCAGCTCACAAGGACTGTGCTGTGAACCAAGCAGCGCTGCCTGGTCTCTCAGTCAGGCTGTCTGCTCTGCCTCTGCTCGCGTGCCGACCGCAGAGCTATCACTTACTTCAGGATTTCCGTGATGCTGAGAGCAGCACAGCCACCAGAGTGCCACAGCCAAACAGCATCTCACTAATGAATGCTGCTGCCAGGGCACTGCATCAGCTGTAATTAGAAAACTGCTGCTAAGATCAGGGACCTCATTTGCAGGTATCTGGGTGTCCTCACTGGCATGATTTTGGCGCTTATTTCATCACTGAGCAGAAAAATAATGTCTTTAAGTAATTGCATGGTTTGGTAATAGGTAAATAGGATCTTTGCCTCAAAAAAAAAGAAATTAAAATAAACCAAGCACTGCTTTTATCGGGCAGATCTCAGCAGCAATACCATGGGAAGTTTTGTCATGCTTGGACTTAATCTGCCTTTTAGAGATTATGTATAAGAAATTATCATAATGATTAAGAGGCAAACACAGCCCAAATGGAGTCCCCATCACCCAGTCTGCAAGCAAACATTACTCTATAATGTATGACTGCACACAGTAATGAATAAGTACATCTCTCAGAGGCTTTTGTTACTTGCAGCCATATTCTGAGGGGTTTGATGCAGCCCCAAATATTAAATACCCTTCAGTCAGCCCTCAGGAACCATGAGGCTTTGACTTCTATGGATGGGCCTTCTGGTCTCAGCACTGGGAATCATACTTCAGTGCTTATCCTGGTAATAGGAAAGTTGGAAAAAAAAAACTAAAACATGAAGGGAGAGATTCCCACATTCTACCGAACCTGAAAAGGAGGCATTTTGGTGAAGCACCATTAAGATGACCATGACAACATCATTAATCTTATCAACACAGCAAGAACACACAAGACTAAAACCTGCAGCATCAAAGTGAAACCCATTTATCTGGGACTGAGAAGATTACATTTTTGCCTGGAAAAAGGTATTACATCCCAATTGCAGGTTCTCCTGATTTTCCAAAAGGGGAGATATTAGGCACATACATCAGCAGGGGTGAGGGAACCCCAGGTGTCCCAGCCACTTCGTGCTGCACCAACATCCCCTGCACTGCTCATGACAAACAATCACAGAGTGGTCTGGGGTGGAAGGAACCTTAAGGATCACCCAGTTCCAGCCCCACTGCTGTGATCAGGGTCACTTTCCACTAGACCAGGTTGTTCTAAGCCTCATCCAGCCTGGCCTTGAACACACACCAAGGCACAAAAAGGCCCCTCTGGCAGCCTACCACACACACAAATGTGTCCTTTGGGACGAAAGGAGACAAATGCAGGAGCTACACAGGTTGGAGAGATGAAGATTTCAACCAGGGTTTTGGATGGGTGATTACTGCAGACCATTAAGCCGTTCTCCTTTGGCTGGATTTATTGTTACTTAACAAGGAAATACTCAGGGGGCTGGGTACCTGCCCAGGCTGTGCAAAGCAGCTGAGTCAAATTTATTTAAAAAAGGAAAAGCCACAGTAAAATCAGAAGGAAGCCATAGACACTTGTTTTCTCTTGCACCTGCACACCAAAGCTAACTTAGCTTAGGGAAAACTGCAAGAAGCAGAAGCCAGAAGCTTTTGAGAAATACACACCCTGCTCGCTACCATGAATACTGTCAGTGGCTGTTTAAAAATCCCATCTCCATCACACACTTCACTTCCCTAAGTTGAGCACTTCTCCTAGCAACCTGCAGTTCCTTTTCTAGGGGGTTTGACTGACAAAGCAATGAGAAGGGGAAAAATGCAAACCTGACACATGCCCACGTCCCCAGGGCAGGCAGCTCCAAGCAGGTGGACACTGCAGGAATCACTTGTGTCTCAGGAGTGGTGAGGGATGGATGATCTGGATCTGCAGAGCTTAGGTTAGTCAAATGACTTTTGCAGGCTTTGTGCCAGAACGAAGCAGAATGAAACAGAGTTAATCCTCTGAAAGAATGCCCCATACAGCAGGGGAACAGCCAGATGCTTCCTGTGCATGATATTTGAGGGTAGCATAAGATATAGATCAGGACAGCGGTCCAGCAAGGTCATCAGCAGCGTCAGAGGGGGAAAAAAGGTTAAAAATATTGGAACACAACAAAGCAAAAGCAGAACTACAGAGTAAGTGCTTTGTGCTGGGAAGTTGTGACTCCCTGAAGTCTGGCACTGAGAAAGGGCACTCAGAGCACTGGAGACCCACCCTGGAGCAAAGCTGTGCGTGGGCAGATGGCAATCTGGGGGTTTCTGCAAAGTCAAATTTTCATAAATGGTTCAGCAGAAACCTTGCAAATAAGGAAAGCATCACTCTAAAGCAGACTTAGCATTCCCCAACCTGAAATGCAACTTTGGATTTAAAAACGTCTAGAGTTAAAAATAAATAAACAGATAGACAGATAAATAGATCAAAATAATCCACCTGCTAAAATGGCATATAGAGTAGAGGTTTCTTTGCTTGTTTGATTTTCTGAAAGCATCTGAAAGTCTAAGGATCATCCATAAAAAGTCATGTTAGATCTCTAAAGAACTGCCCACGACTTAGCTTTGGTTTAATTTTTAAGACAGTTCTTCAAGTATGCAAACTTAGGTAATTAAGGAAATAGTGCCTCTAGCAGACATCTGGGATTTCTGTGGTCAGACTTTCCAGCTATATCATGTGCTATTTAGCAACATCTTTCCTTGTCTTCAAGTATTTTGGTGTCTCAGGAGATTTTAGATCATATCATAACTAAGGCTATAGCTGCCCAGCTAGTCACAAATAATCAGAGTATTATGAGCTGAGCACACAGAGAGACAGAGTGTTGAGAGCCAGAGGTGTGATGCAGAATTACAATACAAAATCTTCTGAAAATGAATCATGTTTTCACATCCCTCAGCTGCATTTGCAAAGCAGTGCTCCTTGTACTTCTCTGAGTGACCAACATTGTTGGCTTTAATCTTTTACACATTCAGCTATTAACAGAGAACAGAAATGATGCTTCTCTATTAAACAAATTTCACTTCTGCATCCCCTCATCACTTCTTGAGAAAAACCAACAAAAGCATATTTTTGCAACGACAGTGAACATGTGTAAGAGCAATGGGCTATCAAATTAAAGACAAATGTGTTATAATATCAATACTGACTTGCATGCACAGCAGAGCTATGCTGCTGAAAAAAGAGCTGATGAATCCTCTGCTAAAAATCATCAGAAAAGTGCATCTGAGCAGTGTGAACGAAGGGAAATTGCCACCAAAATTGCAACTGTTCAGATGGTTGTACAGGAGAAATTCCATCCTCAGGTTATCACCAGCAGTTGGTGCTCCAAAAGACCATGAGAAAGTTATGAAAGGCTCTTTAGGGTAGGAAAAGCCCATGGAGGCAGTAATACAGCCCTAAGCATGAGAGACAGCATCTGGTGTAGCAGAAACCCTGCTCTCCTGGTGTACTCAAAACTATAGTGCAGTGGAAAGTTTCAGGGTCAACTAGACTTTGACAAAGCATCACTGCTCCGCTGGAACTTGAATGTTGCTATTCTTTGAGAAAACAAAAAACCCTAACACTTGCCCTGTGCAGAGGGCTCACAGCATCCTTTCAATCAGGGAACAAGGCAAAGTATTAAATACTTGAGGAAGCTGTTTCCTCATGTGGAAAACATTTTCCAAAAGGGTTCACTCACTGCACGTGTGGGCACTTGGGATCAGGTAAGTCTGGACCTCCCGTCCATGACAACATACAGGGGGTGTAGGCAGCAAGAAGGCACCAACAAGTTTTCAGTTGAGCTACGGATCTTAGAATGATTGTTTGGGTTTTGACTCTGTTTTATGTATTAATGTTTTGTGGAAAAGAGCCTGGGTCCTGGGTTCTGCAGGACACAGTCAGTCAGGCCAGTGAATTTTTTTTCCTTCCCGCACAAGGAGGAGCAGACCCTGTTCATTTTGGACCATAAGGAAGCTTCTCCATCTCTCCCACATTCATCTAAAAGGGATAACACCAATGTGCTGGATATTTTTGTAAAGATAACATACACACATACATATGCATACATATATATATATATATATATATGTACGTTTTTTGTTGGTTTGGGTCTTTTTTTAATGACATAAAAGAAGCAGGGCAGCACAGTTCTCACTGACTTTCATGAAGGTGCAGACAACTCAGTGCTGTTTGGCCTCTAAAAGTCCCCCATCAGGTTACTTGATGGACACTACCTTGGTGCTTCAGTTCTCCACAGAAGAAGGCAACCAGACCCAGTATCAGCTCCCTTGGTTGGGCAGCCCAGCCTCTGCCCTCTGGCTCTTGCATCCCAGCTAAGAGGTTAACAGGATCTCACTCAAAGCCGTGCCAGGGCAGGACCCATCCGATCTCGTGTCACACCTCACTGCCTGAGCAAGTCATCAAGTCTTCTTTAAATGTCAGCAGGGAGAAGTCCCACCTCCAGAGCCTATTTTTTCAATGCCTCCTCTAAATGAGGCAAATCACATATTAAAGTACCTACTTCTCATTGTGACCCACGAAAGGAGGACAGATTACCAGCTCTGACAGCAGCACATGCTTTGTAGATGCTTGCACTCTGTCAAATGAACCCCACACTGATCTCCTGCACTCTAAGGAAGTTCTAGCACAGGAAAACTCTCCTTGTTTCAAAAGCATCACAGACTGCTTTCACTTTGTACCATGACTGTCCTCCATGCACTCACTGCCTTTCATTTTATAAGGAGAGGAGTTTTCTCCTTATTGAGAGAAACTGGAGTATTCTTAAGAGGAAATGAAGATCCAATTCCCTCAGAGACTCCTTTCTGCAAGGTTGTTTTAACATTATTGAGTCTGCCAGTGGCTCTGACAGCCAGCAGCAAGGAGAGGGGGCAGATGGAGGGGCAGTCTTGTCCATGAGAGCCACACATGTACCAGCCCTCGAACGAGATGGAGAACCCAAGCCCTACTCTCAGCAATGGAAAGCAGGGCTTGTCACCAATCATGAGCATAGTTTTCCTTCACATCTTAGTCATCCCACATGTTTTTGCTCTCTATGGTGCTTCTTAAGGAAATAAGTCCCAGAAGCCAAGTGTTTTTCCTAGCTGTTTGTTTTCTTGGCTCCTCTGACCACTGGCTCCAGTTGACAGCTTTCTCTTATCCCTTTCTGTCCTCACTGCCAACCCAGGACACCCAAGAGGACAGTGCTCTGAGCTGCCTTGCCCGAAATGCCACAGAAACAAAGAATAAAGACATGTCTGGGGACAAAATGTACTGGAGCTGCAATGTTCAGGAAGCCTTGAAAACCTAAAACCACCTGCCCTGGCACGAGTGCAATCACCACACTGCAACCCCCCTTCCCAGCACTGGGACCAGGAGGAGACAGAGGTAAAAGTGACAGACAGGCTTCATCCTGCCAGAGAAGGAAAGAGTTCTGTGGTGGTTCCCTCCACTCTCCATCACTGCATATCCTGTGCAGTAGGTGAATAACATCTCTGAGTGCTCAGTGACAGTCACTGCAGTCTGTACAGCACCTCAGGTGGTGGAGCTGCCTGGGCAGCAGAAATTCCTCCAGCCACCAAGGTTTCCTGGTTAGAAGGTTGACACCTTTGCAGTCACTTTGGGCCTGGCAGCTCTCCAAACTCCCATCCTGTGGGGCACTGCTGTGCACCTGGGCTGATTCACTCCTGCACCAATGCACCCTTCTGTGCTCAAAGGTCACTGTGGCTGGCTCTCACCTCTGCTTTCATGGCAGCCAGGCAGCAGCATCCAGCTTGGATACCCTCTCCAACAGTGTCCCACATCTTTGCTGTGCTAATGGCAAATCCTGCTGAGGGACATCTACTCTCAACACCTTGCCAGTCACAGACAGTTTGTAACCATGTCTGCTACCTCTCAAGAGCTATTAATCACAGAATGGGTTGGGGTGGAAGGGACCTTAGAGATCTTCTTGTTCCAGCCCCCTGCCATGGGCAGGGACACCTTCCACTAGCCCAGGTTACTCAGAGCCCCATCCAGCCTTGCCTTGAACTCTTCCAGGGATGTGACATGCACAGCTTTCTCTGGACATCCTGTTCCACTGTCTCACCACCCTCACACTGAATGAGCCAGTATAATTCTTCTCATCCAGTATAATAAAGGCTACAAGGTTGTAGCTTGCAAAACTTAAACCATCTAAACCTGCCTCTGTTTTTATTTCCTGTACAGTAGAAGGCAGAACAAGTGCTCCATTTCTCTTGTTGCAGACTGGGACCTCACAGTGTAGACCTTGGTGATTTTTATTATACCCACATGCAGCAAAGCTCCCTTTCCCAATGTTATCCTCTAACACATGTCACTGCAGGGGTAAAAAGGAAGGAGAAGAAGGTAATGACACAAAACACAAGGGTTGAACCTGAAGTTTATTCCTCTTTGGCTATCTGAGGCTCTTTGAAGCATGAATCCAGTTCTGCTGTTTAAAATAGGAATTACCCAAGTGTCTCACCTGTTGCTGAGAGAGAGAGCACTGGCTTGGTCATCACGTGTCAGTGAACAGGGCATGCCACTTGTCCCTGCTTACAGCAAGAACCTGATTCCAGCAATTTATTCCTGGCTCTGCTGTGGATTGCATGGCTTTGGGGAAATTGAAATAAAAACTGGAAAATTTGACAATTTTAAACTGATGCTTACATTCTCAACAGCCTCTTCCTGTACAGATTGTTTAAGCTTCAATACTGAAACTGAGATTTCAAACTTGTGCTTACATTGTCAGTCTCATTCACATAGTCATTAGCAGCATTAAATTGGAGGAGAATCTGCTATGAAACTTAGTCATCTGGTACCACAAAAAAGTGCTGGCATGGCTGTTTGATGCTGTGATAGAGGCCGGTACTCCAAACCAGGAGACAGCAGAGCTTTTCAAGTTCTGCTCATTATTGCTTTGCAATAACACAGGAAACAGTAAGGGCTTTAATCTCTAAATAATTTTTCATTCAGGGATTTGGGAACAATCTAGAGGATATAGAAGTTGTTCTGTTTTGTTTTCTCCATCAAATGCTTCATTAAAGTACTGCTCATTTTATAACAAGCTTGGGGAGAAAAAAAAAGGAAAAAAGTGATGTGTTTTTATGCAAAACCAAAACTCTGACACCTCTTTGCTCTTGTTGTGCTACAAACAGCTTGCTTGAGTTGCAGACGACTTGGCTTTGCATAAGAATGTTTCACAGAACAAGTGGGAAAAAAGATTCTAAAACCCAAGGGAAAAATTAAGATGGAAAACACAAGATAAGCTGGCCAGATGAGCAGTTAAAGACTCAAACACCTTGATCTCGGCACATCAAATGGAATGCATCTACTTACATGCAGCCTGTGCCCTCCTCCTAAAAATACACTGCCTCCTTGGTGCACGGATATTTGATTTCAGATCAAAGCATTCTCCAAGTTTTTTGGTGGGGTTTTTTTGTTGTTTTGTTTTTTTTCTTTCAGCCAGTTCCAGTCACTTCCTCCAGTAACCCTCACTGCTCCACACATCCCTTGATACATTGGATCCAGGGCAGCACTTCGGATACAAGTTTCAGGGCTGTACATCACCATGACTGATTGGACTTCAGCAAAAAGACTGTCTAATGAAAATTTCAGGAAGAAGGAGGATTAATTTTGGTGCAATACTACAAATCAGTCTTCTTAGAGTAATTAAGCCCAGCAGCTACAAGCCTGGCAACACAAACAGGGCTGCTGCAGGTACCCTGCAGCAACCCAAGCTACAAGCCTTGTAACTAAGGCAGATTTATGGGGGGATTCTTCTGCCCAGCAATCCCCACAAGTGAGAGTATTCCTGCAACTGGCTGCCCAGAGCAGTGGTGGATGCTCCACACCTGGAAATATTCAAGGTCAGCATAGACAGGGCTCTGAGCAACTTGATCTAATGGGAGAGGTCCCCACACATTGCAGGGGGGTGGGACTAGATGACTTCTAAAGGTCCTTTCCAACACAAATCATTCAGTGATTCCATGATTCTTCTTCCCTGCCAGCCTGTCCACAAGATCAGAGGCAGAGTGTGATGTTTGTAGGTCAGAGGAGCAGCAAATACAAGAAACTCTTCGTGAACTCACACTGCCCATCCACGCAAAATGAAGTGAAATCCTGGCCATGGCAAATTTGGTAAAAGCTGCAGGCAGAGGAAGGAACTCAACAGCCTGATTTGCTGTGGCTGGTTATTTTAAGCATAGTGGAAAATGCATTGATGATCCTGGTTTAATAATTAAGAGCATCAAACTAAAACTTCAGGCCAAATTATGTTCTCATTTTAGTTCATCTAGATCTGTGAAAATGAATTGAATTACTCAGGATCTTCATCGATGTAATAAACCCGGTCATTTTGGCACTGCAGTCCATGGGTACTCATTACAGAAACTAAACCACAGCCCTGCTCCAGATGGCTTGCCTCTACAACATAGCATACATCCAAGGCACTCCAAAAACTAATCACCTACTGATCATATCCCTTCAATTAAAAATTACTCAATATTTCCAAGTGCTGGCATCCATTTTAGAAATAACAGAAAATTACAAAGCACTTGGCCAGTAATATGCAGCTTTTCCTCTACTGAAGACATGTCAGCTAAGCAACATTAACCAGTTCAGCAAGGCAGTAGATTTTCTATCTGGTATGTGGTGTATTCAAAAGTTTCTCCATCTTTACATCTGCTGTGGCAACAGACTCAGTGGGACCAGCTCAGAGCAGAGACAAACAGGGAAAAAAATCTCTTACCCTACAGTGGGGATACAGATGGGGAGAATTTTTAGAGTAATTTGATTCATTCAAATGGCACAAGCCCCAAAGAGAGGGCCAGTATCGCTGTTTTTCAATTAAGAGGACCCAGGTTGATGCAGAGGCCAGACTGAAGGGAGAGCTTTGCTGAGCAGTGTGGGATTAACCAGGAGATCTCATTCCCCCAGTAAATCCCACATTTGCTAACATGGCACATACTAGGTGAATATAAACAAGTAGGGAGATATGGACATGAGAATGATGATGATTTTGTGAAAAACAGAAAAACATATAAATCCCACTACAGAGTTTTATAGGTTTCACATACAAACTACAGACAAAAAGCCAACTGGGATTTTATTCCAATGCAAACTCCTCAGAGAGTCACTCTCCAGCTGTATCAGATTGAAGCAATGAAGCCTCATCTCCAGGAATAGTCATTAGCTCCTCCAGTCTCTGCCAATAGACAGGCAGGGCTTACATCAGCCATGGCTAACAACTTGGGGTGACTAGCAATAAAACTAAAACTAAGTACACCTTGGAGGAAGTAGCAGACTTTCTTACTCATTATAAGAAAAATTAAGGGTATTTTCCCGACAAATGACTGTGCATGTCAAATTTGGTTCAATATATTTAATGTCATAACCATGCCTTCAGATTGGAAAGGAAAAAGTGACTCAGCTCCACAGTAGGAGCAGATGTTTGCATGGGATAACTGAACCAGTGTGAGCAAAATCTTCCTATACTGAGCCTTTCTGACAAGTGTCCCAGAGTTCAGTGTCTTTTCATTGTGCTGGGTGAATTAGGGGATGTAGGTATCCTACAGTCCATAAAGACAGGACCCTTCACAGTCATCTAATTACTGTAGTTTAAAACTTGAAGCATCTCAAATTGACATGGCAAAGAGATTGTTATTAGGAAATCAGAGCTGATAACAGAATTCAAGTACAAAATTCTAAAAGGGAACAAGAGGTGGGCCATTGTGTGAGGCCACCCATCAGGCTCCCACTGTATGGCTGCATTTAGTGTGTTCAAACACTGCAAATGTGTCACTACACCAAAACTGTGCTTTGCAGCAATGACAAACGTGATGTGTTCATTTGAGACTATGCACAGGTGTATAATAATACACCAGTTTCCTTTAGAGCAGCCCCATTAAAAGGTGTTTTCAACTTTCCTTTAAATCCCCATATAAACATAGCCTTAGAAATGAGCACAGACAACTAAAATATGTACAAAGAGAATATTAATTTGGGGCTGTAAAGGAGTTGGCACGATGACTTAAAAGCAACATCTTCTTTCCCACCCCAAAACCATACATTTGGTTTTGGTACCTGTGTCAATGAACACTAACTGAACCTGTGGTAATAAACAATTTTCTCCCCAGCAGCTAAGTATGCCATAGCCTTTATTCCAGAAACTTCAGTACTTTAAGCTCACAGCTTCACACTGTTCAAGGTTGCAGACCTCTCCTTACAGATGCCACTCATGACCACAGACTCAATGTACTAACTTATTTTTGCTTCACTGCTAGCAACCAGAGTCACTGCAGGTCATTAAAGAGATTTGTCTGGCTGAACAGCTTCCAGAATTGCAATGAAGCAGTTATTTAATATCCTCAGATGAAAGGTGCTATGCAAATACAGAGCACTGTGCTGTACCAAAGAAGGTCCTCTGATTACCTCCTATTAGACCAATAGAGGTAAATGGGTTCTAGCCTGAGGTTTTGCAGTACCATTTCTCTGCTAAACAAGCTGTAGTGGTCTTGGCTTGACAAATTTAAACAGTTAACCCACAGGAACTCAGGTCTCCTTTTCATATTTGCAGGTCAGCTGCCTTGAGACAATGTCTGAAGTACAAACAGGCTTTCAGGGCCAGATTCTGATTTTATTCAGCATAGTGTAAATCAGGAATAATCCCTTTAGAGATTAGTAGGAGTGAGATCAGATTCAGGCTCTTGGAATTAAAAAGTACAAACCATGTGCTTGTGGGTTTATTCTAATTCTGCTAAGTACAAAGCAATTCTCCTTCATGTCCTTCTCCCATTCTGTTTAAAGGACTCTGAGCTGAAAGGCAATGAAACTGCTGCCCTGAACACTCAACAGAAGATGTTTGGCACTTCAAAATACTTTTGTCTACAAAGTTCTTAAATAAGCCTTGTGCTTTAGAAAGAAAAAACCCATCCCCAAAAACCCTGGACAAACCAACACCAAAAAAAAAGAGAAAAAAGGCCACCTCCAAATTACACAAGCAGAGCAAATACATGTTTAAATATCCCCCTTACCCCCAAACTATGAAATGAACTACAGTAACCATTTTTTACAAGAAATCAACACATTTAATTACTCCATTTTACAGCATCTGTCTCTGGTTCTGGTCATATATCAAAGGAAAGAACAAGCAGAGCCTTTGCCGGATGCCTGCAACGTCCTTAGGAAGCATCTCGACGGAAATTGCATCATTGTTACAAATTAATGCAATGCCATCTGAAAGTTACTTGTGTCCTTTCCCTGCCACTGTGTCCTTTGATAGGTCAAGCAATGAAACTATAACCTTGCCAGTCAGCACCCAGTTTATTTTTAGGTAAGCTCAGAAACCAAGTCACCACCTAAATGAAAGAGGCATCTCTGTTCAACTAAACCAAAAGGATTTAACTTTTGCCATTCAGAATACCTGTGGTGCATCCCTGCTAACACACTGGTTTGAATGTGCATCTAAGAGAATCCTGGTGAAAGAGGCCAAATAACAAATCTCCATCCTATTTAGATCAAGACACAAATCCCACAAGTGATGGGGAACTATGAAGTTACCCACTGAGAAGGATAGCATGAGCCTGCATAAACACCATTCCATTTAGTGTGCAGTGGTGTCTGATTTGGGCCAGTACGGGGCTGTGTTTTGGGTGCTTTTCATGCTGCCATGGTGCAGAGAAGGCTAGGAGTACATGGGAAGCTGGGAGGAGACACAGCCAGGACAGCTGACCCCAACTGACCCAAGGGTGGGTCCAGACCATTCCAGACCATGTGACATCATGCTCAGTACATAAAGTGAGGGGAAGAGGGAGGAATGGGGGACATTTGGGGTGATGGCATTTGTCTTCTCAAGTCATTGTTACCTGTGATGGAGCCCTGCGTTCCTGGAGATGGCTGAACACCTGCCTGCCCCTGGGAAACAGAATTATTTCCTCATTTTGTTTGTGTGCTTGGCTTTTGCTTTCTCTATTAAACTGTCTTTATCTCAACCCATGAGTTTTCCAGCTTTTACTCCTCTGATTCTCCCCATGATCCAGCTGGTGGGAGAGCAAGCAAGTGGTGCTTGGTTGCTGTCTGGGGTTAAACCACAAGTGCTTTAGTCCCTCTGTCATGATATTTACATTACTTATGCCTCCTAAAATAGCAGACTGGGTAGGCTGAAGAATATCTTTAAAGTAACATGCCAGAGCTGTGGCTTTGTTCTGCACCTCCTGAAAAAAAAAATCCAAACCAATTTTAACTCCCCCAACACCCAAGACAATCTCTTCATGCCTGCTGCATGCCTTAAAGATCACTCATAACGTTTGAAATCTTTCACCATATACTGTTGACAAGGATCCTTTGGCCTTTGAGGAAGAACATCTCGATAACCATCTCATGCCCCAGCAATTTTGAACAGGAAGCTGAAATTCAATAGGAGCTATAAGTGGACTGGCAATGGCTGTCACACCCATAAAAGAATTTCCTTGGGAAGGAAAGAGTAAGAAAGAAAATTTTATTTTTATTCATATTAGCTGGACTCAGAGAGTGATGACTGATGGCTCTAAGGAAAGGGCTCTGCTATACAGATGGAAGAGTCCTGCTGGCTTTGGTTAAGGGAACTAAACTGACAAGCCTGTTCATACAAATGCCATGTGTTTTACAGATTATGAGAAGCCACAAGCTCTGCAAACCTCAGTAAGCAGATGTCAGCTTCAGCAATCAGTTCAAATACATGTGGTGAGCAACATTCCCGTGCTCACTCAGAGGGAAGCATGCTGCCCTCACTGACTTCTGAAATATTTTGGTCTTGCCTTCAAGAGTCTCCAGGTAATGAGCAGATCAAGCCCTAATGAGCTCACCAGATACGACAAGTCTGTACTTAAGGTTACTGTGCATGACCTTATTCTCTCTTGGAGAAAGGACAAACTGTTATGCAGCATCTGTTGCTGACAGAAGAGAGTATCCTAAACAAAACACAGGACTTGATCTGAGAGGCAGAAACACTCTCATTTCCTTGGAAGTCAATATTGTTGGTGCCAGGCAAAACAATGCAGCCCCTTACCTGCTCAGGAGTAGCCATCACTTCACAAGAGAGTATGGCAGCTGGAGGGGAAGATCTGAAATATGGATTCTGACAGCTATAAACACAAGGTTTTCAATATTCAGAAAAGTGTCAGTGCCCTAATAACAGAATTTCCAGCTGCAAGAACTACAGTTGTCAAACGTAGCCTGATCAGACACAAAAGTAACAAAGGCAAATTTTGACGGGTTCCCTTGGTAGGGACAAGAGACTGAAAGAGATATTTTCAAAACAAGCGAATCTCTCCCAGTTTTGCCCTTAACTTAACCCTTGGGCACCGGTGACAATGTGCCACATCTCACTGTTTAAGTGAGGAGGGTGCCAGCAGCACAGCACCTGGCACCAGTGCCAAGGGCACCAAGCTGCACCCTGCAGAAGATCTGCATTGTAAAGCCACCTGGTCTCTTCCCAGAGTGGGAAGGATTAGGTGCCACCCTTCAAATCCCACCCTCAGGGTGTGCCCTCTGCCAAGCAAGCCTGGAACTTCCAGAGGAAGTGCATCAAGTTGCCTTGGGGTCTCATGCCAGCTCGTTTGTTCCATAAGAAGGTCTCCACTGAAGATACACCCTGATATCATCTGCCTAGCAGAGCCACTAAATTCCCAAGCAAGGCAGTAAAGGTGTAAAAATTGTACTGACAGACAACAGTCAGACTTGTAATATTATTTTATAAATTCAGAGACATGACAAACGTGTGGCTAGAGGCTGTAAGAGCAGCCTCAGGGGAGAGTTACACCTTCACAAAAAGCCATGTTCCAAAATGGAGCTGTGCCTGGTAGATTCATTTCATAAATTACAGAGAACCTCTAAGTTTGCGTGGGGTAAGATAAATCAGGGAAAAGACATTTTGAGTAACACTTCTTTAAAAATTCACACACACAAAGGAAAGTTGGGTGTGTGAGTCCCTGATAGCTTGCCTGAGGAGGATCCAAGGACTGCTTCCTGCTGCACTAAGGTGTAACTTTTGGTTCAGCTTGGCCCCACAGGACAACTGGCCTTTTTCCAAAGTAAAAACTTGAAAATGGGGCAAATTTCTTAGGATTGTTTCTCAGTTAGCATGATGACTGTCACCACAGACACAACTTGAGTATTTTAAGCCAAAGGGCTACTGTCCCTGGAGTATGGGAAGCTTTTCTTCAAGGAACAGCAGAGACAGTGGCCACACTGAGCACTTCTGCCTTAATCTGGTAGAATTTTAGCCTTATATAGCTGGTGAAGGGGCTGGAATACAAGTCTTATGGGGGAGGAGCAGCTGAGGGAGATGGGGGCATTTAACCTGGAGGAAAGGAGGCAGAGGGGAGACCTTCTCTCTACAACTACCTGAAAGGAGGTTGTAGCCAGGTGGAAGTCGGTCTCTTCTCTCAAGTAACAAGTGACAGGATGGGAGGAAATGGCCTCAGGATGCATCAGGGGAAGTTTAGATTGAATATTAGGACTTATTTTTCTTTAAATGGGTTGTAAAGCATTGGAACTGGCTGCCCAGGGGAGCAGTGGAGTCACCATCCCTGCAATTGTTCAAAAAATGTGTGGAGGTGGCACTTGAGGACATGGTTTAATGGTGAATGCAGTGGCAGGTTGGTGGTTGGACTTGATGATCACAGAGATCTTTTCCAACTTTAAGGATTCTCTGATAGAATTCTTCAGCCAGACCTTTTACAGACAGATGAAAAATGTGTGTCCTCCTTCTAAGACAGCAGAAGTAAAGCTCAGCAAATGAGCCCCTCTCCCATAGGAGCCACAGGTCAGGTGGCAACAGAGGAAGAAACAAGCAGGCTCTTCTGGTGCTCTATGAAACAGAGACATTCCCCCTCCAAAGGAGCTGGATTGGTAATTCTAATATATCAATTCTTTTCTGTACAGACTTCCATCTTTTTCCTCTATTAAAAAAATCCAAAATGAATTTCAATTACATAGCAACATCCTCTGCCAAGACTTAACTCAGTATTGACAGGAGACTTTTGCCTTGTGGAGAAGCAGCTTATCATAAACTCCTTTGTTTCATTGCTACTAGCAAAATGTTTTAGCCACTTCTGCAATTACTGTATCACCTTTTATTTTTCAATAACCTTGTATTTTTCAACAGCCAGTATCCATCTCCTGCTCCTTTGCTCTTTGGCCTCACAACCAGTTGCTTGAGGTAATTTCTGCTTGAAGCATTGGGCATTTTACACAGCTGGGTTACAGAGCTTTTGGAGAAACACAAACCAGGGTCTTACCTGGGCATTAAAACCCAACTTTTGTTGGTGTAATTAACTGTCTGAATTGTGAGCCCTACATCAAACTGATCCTGACAAATCTGGTGGCCCTCTACAATGGGCTTATATAAGGATCTTACAACACTTCTGGATGAGGGAAGAGCCCTTGGCATCATCTGTCTGGACCTGCTCACAGCACCTGACAGACTGTCCCACACAACATCCTTGTCTTTGAACTGGAGAGACACGGATTTAACAGTGGGATGCAGGACAGTTGTGCTCCAGCATCCCTATAGTTTTATCACAAAGTTGTGAAGCTGCTGCTATTTCACACATCCTGCCACCACAATACAGGCTTTTTCTCTACAACTCTGGGTCTGAGGCAGTTTTTACTTCTGCATATCTATTTTTGCATACTTTTTAACAGAAAATCTGCTGTAATAGCCACAGTGAGGCAACGACACTATCTGTTTCTCTGTAAGGTCTCAGGATCCAGGCAAGCAAAAGCAGTGTGGGAACAGCCACATGGATAAAGCACCAAATTGCACAATCCTTGGAGCACTATGGTGATAACCTCATTGTAGTAAACAAAACAAATATGGATGATTTATATCACATCAGCTGTGCTTTTGCACATCTTTGATGACTGCACCACTCAATGACGTGGCAGAGAGTGAACCCCTTCTCTAAAGCTCTTTTCTCCATGTGGTAGATTTCCTTTTACTTGCGTAGTTCAAAAATCAAGCTGTTGGTCAGAAGGGCAACATTTACATCTTTACTGGAGTCTCCAAACCCTTTACAGGCTGAACTAAACCTCCAGGAAACTGAAATACCATTCTTCACAGCTGGAAAGTCTGGAGCAGAGAGCTGAGAAGGGGCAGGCCTTGGCTCTCCAAGCTCAGTCCAAGTTCTCATCCACAAGTGTGTCCTCCCAACACCACAGACTTGTCCTCAGATGCAGAGTTTAAGTGTCCCTGGCTCTCCTGCTGCCTTGGTTCACTCTGATCCTGGCACACAGAGAATAAAGCATGGGAAAGGAAGGGGGTTGGTGGGAGCTGCAGGAAGAGCCTGTTCTTTAAGCAAGGAGAATTTGAGGAAAAAGAACTGATGAGAGGAAGAACATGCAAAAGAGGGATTGTGCTGGTTTTGGCTGAGATAGTTCATTTTCATCAGAGTAGCTGGTATGAGGCTGTGTTTTAGATTTGTGCTGGGAAGTGTTGATAACACAGGGATGTTTTCATTATTGCTGAGCAGAGCTTACACAGAACCAAGGCCTTTTCTGCTCCTCACTGTACCCCACAAGCAAGGGGGCTGAGGGTGCACGAGGAACTGTGAGGGCACAGCTAGGACAGCTGACCCCAACTGACCCAAGGTCATATCACATGGCATCATGATCAGCATACGAAGACAGGAGCAGAAGAAGGGAAGCCCATTCAGAGTGATGGAATTCAACTTCTCAAGTCACCATTATGTGGGATGGAGCCCTGTTTTCCTGGGGATAGCTGAACATTTGTCTGCCCATGGCAAGTGATGAATTAATACCTTAGTTTGCATTGCTGGCATGTGCTTTACATATTAAATTTGTCTCAAAACATGAGGTTTTTTTACTTTTACCCTTCCTGTTCACTCCCAGTGTAGGGAATGTGAGAGAGTGGCTGTGTGGGGCTTAGCTGCTGTCTGGGGGTTTAAACCACAACAGGGAAAAAACCTGAAGAACAGGACTGAAGGACATTTCAGTGTCTACTCAGGAAGGAGAGAAATAGAGATGAAGCTAGAAAAAACTCTCCTGAAGCTCTGAAGAAGTTCTCAGTATCTCACACAGTTTGTATTCCCATGAGCACCTCACATCAGCACACTGCAGCCATCAGAATAACCTTGGTGAAGCTGACATCTTTTGCTTGTAGAAGAGATCTTGAAGCAAAGCCACATCCTCTGACCCCATGGCTCTGTCCCTTGCCCAGATTTTCTCCATGAATCCACTGCAGAGTTCCCACTTACACCAGTAAGCCACATCATAGGCATTTCTGGCAGCCCAAGACAAAGGAGCTGCCCTTTACCATATTTATAAAGCATCCCCACACTACCCTCCCAAATTGTTTTCCTCCTCTTAGCACCAGAAAAGACAACTTTGGTTTCCATATTTTCTAAGAACCAGTTTACATTTCAATATTGCCTTCCTAAGCAAGAGAAGTGTTTGCAAGGGTGTTTAACTCCTGGACTTTTACAAAGGGTAATGCAGTTTTCCCTTGCATTTCTGTGTTGCCATCACAGCACAATCTCCAGAGCACGAGAGAACTTCACCATAACATCACAACAGCAACACAATACAAGAAAGATAGAGAAATATAACAAAGGGTCCAAAGGAGAGCTATGAAGACAGTGAAGGGCCTTGAGGGGAAGGTGTATGAGGAGCAGCTGAGGTCCCTTGGTCTGCTCAGCCTGGAGGAGACTGAGGGGAGACCTCAGTGCAGTTACAGCTTCCCTGTGAGGAGAAGAGCAGGGGCAGGCACTGACCTCTTCTCTCTGGTGACCAGTGACAGGACCTGAGGGAATGGCCTGAAGCTGCATCAGGGGAGGTTTAGGCTGGATTTTAGGAAAAGGTGCTTCATCCAGAGGGTGGTCAGGCACTGGAACAGGCTCTCCAGGGAAATGGTCACAGCACCAAGCCTGACAGAGCTCAAGAAGCACATGGACAATGCTCTCAGGCACAGGGTGGGATTCTTGGGATGTCCTGCACAGGGCCAGTCCAATGATCCTTGTGCATCCCTTCCAACAAAGGATATTCTAAGATTCCATGATAACTTGCACAGTTCCAATGGCTGTGGCATTCTCAGCTGCTGTACATGCCTCCATGTCCTGCCTGCAAATTTAGTATCTACCTGCTTTGTGATCCCACCTGTGCCACTGCTTAATCCCCTGGAGATATTAGGTAGCCCTCAGTTTCAGAGCATGAAGTTTGAAGTTGAACATTTGTTAATGGGATTGAGGGCAAGCAGTAGTTCATTTCCACTTCTTAGGTTGAATTTTTAAGCTACAATCAAGCCAGCTGCTTGAGAAGAACAGCAGGTCTGTTTGTAACAGGCAGAGTGAAGCCACAGACGATCTGATCATAAAGTCATTGCTTCTCAATAAAGGCAGATTTTAACTGAAGGGGAAAAGCAGAGGATATGGGAGCTGAAAAGAGAAGAGACAAAGAAGGAAGAGTTCTAATTCTTCTAATAAGCACTAGAGTGAGGAGCAGGAGAGATCCCTTTTTGTACTTGAAAAGAAAAATGGTAAACCTTCTAAAGAATAAAAACTTCACTACAAAAACAGTTTCAAAGGGAAAAGGAACAAAATCCCAAATTCAGGTATAATATCAGGATTGCCATCAGCTGACAAGCTGTGACACTGCAGGTCGCATCAAATTCAGAGGAATCATTCTGACATCTCTGAAGGTAAACTTGGTTCTTTCAAAATGAGTAATTTTGCCTACTTGAGAGTTTGAAATGGACCTGGAATAAAGTAAACCTAAAAGCAACAATGCCTCACTTTATCAAAACCATAATTATTTTGACCTGCCTTTGCTCAACTAAAGATTGCTTCAATTCAATATAAATGTGCATTTTTCTCAGCATTGTCACCAAAAACAATCAAAGTCAGGTCATCTGCACAAACTGGTTTAAGTCAAGTTCTAATAAGAGAAAGCATTAGATGCATAAAGCAATAGCATTTACAGCTGAAGTCTTGCACTAATGCAGGCTGCAGTTCTGTAAAAGGCATCACCACATCCCATCCAGCTAGAAGAAATTAAGATACAGGCATGTGTGTCCTTATCACACCCTGGCAGCTTTGGATGCACTCTAGAGTGTCAGAAAAGAGACAAAAACTGTTAGGTCAGCTCTGAATCAAGTTGCAGGTAGCTCTACACCATGTTCTTTACACATGAGTTTGTAGAAGTCTCAGGGTGAAGTAACACAGGTCTCTGCTTCAAATCTAATTCCAAAACACTGTCTGTAGGACTCAAACTGCTATGTTTCAACCCAAATACTCAGATGACATCTTTCAATCTGATCTGTGGTTTTGCATGATAGGATGTAAGAACATATTAAAAAAAAAATTTAAAAAATCCAAATCTAGCCACTTGTACTGTGCTTTGAATTTGAGCTGGGAGTAGGAATCTGATTCCTCCCTAAAAAACTAGAGGTGATGCCTTATGCTTCCCTGGCAGGGTCATATTAACTGAGCTGGCAGATTTGATAGAATTAGATTTCTTTTTCAAGCTAGTACAGCACTGTTATGTGTCAGCACACAAAGTATTCCAGATAAGTAAGATTAAGTCATTGATGTAGTATCCTTTAAAAGGAACAATCTTTGTTTTGCATTGGTGTACCAAAGCTCTAAAAACAAAAGTAAAAAAAAATAAATAAAAAAAAAAAAAATCTAAAACTCCACTGATCCTGGGAAAATGTCAGTAGCAATTATTTAGTCCAGAGACATTTTAAAATTGCATCAGACTTAATACCTTAGTGTCACTGTGCCAGTTTTTACTCTGCAGAACAATTCCCAAAGGGATGGAGAAGGAGTAATCCCCTGCAGGAATTTTGGGGACACCAAAAGTATGTGTGGTCACCTCCATGCCAGCAGCAGCCCTGTGTCAGGCACCAGCAAGGTGGGAAATGTTGTGCTTGGACCCTGTGGGCTCTAACCAGTCCCCCATTCCTCCTCATCCTCCTCTCAAATCCTTTGGGATGGAAAGCTACAGAGTAGCTTTTCAGTGCTGTAGCCTGCACTGAAAACGTGGTGGGAAAAAGGACTTCCAAAGAGATGGAAAAGTCACTACAGAAAACAAACAAAAAAAAAGCTCTGTTGAGATATCTCCTCAGAGCAAGAAAGCTACACTTCAAGCATTAGTCACCAGGTGCAGGTTTCAACACTTGTGTCTCTTTTGCACTCCAGGATACCTTGCAATTGCCTGGCAGAAATAGCTGTGGTCTTGGCCCAGAAAAACAGATGTGGCTTGATGAGGCTAACAGGTTCCCTGAAATAGTACAACTCCTCTCTGTTCCAAGGTTTTGTCATGTTGTACCCAGGGCACAAATCTTCCTCTCTCCAAGGAAGGATGTGCACGTCTGTCCAGATGAAGCAACTTAATCACAGGCAGTTCAAAGTGCAGCAAAGCCAGGAAAGAATTGCTTTCCACTCTCCTTTTCCCCAGAGTTGCATTTTAACAATTACTACAGTCTTTACAATTGATGACATTCCTAATCTTAAGTCGTGCTTCAGAGCAAGCTCCCACCAATACTATGGGGAGTTTCTTCTATAAAAAGAGCTCCCTGTCTGTCAAGGCCCCCCATTTTCCACATTCCACAGCTATTTCACAGCTTGAGGGGGTGGTGCAGCCTTGGCTTAAAAGAGCTTTTGAAAGTCTTATAGGACATTTTAAACAAAGTTACTTGAGCTTGCTACTTGCAGACCAGAGCACGGGACACTTGGTACCAGTGGGAAGAGGAGGCTGGGGTAAGAGTGGGAAAGGTGACCAAAAGGATGACAGCAGTTCCTCTGTGGCTGCTGTTAATTAGTGCCAGGTCAGCCCAGAGCCCTTATCAGGGCAAGAGGGGTCACTTTGAACAACTAACAAACATACACCCTAAATAGAGACCACTTACGTTGATAAGGTTATCTATTTCACAAGATAGGGGTTTGTGCCCAGAAAACACACATAGCACACACAGTGTCCACTCAGCTGCCAAACAAATTTTAGGTGCCATTGAAGATACCCTGGACATCAAACCCACCCTCCTGAAGTCTCGAATACACACCAGGTGTCAGACAGTCACATCTTTCTGTACTGGCTCCAGGAGGCAAAGACAGATCATCCAGGGCAGTTCAAACAGCACTAAAAGATTATGGTTGAGAAGCCAAGTTCCCTGAAGCCTGGTAGGATATTCCCAGCTCCCTGGAGCAGATAATTGTTGGGTGATGAATCAGTCCTCAAACACCAAGCTAACCCAGAGGGGGCTGCAGACATGCTCTGGGTGGGCTGCAAAGGCATTTGTCCATCCCACCGGTGGCACCAGGCACACCATTCCTGCCAGGACTGGGTAGCAGATAGGAGCAGTCACATCCCTAGGCCAGCCATGGCCTCCACTGGTCTGTTGGCTGCTGCCACAAGCACTGTGGCAAAAAGAGCAATACAAACACTTACAACAAGATTTTGCCTGCAAGGCTCCACCTCTTGCACAGGAAATGTCTATATGGGTCAAAGAGCTTTCTCACTGTTGTAAGTGATTCCTCTGAATTGTGAGCTGGCAGGTAAGTCCAGAGTTGACTTTCAATTTGCATACCTCCAAGTTAGAGTTTGGGCTTATCAGTTCAGGCAGCACACCATGAATGTAACAGACAGGCTTTGATGCAGTCAGGCAAGACTGTGGCAGAGAGGGAAAAAGTATGTCTGTCATACTTCACTTTAATTCCTGGAATTCACTCCCATGTTTTAATAACCTACATCTGTAATCTCAGATCAGTTCAAAATGCATCTGCCTCTCTTTTCCTTGCAAACTTGATTGAATGCAGGCTGTTTAGCAAATATTTTACAGTAATTTTATAGTAATATTTATATAAAAATTATTAGTGCAAAGCTAACTGGGCTTGCACTGAAAGGTTCCACCAGAATATCTTGGAAGAGGGGCTGGTTATCAAAATTAATTTTTCCACTTAAGAAGTAATTGTAGGCAAAAACTTTATCCCCCACTTCATCAGTTCATCTATCTGCTGCTTCAGATGAGACACCAATAGTCCTATGCTGCCTTCTGCAAGGTTCAGAGGATATAGAAGATATAGAAAATTAATTAAGTCCGGTATGAAAAAGAAAAAAGTTAAAGAAATTCCACATGTGGCATGTGACTGTGTTGAAAAAAGAAAAGCAATGCATCCTTTTCAGAGTTCCCTCAGCCAGAGCCATGAAAAGCTCCACCAGGTGGTGGGATTAACAGCACTTGAAATATGCGTGGAGCTGAGTTTGCTCTCTCTCCTTTGCTTTTTAAAAGCATATTGCTGCTTCACTACACTTTTGAAAATAAGTGTAAATTTGCTCCAAATAAAAATTTATTTCTACTATCATTTAATGGCAGTATTTGCAATGCACTAAAGATAAAAGATGTTTTTATAACCTAGAGGATGGAACTGCCATCTGCATGACCTTAATTTCCTCTTAAGTTGCACCCAGTTTTACATAAACAAAAAAAGAAAATTGATAAGCACATACCAAGTACTATATAAAATTATGTTTAGTTTGAAAAGCCACCTCCGTCAATTGAGAGGCTGTCACCATTAGCAGTATAATCAAGTTTGGAAGAAAAACTGCGAAGAAGGTTTCAAGTTCATTTCTGGCTGGGATATGTGACAAATTCATACAAACAGGGCAACTTGATGTCTCCCCTGAAGAATCAGATTGTGCACCAAGTGAGCCAAAAGAGTAAGTCACAATTTCTCTCTTCTTGTGCACTTTCAGAGACAATGCTTTTACACCCTACTAAGTGGAAAGGTAAAATAAACATGCATTAGCAGAACTGTACTTTAAAAACTCAGTGGTAGCTTTAAAGCTGGTTTGGCAAAACCATAGACTGGGACTTTGTTGTGGCACAGGATTTAAACCTCCTGACACTGAAATGTTACCCTACAGCAGCACCAAAACAGAGTAAATGAAGTGAGAAACTGGCAGAGGAACAGAGAACCAAGTTCACCACAGACCTCTACTGGAGGTTTGTTGTTTTGAGGATAATCAAGAAAACACATACAATTACCTAATAAACACATCCACTCTTTTTATCCACACCCAATCACTCCCTCCTTTACTCCAAGCCACTGCCTGAACATGTGTTCAAGCAGATTAAAAACCGTCAGGTTCCCAGCTAAGCCCAGAAAGGACCCTAAGCACAGCCATGCCCTGCAGATAACCATCCTGCCTCTGCTGAAAGCAGCAAAGGGAGCCCAGGGCCAGCCACAACTTCTAACATGAGAGCAGCTCTGTGGAGGCATTGTGGGCAGAGCACCACCAGCTCTGGATAGGGATGGAAGAATTGGGGAGGAGTGAACACACTGGCTAGTGGAAGGTGCTGGCCGGCACAGGATGCTGTGGATATAACAAGCCAAGCATTTCCAAGCAGATGCTTCACACAGAGCCACCCCTCCAGCTGAAGCTGTGTAAATAATATACAGAAGAGGTATGATGCTAATTGAGTACCTTCCGAAGTGCCGAGAGGCAGGAAGACTCCAGTTAAAGGCAACTCTTCATTTCAGCTTGTCACTGAAGAGCACCAAAGTAAATGAACTCCTGAGGACAAGATCAAAGTAGAATAAGAGACTCTTTTTTTATACATCCTTGAATCTCCTGTCCCTTTTGTACACTGAAATTTAATTTCCTTTTCAAGCAGAGCTTTTGGAGCTTATGAAAAGTGACCCAAAAGATTACAAGAGCTTTGTCACCCTTCCAATCTCTCTGAAAGATCCGTAATTAGGGAGGTTTTTCCTTCAGCATATGTGCCCAGCAGACAAATATATAATTCAGACTTACAATTACGTGAATGAGTTATTTCAATGTACTGGACACATACAAGCCCAGCCATTGCAAAGAGTTGAAAAATCTTGTGTGCCTCAAATGAATAAATATATAGATCAAGGCTTTTTATTTTTCTGTCTTGTTTTCATTTGTGCCAGGACTACACACAATCACACGAAGGACCTGGATGTGTGTTTGCCACTGACATAAATATACCAAGTACAATAAAAACAAACTGCTGACCTCGAAGGTTAGTTACGATCTACTAGAAATTAATTCTGCAAGGAGGAATGTGCGAGCGGACACCGAAGATAGCTAGTGTGTTTTTTGCCCTCTAACGGAGTAACACCGGCTTTACTCTTCCGCCTCACAGCCTACCCAGGGGAGAAATAAATAAAATAAAACAATCGGAGGGTCTCCGCCGGGCTGGTCCCTCCCGCTGCTCCCACCCCGCGGCGGCGCTGGGCAGGACCGGTCCCCCGTGGGGCAGCCGGAGGGGGGTTCCCGGCCCTGTCGCCCCCCGAGCGTCGCCCGAAGGCCCCCCCTTGCTCCGGAGCCCACCCTGGCACCCGCTGTCTCCCCTCTGCTTCCCTCCAGCGGGGAAATCCCGGCTGGACAGGGCGCAGCCTCCCCGCTCCGGAGCGCCGGGCCACCGAACCGGAGGATGCTGCGAGCTCCGCCAGCGCCGGGGCCACCCCTGCTTCTAAATAACAGAAATAATTTTTTAAAAACCCCAACAACTCAACAGCCGAACGAGGAGTCAGGAGGCTGGGAGGCTCCCACCGCGCCTTCTGCAGCAGCGGGGAGCGGAGGATTCGCAGGTAAGCGGGGAGGAAGGGGGGCGGCAGGGAGAGAGCGAGGGGGGTCCCGTGGTACTCACGGCACCGGGGGCGGCCCAGCCCCATGGCCGGGGCGTCGGACGGACGGACGGTCGGTCGGTCGGTCGCTGCTCTGGCTGCCGCCGCTGTGTCTGTGTGTCCGTGCGTCTGCCGGCGCTGCCCGCCGAGCCGCTCCGGGCACCCCGTCCCTCCCCTCGCTCCCTCCCCGGCGCTTCCTGCCCGCTCATATAGCGCGCCCTCGGCCACGTGGACGGCGCGGGGCCCCGCCGGCTCCTCCTCGGGGCCGGGCCGGGGGGGGCGGACCCCCACCAACCTCTCCATCCCCTCCTTCTATCGCCCCCCACAT
>JACBWW010000003.1:59696095-59729007 GCA_020086605.1 Lanius collurio
CCAGACAGATACGTTCAAGTGATGAAGTGTCTGCTAAAACTATTTAACAACATAATGCTGGCTTTTTTTAGTGTCACTGTGTAAAGACTGGAGCAATGAGATGTGTAAAGACTGGGGCCATGACTGGAAGTGGGGGGGCTATAGCACCTCCAAAGAAGCAAATGATCTCTGATCTTCTCTCCTCCACCCTTCTCTAGGCAGGCAAACATGCACAGTGAACATGCACAGCACATATCAGGGGTGAGAATGCTTTCCTGAGGGCTTAAAAACATGTTCCTTAACACTGGACAGCTGGTGCATAACTCCCTTCGTGAGGCAGATGAGTTTACAGGTGATTAATCTAGTTACCAAAACTGCCCACATTGTTGGTTTATTAAATCCAGCACAAGGTACTTCCACTGGAAACTGTAACGTGCTATGTAGGAGCTGGAATTCACCAATCACCACTGAGCTTGTTTCCATAGAGTTTTATTAGTAAAAGCTTGAGTGTGAATTTAGACCGGTGTCACATCGTGTACCACACTGTGCAGGCATTTGCATGTGGTGAGAGCACCTGTGACAGCCTGAGCTTTCTGCTTGGGGAGCATAAGCCCATACAAGCCCTTCAAGGGACTCACCCCACCACTAAATCCTGCCTCTGGATACTGAAGAGCAGCATAATGTTATATCCTTTATAAACGAGGTTCAGAAGGGATTTAATCTACAGTAATGAGCATAAAAAAAAAAAAAATAAAAAGCACTTTAGTCTTCTTTTACAAGGAATGTATCAATACAAGGAATTACTGTGTGGTGGAAACAGTCTATTAAATAGCTGTTCACTGCTTTTTCCCAGGAGCTACTTGACACTTGCTGCAGGTGGGATGAGAAGCTCCAATTTCATCATCTGTTAGTGTCTGTTATCCTTTTGCCTTGATGCTCTGTAGTGGTTTAGTTTAGTTTAGCTCTCATACTTTAAGGCAAATTGGTTGAATTTGGTTCTTCGTTTGCTTCACAGTAATAGTGGGTGAGTGGGTCTGTTTACAAAAAACAATCTCTGGAGAACAGCTCGCCAGTAACAGGGCTGTGCATCAGGTTTGGAGATTTCTCCCAAGCATTTCTGGGGGGAGGGAGGGAGTGGGAGAGTGATGAGAAAGGAGAGTCTGAGCACTCTGCATTTCACTACCTGTTGTTCCATACCTGCTCTGTCTATGAGTTCAACAGAGAAAAATAATGTGTCAAGTAAAACAGCTGGTTTATCATCATACAACATATAAAGTTTTGCTAGGTTATATCAAGGAAAGCTTAACCCAGCAGTGAAGAATGTCCTAAGTAGTGATACTTAATCAAGCTGATCGTGGAACAGGTTGCCCAGAGAAGCTGTGGATGCCCCATCCTTGGAAGTGTTCAAAGCCAGGCTGGATGGGGCTTTGAGCAACCTGGTTTAGTGGAAGGTGTCCCTGTCCATGGCCGAGGGTTGAGATGAGATGATCTTCACATTCCTTTCAACCCAAACTATTCTATGAATCTGTGACTGAAGAATGGGAGTGAGAGATAATTTCTTTTTTGTTTTTTTTTCCCCCTGTGTTTACAGTCCTGTCTCTGCACCCTTCCTCTGGAGCACACAAGAGGTAAGATATGGTGCACCCCTCCAGCCACACCAACCTTGCTCACAAGTTGCAAGGATGAGGTATGGAGGCGAGATCTGCAGTGGCTGGGTTTGCCCAGAAAGGCTTCTTTCTGTAAAGCAAGGCAGAAGAGGAGTGTGTTTGCCCCAGAGATGCCTCAGGGAGGTGTGACAGAGTGATTTGGGTAGCATGGAGAAGTGCAGAGCATGGGGAAGATCTGCAGGTCTCTGCCAGCACCTGGCTGAGCCAAGAGCAGAGAACTAGACCAAATCCTCCTGAAGCAGCAAGTGTGGAGCCTATTCCTCCTTGTTATATTCGGTGTTACACTCATTTAATTCCTTCAGGTGCTCTCAGCTTCCCTGGTGCGCCCCAATGAGCACGGAGGTAACAACTGCTCTCCGATAATGCCATCGGAATTACAGCAGGGTCCGACCCAGCGTGTTGGAGCCAATCCCCCTTATGCTGCAGCATTTCACTGGCAAGTGTCATTTAGATGGTTTTGGGAAAGAATCCAGGATTTGTTTCACAGACAGTATTTCCTCAACAGCTCAGTGAATATGGAATAGTTTGAACTAACCATGCAAATCTTGCTTGTCGTCTTAGGTAGAGAAACTTTATCTATTCTAAACTCTGGGCCAGGGCTTTCAACTGCTGATGGGGGATAGTTATGCAGACTTCAAAGGAGCTGTATCAGCTTTCACCAAGTGGGGATCCAGCCCTTTATTAATGTTTTAAAATTCAGAAACTGTGACTAGGTAAAACATTTTTCTCTATATTTTTAAGTATTCAGATTTTTATTTTATAGCTGTTCCCTCAGTGGCAGGATTGTTTCTCAGTAGTCAATGTTTAAAGGCCCTTCAAGGCTGAAGGAATTAAAAATGAATAATTTAAAGCTGGTCTATGATGCATAATTTTTAACATATGTTTTACAGGCCATGTGGAACAGTTTTTGACTTTTCAGTAGATATTTTACAAACATGCTGTGCTGGAACCAAAACCTTTTTTATTTAAGAGTCAGATTTGAACCCTCCTAAGCTTCAACATCGCAGCATGCTGGAGTCTACAAGCCATAACAAGGAAACCATTTTCACCAGCACTGATCAGAAAAGAGGAGAAATCATGCAAATGCAGCACTTTTTCCTCTTACACACACTGTCTAACCAGATGTGGGCAGAACTATGGCTCTCCCATTTTAAGAAGCCTCATCCCAAGGCAGAGATAGAGGAACTGTGATTTATTTACTCTAAGGCTGCAAAAGGGATGGACCCAGGTGGTGCTGGAGAAGGAGGCATGAAACATGTTGTCTTTTGGTTATTTTTTTAAGGATGGCTGGAGTATTCTTTTGCCAACTTCCTGTTAGCCCCCTTAGTAATGTGGTGCTAGGAACGCCATCTGAGTAATTCTTGACAATTTTAATAGGCAAAGGTAATTGCTGGTGAATAACAGTGATTCACCTTTCATGGATTTCATTTCTTGTCCCTTTCTAACTCCTTGCAAGAAGAAAGGGAGGAGGCGTCTGCCCTGCGGCTGCTCAAAGGCAGCCTGGGTTTCAACCTCATTGACTGGTTCCCACACTCTTCCTTCTTTTCCTGGATTGTCCAGCTTTTCATTTCTATTTTAAAGTTACTCCATATTTGCAGCTAAAAATAAATTGTTTTGGTTATTTCTAAAGCTCCTTGGGCCCAAACCCATTTTCAAGTGTTTCACCAAGCTGCAAAGTGGGGCAGTGCACAGGGAAAGTGCAGATTTGGGCTTGTGTTTGCTCCCCCCTCATTAGCTCTCCCTTCAGTTCATAATCCATCATCTTTCAAACAGGCCAATTGCCTTTGTGTCTAGAATTTAAAATAGAAAATCAGCATTTGGCATGTACGCAGTTGCCAAGAAGTTATTTCTCCTCGCCTATGTAAATAAATTGTCATTTAAAAATGGTTGGCTTGCTCTAAAAGATGCACTAAGTGCTAACACTGCACTGTGCTCCCAGTGGGAGGAAAGAGAAGAGGATGCAGGAGTGTGGCCAACTAGTGCTCCATTCCCAGCTTGTTCTGTTGAACGGGAGTGTTCTTTGAACAGGACAAAATGCCATTGGATACTTCCTGTCTCAGTGAACAGAGCTGGGGTGATTCGTGTCCTTGCTGGTTATGTCCCTAGGTCAGGACCAAGCTCCACACAAGTGGTTCCATTTAAAAATGATTTAATGTTAATCTGTATATTAGTATTAGCTAATAATTTGTGTTTATTTTATACCATACAGAACACACCTATTGGTCAGTATGACTAGCTGTGAAAGAGATTATATATTTCCAAACTTTATAGATATGAAGCTAAGAAGATTGACCACAGATGGACTCTACACATTTTATTTGTTCTGACTGACAGAAAAGACAGAGAGTGCATGTATATCCCTACATATGGCAGATGATCTGTGTATACCTACCTTTCCTCCACTGAAGAGGTACATTGCGTTCTGTATTCAAATGTGGGAGGGCCACTGCCCTTATTTTGTATAACTTGCAACAGTAACACGTTATACACAGTGTGAATAAACTTGGTAACGCCATTTGGTGGCTGTGGACTTTGACATAATTGACACACAGTTTTATTATGTATGGCTTGGTCTTCTCGCTGTTTTTTTTGCAAACACCACACACTTCTGACAGATGTCACAGGACTGTGACAGCCTTCCCTGATCCAAAGTCTTCTAAAAACAAGTGGTAAGAGTGCAGGTTTAAAGCAGGCTTTTAGTTCCCATCCTCAGCCTCCACACTTCACACAGCCAGGCTGTGGCACCAAGGTGCATTAAGAGCAAAGAGAAGAGAAACAATAAAAGCACACAACACCCTTCCCTGCTTGGTCTCAGAACTCAAATGGTGAGGAGTTTCAGGAGCTCGGTGGTACTCACACACAGTCAGGGCTCTCAGCATCTGCTTCGCAGGACCTGGCTGCAGGAACACATCAGACACAGCTCTGACATCAGAGCAGGACTTCTTGTGAGGCCAAACTATCACACAGAGACATGATTTTACTTGCTAGGACTCTAGTGCTGTATAGGGGAGTGTTGGCTGTGGGTGAAGGTTGTGATATGGTACAATCTACTCTCTAATGTCTGTGAAAGTCAAAGAAACCTTTCAGTTTTGCAGCACATAAAAATACACAGTAAACACCAAAAGCCAGATTTGCAGAAATATTCAGCAAATCTGGAGCTCCTGCAAACTCACATAAAAATCCCTCTGTGGTGTGAAATACTTCTTCACTTTTGTACTCTTAGTTAAATGCAAGTTTTGCTTATAAGCACAGTATAAATCCTGAGAGGGGTAAGGGATGGAATCACCATCCCTGAAAGTGTTCAAGAAACAAGTGAATATGGCACTTACTGATATGGTTTAGTGGGAAGAGTCAAAGCTTGGACTTGATCTTGGAGGTCTTTTCCAACCTAAATGATTCTATGATTCTACCTCTGTCAGGATACAGGAAGATTAAAATAATATAAAAACAATTGGCCTTAAGTATTTTACTGCAGAAGAAAAAAAATTGCATAAGCACCTAAAATGAGGATAAAGGTAAGGAACCACATGGCAAAGAGAGACAGCCATGTGTACTTTCTGTGTGTTTTACACATGTAGCACGTTCAATCTCTTCAACACAAATAACCCTTCTTGGCAGTTCAGACATCACCTACAGAACATCATAAAAGCAAAATTAACCTGATTTACCTTTGGCCATCTGGACCTCACAATGCCTTGAGTACCATCTATTCCCAAGCATAGACTTAAAAATCTGTGCATTAAGTGACTGTGAAGTTATTAGCATCACGTAATTTTATTTTATTTCATTTGTCCCCCAGGACAGTCAGGAATAAACCAGAAGGTGAAATTAAACTTAAACCCAGAAAACAAATGTTGTTGATTAGGTTGAAGTGTCAATTAGGCTTCTGTTTGAATTTCCAGCCCACAAGAAGAATGGCAAGCAAAGCCTGTTAAAGACACATTTTGACAAGAACGCATTTTTCTGTGGCTCCAACAAAATAAATATAGTAACACAGTAGAACCTTTTAAAAGTCAGGCTTATGTGCTTGTCTGATCAGCACCAGTTAACAGTTTCATCTCTCCTGAATGTCACAGAAGCACACGAGCTGTGCCACCACGCAATTCTCAAGATAAATTCTTTTCCTCAAAGGACATCACACACATACCAGGGGCTGTACCTTCTGTATTAACTTAAACACAAGAACAACACAAAATGGTAATTGCAGGTGGAAGTCATCCCCTGAGAAAATTATGAACAAGCACTGAAGCACACCTGGCAGATGTTACTCACACAGCTTAATTTAGTATGGACAGGCATTTATGTTGAATGGTAGAAAAGCAATATAATATCCCAGGTAGGATAGAAAAGTTTGTGAGTTTTTGCTTTCTTGCCAGATATATAGGTTAAAATAACTTTCTAGTCACTTCCAGCTATGAGGATAGGCTGGGAAGGGATAAATGGTATGAGCAGAATCCCTGTGGGGAAGGATGGTGAGTGCTTGTGCAGGGATAATCTTGGAGTTATTAGCTGTCCACTGTTGCAGTGAGGGGAATCTTGCAACAATATAGATGATGACGATGGGGTCGGAAGGACAGATGAAGCAGTACTTTTGCAGATGTTCAGGGATAGTTTTATTTCTCCAGCCGCATGGCCAGAGTTTCTCAGCAGACTCCCCGGACCTTCTCCCCCCACCCCAGCTCCACAGTCCACTGCTTAATTTTGTGGCAAGCTTGCCTCTTTATGTCTTGGAACATCCTTAGACCATTCACAAACAGCCTGGATATCCCTCGACTGTGCAGCCCCACTTAAGCCAGTGTTTGTTGACAGCCACCACCAGAAGCAGAAGTTGAGAAGAGAAATACAGCTCAAATCTCCCTTATGATGTTAAGTCATTTATTCCCTCTGTCCTGGAGGGGGGCAGAGCACCCGACCTGGGCAGAGCCAGCGAGGTCAGAGAGCGGGGCTTTCCATCCTGCTGGTTTTATCACAGACAGGGGGAAAGGGGATTTCAGGGGTGGGGATGGGACAAACAACCAACCAGATCAGAGCCCGGGCTGCTGGAACCTAAGGCAGACCTGACTCAGTGACATGGCAGGGACCCGGCTGGGGGGGCCCAGGGGGATCCACCGCAACAGGATAATGCTGAAGATCTGCTGTTAACCCACAGCTTGGAGCTCCAGTGCAGGACAGACCAGCTGAGATGCTGCTAAAGAGAAAAACTAACTAAGTTTAGAAATCAATTTCCCAGTTGTTGCCTAGAAAATACTTATGTCGCATTACTTCTCTGTGCAAAAGACAGCAGAATTCTTCACCAAAGCACCACTAAGTCAGCTGCAATGCTGTTTTATATCTGCTATTAACAAATCAGTATTTAGAGAAGATCTTGCCATCAAAGATTGCTATGGAGTACACTTCCCTGATGCCAGAAGAGTGAAGCTGTGTAAACTAAATAATTGTTTTAATGATCAGACATGAGATTTGGACAAAAGATTTCAAAGACTTGAAAACGGTCTTACTGTAAACCAGACAGGTGCTGCATTCAGAGCATAACCTACATCTAAGAATTTGGGGAAAAAAGTCATTTAGAAAACCAGAGAATGATTAATCTAAGTTTAATACAGTGTGATTTCTTAGAGTAAATCTAGAAAGAAAAAAAACTATTTAACATCTTGAAATAAATACAAAGTGGGATAAAATACAAATCTGTGCTTATCGAAGAGACGATAAACAAGATTACCTTGTAAGTTTAGTGAGACAAGAAATGATTCTCAGGAAAAGACTAATATAATATATTGTGTTTACCTTGACATTTTATTGAGGCAAGAAATGATTTTCAGGAAAAGATTAATATAATATATTGTGTTTATCTGGACTTTGGTTAAGCAGATAAAAGTTACTCCTGTAATTAGCTGTTGTCTTGCGTGCCAAGGGTAGAACCAGACCGGCTCTGCAGAGTCCATGCGTGCTAAGCGTGGTCTATCCTGCACCTGGGTTGAGGCAATGCCAAGCACAAACACAGACTGGGGCATGAAGAGGTCAGGAGCAGCCCTGAGGAGAAGGACTGGGTGGTGCCCATGGGTGGGAAGCTGAACACGACCCAGGATTGTGCTCTGGCAGCCCAGAAACCAAATGTGTCCAGGGCTGCATCCAAAGCCCCGTGGGCAGCAGGTGAGGGAGAATTTCCCCCTCTTCTCTGCTCTGGTGAGACCCCACCTGCAGTGCTGCATCCAGCCCTGGAGTCCCCAACATGAAAAGGATATGGACCTGTTGGAATTCCAAATGAGGCCTTGAAGATGATCAGGGCATTGGAGCACCTCTCCTAGGAAGACAGTCTGAGAGAGTTGGGGTTGTTCAGCCCAGATAAGAAAAGTCACCAAGAAGAACTTACAGCACCTTTAAGGACCTAAAGGAGTTACAAGAGAGGTGGAGAGGGACATTTTCCAAAGGCATGTAGTGATAGGACAAGGAAGAATGGCTTTGAAACGAGACAAAGTAGATTTAGATTGTGTCTTACAAAGGAATTGTTTCCTGTGAGGGTTGTGAGGCACTGCAATAAGCTGTCCAGAGAAGTTGTGGATGTCCCATCCCTGGAAGTGTTCAAGTCCAGGTTGGATGGGGATCTGAGCAACCTGATCTAGTGAAAGGGGTTCCTTATCATGGGAGGTGGGTTGGAATTAGATGGTCTTTATGGTCTCTCCCAGCCCAAACCAAGCCATGGTTCAGGGAAGGCACAGACAGAGCCTCTGGTGCTTTATGTGAAAGTGGATTCAAAATATTCCTAAGAATGGGAACATTTCCCAATCTCCTAGGATCTCACTGGAAGTACTGTTTTTTCCTGGTGTTGAGGTGTTCACCTTCACCACTGCAGCAGCCCAACAGATCAGCAAGGCTGTGCCTGCAGCCAGGGTGCAGAAACAGGCCCTGGGGCAAGGGGCATGTCCAGCGTAGTTCAAAGTGCTGCCCAGCACACCCCCATGAGGCAGGGTGTGACCTCACCCAAGACAGCAGGTGAGCCCACCACTCAGGAAGAGAAGGTATCCAAATAAAGCATGGAATCATGGAATCATTAAGATTGGAAACTACCTCCACATACGTGTAGGAGGGGTTACCTGGACTGAGAGATTAACTTCTGGAAAGCAGTCAGCACATCTGAGGGAGATGTCAAGATGTCCTTTAGGGCATGTCAACTAAAGTGAACCTCACCCTTAGAAATTTATAAAACAATCTGCCTTGGGATAAGAGCTCTTTACTTGCTTCCAGTGTAGGAGGGGGAAGGTTGTGATGTTCATGATGACTTTAAGTTGCTGGCAGGAGGAAGACATGGGCAAATGAGATTTGCTGAGCCTTATAAAATGAAAGCTGAGGTGGGATCCTGTTGCTGTGGATTGATAGGAAAGTAAATGTCAGGGAAGGGGGTGTGTATAGTAGAGGAAGAAGAAAACAGTATCATGTGCAGGTGAATGTATTCAGGCTGTAAATTAAAATAATGTTGGTAACCATCATATCAAAAAGATGAAAGAAAGCCTCCAGGAAGAACAAATTCTCTGAAGTTTACTTATGGGGCTTGATGCATTCCTGACAAATATATTATATGGTTTCCTGCTTGAGAAAATAACCTGCCTTAATACATTAGACCTACACTTCCTTATATAAAGAAAGATAGCTTCATGTTTCCCCGAAACCATTTCTTGTTTTACATAGAGGAAAATGTGAAGAGCAAGAAACAGTGTGTGTGAAGACACGAGGGCACAGCACAGTGCATGCATCACCTCCCAGCTGCCCCTGTGATGCTCCAATTCTGCTTCACAAAGGCGTTCACGTGAGACTGTAGAACATGTTCTAGTGAACCCTCTAAGATCTAAACTGAGCCAGCAATGCAGAGTTCAGGGTAAATATTTCTCATTATTGCAGAAACTAGGTGGTTATGGACACCAGTGCCACCTGGAAGGGGCTGAACAAACTCAATCCTGTAATGCCCATTTGTCACTTGAAGTAAGTACAAGACTGAAGAACCATTGAATCTGGGGAGCAGCAGCTCAGATGACTTGTTCTATTTGGCTTGCAAAATTATTCCTGTCTGTGCAGATGAAATCCCTGTGCTCACTGCCATGACTGTGCAGAATGCAGTTATTTTTTAAAAGGATTATCTCTTCTTTACAGGCAAAAGAACTTATTGTATTTCTATGTATTTATTTATGTCCCCTGCAGAACAGAGAAGAATTTTAGGTATATATGCAGGTTTTAAAACAGATTTAAGATAGGGACCAGCCAGAACTTCCGAACAAGTAATCTGGTCTGATTTATGGAGCAGCACAGTTTTATTCAGGTTAATAGGTTTATTCATTTAATCCACATTAAGTAGAACTGGAGCATTGATGTTTCATAAAGACATTGGAGGCTCCCAGAGATCAAGAAGCCACCTCTTCTACAGTTGAGCAGTGGCTTTTTTCATTCATTGTACAAAACCCTGCACTTTGTATTTTCTTTGCATGTGTCTGGCTTTCACCTACACCTGTTAATTCCTGTTTCTCTCTGCTGTTAACAATGCCCAATGTAAACAAAACTGCCTTCACATGAAGGTCCTCCTTGATATGTTAGCACTGTGATCTGCTTCTGACAAATTAAGTAGATTGAACTTTTCCACTCTCTCACATGGAAATATCTGTCCAGATGTGCACTGCTACCCAACAGAAGGCTGTACAGCACTAGTCAGCATCCCTTTGGAGTCGGCTCAGACAAATGAGTTCATCTCATCCCAAAGTGAATCTTTAAACCAGATTGGATAAATGTCCCTCACAGCATTCCTATTTCTCTCTAGCAACAATCAAGGAACCCTGTTCTGGCTGCTTCTCATGTCACTGCCTATGTTATAGACTTCTGCATTTAGGCACGATGAGTCTGACTTTTGGACTAAGGCGTTTTCCCAGCTTTGAATCATTTCCTTGGCTTCCTCCTCTGCACATCACACTGATGAGGCTTTGCAGATCTCCAGCAGATGCATGGTGTTATTGCCTATGTATGAGACTCCCTCTCAAGTGCTGGGGGTGTACACAGGGGCAGTTCACTGGAAATTTTGTTAGGGAGATAGAGCTGGATTTCAATATTTATGCTGTCCACAGTTTGTACTTGAGATTGATTGTACCTTTTTAATAAGTTGCATGTGGCACAGATAAGGAAATGCCTTAATAATTATGGTCCCCCGGAAAAAGAACATATTATGTAACTATTGATCCTAGTATTTTTGTTCCATAATTCTTTTCCATTTTTCTACATCACAGGTTTCAGCTCCTTCCATCCAGCTTGGTTTCCAGCATTAGCCATTCAGTTGTATCTACTTGTACCAGGCTCAGCCACTAGCCCTGCCAGAGAGTTGCCAGGTGTTTTATTGTTTTATTGTTAAATAAATTCTTACATCTGTCAAGTTATAAAGCAGACAAATGAATCCATTCTTGATGGTTTTTTTTTCCTCTGTAACTAGAAGAAGACATGCTAAGAATTACATATTCTCTGCAACAAATGCCAAAAGATTTGTGTATCTCAGTATGTTCCCTTTATTCATAGAAAGCATGTTAAGTGTTGGGGTGCTGACCATCAATTCATTGTGGCTTATTAGGTCTGAAGGAAAGAAGTGTAATGAAAATCCCTTCTTCTGCCCAGCATCTTATCCCTGTGTTAAGAATGGCTGGTTGGAATGTTCTCATGTGATAAATATGATTGATATATTTATATATTGCCTACTTGCACAGTGGCAGGTGGGGCTGAGGAGGAACTTCCAGTCTTTCTGGCTGGGAGAAAGAAGGAGTTTTCCCAAGGGAATCCTGTTATTCCATGTGGGGTTCTTCTACCACAATCTGCAGGAGCAGCTCAGAGGAGTCCTATACCCATCTGTTACTCTCTCCTCTTTGTTTTGCCCATTCTCTCTCCAATCCTGTCTCCTTCCCATCATCACATTTATTAGTTCTGATTGTAGAGTCTTTCAGGAAAATGAACAGCACTTTTGGACAAGTGTTCCCACTTTTAATTAGCTCTGTCTGTGCCCTACAGATGTTCAGGCCATGCTAGAGAACCAAGTTTCAGCCTACACTTGCTGATTCACCTGACATCAACCTCCTCTTTACCCATAAAGTTGTCCAATGCAGATAATGAAAGCAAATTCATTATGGCATTTATTACTTTGCATTCTCACTTGCTCTTACCATGTTCTTTTGGGACAAGAAGAATGAATTGCAGCAGAGAAGAGATTCCTCAAAAAATTTGATTTTTTTGGTGTAATTTTGCTGAACACTACTGCAGTCAGTGAGCTGAGATGTGCAGGTGAGATCACACCACTCCCTCCCCTGCAGCTCTACATTGCTCTGAAAGTGATTTGTATCCATTTAGTTTTAGCTGGTAGGAATCAACTTCAGTTAAATCAATATAATGTAGGCTTGCATTGATTTGAGAAGGGTTACACAATGGGTTGTGCTGGTTTAAATAATCATTTTCAAAATCTTTGGAATCTGTAGTTAAAAACCAGCACATAAGCCAGTTTGAGAGCTCCAGATAAACTGAGTATTTTTAGTGGTGGATCATTGCAGGAGTAGTAAAGTCTAGGCAAAAGTGAAAATCTTGTGGGATAAAAGTGAAAGTGTTAAAAACATGAAACAATTCAGTAAGAATTCAAACCATGTCTGGCATTTTGAAACTAATCTTTACTTAGCTAATGTAATCCTGCTTTTTTAAAAAAATAAATGTAGTTTGTTCATTTCTTCAGTTATTTTTCTGCTTTTTATATCAGAAAATTTTTATGGTCGTCTGTTCACAACATCACAAAAACAACCCTGTGACAATTGGAATAATGTTTCCTTGAGGATGAGGGGAATTTGTGGTAAGAATAATTGCTTCATGAGGGAACAATCAAGCACTCATTACCAGCATCTTTGTTGCTTAATTTCCTTGCGCCTGTACCTTGATTTGTTTCTCAAATTTAACAAAGGGTATGAAGTAGGAAAAAAAAAATCTAAAATTACAATGTAACCATATGGAAATATTAAGTTAAAGAAGTCTAAGCACTTAAACCAACTGTTCAGGGTATTTTTCTGTTAATGTGCTTACATAAATCACATTAGTTTTTATGAGAGTTATTTTTCAAATTTATAGACTTTTTCAGATGCATCTTCATCTCTCAAGGTAGCACATGCAGAGGCTGAGTGTGTTTCTGCAAAATAAAGTCTGTGGAATTCAAAGTTTAACTCTGACACTGGATTTGTGGATGTCATTGCATAAGTAAGTTATTCATGGACTTTTGGAAATGGCTTTAACTTTTTAGTGCTTGGCTTTAGACAGCTGAATTGTCATTTCTGAATACCCATCATTCAAATTCCAGATGTAACAAGCAATATTTTTTGTGTCAATTCTAGAACTGATCTGTGCTAAGGTTTCATCCCTAATAAAATATGAAGGGGAGAAAAATCACTGCCACTATTTGAGCAAACACAGTGCAGAGAAGTGTTGTTGTTGCGCTGAAATCCCCCATTTCTGGAAATAGCTTTTTTGGGGGTGTTATGGTTTAACCCTGATAGTCAGCTCATCCCCATGTGGGATAGGGGAGAGAAGTGGAAGGGTAAAAGTGAGAAGATTTGTGGGTTGAGTTAAAAACAGTTTAGCAGGTAAAGCAAAAACTGCATGCCCAAGCAAAGGGATTCATTCCCACTTCCCATGGGCAGGTGGTGTTCAGCCATCCCCAGGAAAGCAGGGATCCATCTTCCTACCTGGGAAGACAAACACCAGAATTCTGAATGTACCTTCTTCCTTCTTCTCCCCCAGATTTATACACTCACTGTGGCCCCAAATGGTCTGGAATATCCCTTGGGTCACTTGGGGTCAGCTGTCCCAGCTCTGTCCCCTCCCAACTCCTTGTTCCTCCCCAGCCTCCTCACTGGGGGGGCAGGTGAGGAGCAGAAAAGCCCCTGACTCTGTTTAAGCTCTGCTCAGCAGTAATGAAAACACTGGCTTTCAGCACAAATCCAAAACCCAGTAGCCCCATATGAGCTGCTATAAAGAAAATTAACACTATCACAGGAAAAATATATTCATGGGAATCTCTAATGATTTAGAAAAATAATATTTCTAAATAATATTTCTCGCTTTTATGAATTATATTAATACAATGTTTATATAGTAACACTTAAATATAATGTAAATTTATATGTGTTGTATTTTAATTTATATATATATTTCTAATTTTGCTCGGAGCATGTGCTGAGTGTGCCCTGAAGGTTCAGAGAGCAGAATGCAACACAAAACTTTCCAAAATTTATTACAAAATTGAATGCTATTTTAACATTGATTTTGAGATTTGAGGATGATTTAGTTCACCTGGTTTGAATTTTGCATTATTGCGGAAATCAATGATCTCTTGAGTGCATTTGGGAGCCATGTGGGCTGACTGGTAGCCCTGCAGGGAGCTTCCATGGAGCTGGCAGGGTTCTGTGCTTGCAGATTGCAGCATCTGGAAGGTCTAAGGAGAGGCTTCAGATGACCAGTTAGAAGTCAAGAAACAGAAACCAGACAAAGCACAGGGTTCCAAGTGCCTCACACATCCTGCAGCCCAAACAGATTGTGCCTTGTAGTTCTTGAATTCACCTTTAACCAACATTTTTGCACGACTGCTTATGCAGGTATGGGAGTATTTTGGAGTCACAACTTGCCTTATAGTTCCTAGGTAGACCTCCAACTTCACTGCATCCAGTGAGAGACAGGGTCTGAAAAGTGAATCTTAATCTATTCCTAAGGTGAAAGTTCATCCCAACAAGGCTAATGAATAAGCAGCATAAACAAAGGAGGTGTGCTGCCAGGTAGTCATGCCTTTGGGACAGAGGATGGATTCTGAATCATATTTGGCTCATCTTTGAACACTGGTTTTAGCACTCCATCTCACCCTGGTGAAACCTGGGAACTCTTCAGAAAAAGGACAACAAAGGTTCACCAGAAGGTCGAAGTACAGGCCAAGGAGGTTTTATCCCAGCTTTGACAGTGACCTACAGAAACACTCAGCTCCTTGCAGCTGTGAGAGGGGGCCATTGGCTGCTGCCCCTCAGCAGCAGTGAGGGGTAGAGACCACCTCTGGAACATGCTCCTTCAAGAGGAATAACTCCTTGGGTCATGTGTGTGAAGGCTTTTCTCTTGCCTGAGAGACATCAACTAACAGCTTAACTGCTGAACAAGCTCAAGGCCTAACATCTGCCCTCTGAGGCAGGAACCAGGCCAATTTTTATGCCAAGAGGGTAGTATTCCTAGCTAGGACATGAAAGCAGTGGGATGAGGGGCTTTCCAGGCCAAACCCTAGCCCCTCCCCTAACAGCTCCTTGAGGGCAGTGGGGTGTTATCCATCACTCGATATCTTTACCCAAGACTGAGTTCAGGCTGGCTCCATACCCTTCTAAAGGGACACATTCTCAGCCAGGAGCCACGTGCTGGACGTGGGAAGCACTGGTGAAGGACTGCTGTACATTCTGCAGGAGATGTTCAGCAGAGATCACCACGAAGGCTCCTGCTGGCCTTACTGACACTATTTAACCTCTTTTTGCCCTACATAAAGCCTTCTACCACCAAAGACTTCACTGACTCAGGATTCCTCTGACCTTAGTTTCTCAAGCATCACAGCCTTTAAAAAGCCTTACAACTGCCTGGCCCTGGGTTTTAACTACTTTGCTTGCTAGCTGTAATCTAGTTCCTACACCTTAAAAAAAGGAGCACATCCATTTAATTTCAGGCTGTCATGGCTATGAAGTGTTTTGAATAACCAAATCCTCTCTTTGTCTCTTCTCTGATGTGAGTGGGTTGAACTGGCCAGCTCACACAAAAACCACAGCTACCCAATTCACTGTGCTGGTGATGGGCCTGGCAACTGCTCACGTCACACGGAGACAATGTGGACACACAGAGATAAGGGGAGAGGCATTGCGTGGTTACACGCGACGTTTTTTAGCTTTGAGGTCCAGTCTTCTGCTTCTTGTTTATTTTAGGGAACAGTTTATTCTCTTTGTTTACCTAAGGAGTCAAACAGAGCTGTAACTCCCAAACTGCAGGGTTGGAAGTACATCCTGAATGGGGCAGTTACCTGGACTACATTTCAGTGAGACAAAACCTACTTGTGTGTGCTAGAGAAAAGAGCAAATTCCTTTTCCATTTTAATGGCAGGTGACACCTGCACTGCCAACTGGTCTGCTCAATGAGCTTTTTAAAATAATCACCTCAGTGCAGCCCAGATCTCATTCCCCTCTCCTTTTCCTTTAGCTGCCATGGAGAGAGAAGGGCTGTGCTGTGCCAGAGGGGCAGCAGAATTACAGTGCACAGTAACCTCAGCCAGATTCCTTCAGCTTAAATGGCATTAAAATAAATTCTTTCATTGCAAGAAAAACAGAACAAGGAAGGATAAGAGGAAAGCCTGTGAGAGGGAGCACAGCATGTTAACCAGCTGGGTCTGCACTGCCCTCTGCAAAGGGAAGTTTCATGGGAGACAGTGCTCTTTCAAATGCAGAGGTGTGACAGAGCTGAAAGCTCAGACCCATCAGTGCCTGTCCCAGTGGGCTTGCTGTTGCATGATAGTTGTGCTGCTTTAGACTGGTTAAAACAATCTGCAAATTTATTCTAAAGCTGTTGCCTGGATGTTGCTGGAGAACTTGATATGTTGAAGCCTCCTCTTTTTGCAGAATATGCTTTCTCATCCCTCTCCCATCTCCAGGAAAGACCTTTGAAACAGCTTAAGACACTCATTCTTCTTCTTCAGAGTACCCATGGATGAACATTTTGTCAGCCTCACAGGTCTCCATGAAGAACTATCTCTGCAGCTCACAGGCCCTTCCTCTCTCTGCTTCAGGTGTTGGAGACCACCTGAAGAGCTGCAGCCCCAGTGGGAATTGTAAGAACATCCAAAGAGATAACCCTCCATAGATAAAGAACTGAAATACATCCATGAATGTCAGTTGTGGTTTTTAAAGTTACTGAAGAAAGTGGGAGGTTTAAGATCCCAAGCTTCTTAGGCAAATAAATTCCCTTTATCCTCGAGTCTTCCTATTTTTTTTCCCTTTTTTTTTTCCCTTTTCTTTTTTCTTTTTTCTTAATTTTGCCAAAATTTCTGCATCTACAGACACTTTTAAAAATCTACCTAAAAATATGTTTCCAGCCTGGTAACCCGTATTGTTCTGACACTGATTAGTGCTCCAAGCAGCAGGTAAGTCACCCGCCAGGAAGACAATGAGCCCCACTTCTCTTTCCCTGGGCACCACACAGCTGCAGACAGGGTTCTTGGGTAATGACAGGGTGGTTCTGCAGACAACTGGCTCTGAAGTGACACATTCCTGTCAGTGGAGAACTCTGCAGATGTTCTTTAGTCTCTCAACAGAGGAAATATTTCTGTGCCACCCTAGCAGGGAAACCATCCTTGTTATAGCACAGCTGAGCAACTTGTTATTTTCCAGAATATGCTAAAGAACAACTTTTTGTGCTATGGGGAGCTGCACCAGGCAGACAAACCTGCTGACTGAGACACCACTGGAGACACAGATTTATTCCTGAAGAAAAGGTTGAACAAGATAAAATCATCGTGGCAATGTAGAGGTAATCTGAGGCTCCAGGGAACACGAATGAGCTGCAGGGTAAAGCCACTCACCATCAACAGCTGAGCGGGTAATTCACAGCAAAACACAGCTTTGATTAAGTACACCCTTTTCCCAGCCACAGAGAAATTGTTAAAGCTCTTGGAAGTTCCCTAGTTGCTTCTAGTAATTACAAATTGGGCCCTTTATGCAGAAGACCAATGAAAGGACTGTGCATCCGTGAAATGCCCTGAAGCCCTGGAAACAGAGGATGTCACAGCATTTGAGGTATTTCAGAGACTTTGAGGGCCTTGTCACTGCATGAATTCCACCTACTTTTGAAGCCTTGCCTTTTGTAGTCAAGAGAATAACGCAGAACTCTCCTTATCTCCTGTCTGTAAAGGCAGGAGCCCTGCAAAAGGAAAGCAGTATGGCAAGTGTACGAGCAACAAGCCCGAGAGACACAAATACTCTCACTGCTCTCTTTGTAAAGATTAAAGGTCATCTGTGCTTGTCCCCTCTGTGCATAAAGCATGTAGAGACACAGAGACACCCAGAAAGAAGCTCCATAGCTACTGCAGAGCCAATGTCTCTGTGTAAGTGATATCCACATTCCCTCACCATCCAGCCATTCCTACACCTTGGCTTCCAGTCTGGTTGTACTCCAAGCCAGCAAACTTCAGGCACTGCAAGAAGCAGCTCACACGTGGGTCTGGATTTAGCCTAAGATAGTCAGGGAGCCCACATCACCATAGTAACTTCATGCTGTTGCATTAATTTCAGCAAATAAACGAAGCTTGTAAGTCAAGGGGTATTTACGCAGAGCAGTGCAAGAGCACACAAAGAAACTGCAACAGTCCTGAATGAGGCAGCCAGTCTTTCCTGGCTTCTTTATCCTGCTTTTCAGGATGACTGATAGTCTGGTTGGGAGATTCCATTAATGTGATTAGCCTGCCTTCAGTGTTTGACGTTTTCAGACTTAGCTTGGGTATACCCACATAGCACAACACTGAGCCAGGTAGGACCAACCAGAAGTGTGTAAAAGCTTCTAGAGTAATGTGCACATTTTCAAAAACTGAGGTTGTTACAGAAAAATTTAGCATGTTTGAGTATTCCCCTTCTGACTTGTGATGTTTGTTTAGGAGCTTTTACACACTGATAATGATGGGATCATTTGTTCTTTATGAGGAAAACAAGAATTTACTTAAGGCGGGCTAGGGTCCTGATTTTGTTGCCAAAAGCTCACCCACTATTCTTTAAAAAATGAAACAAAATATACTCACCAGGGTCAAACACGGGTATAAAGTTCTGGTTCACCCAAGCTGACTTAAAGACAGCCTGGCTGGGAGGGGTGTGGTCAAATATTACGACTTGCTGCCACTCTGTCTGCTTAAACTCATCTGTGTCTGCAGGGTGTTGACTTCCCCTTTAGTCACAAGTTTGCAGAAGTGTTGTTAAAAAGGAGAATCTGACTAATCCAGGAACTGGAGTCAGAAGGAAGAAAAGTGGGTTTTTTGGGGCCTGAGTTTGAGTTCATTTTCCTGTGGCAGCCCTCACTGTGCTCTGCTGGGCATTGGTGGCTGCAAAGGTGCTGGTAAGGAGCAGTGTTAGACTCCTGCTGAGCAGAGCTGGCACAGCACCAGCACTGTCTCCCCAACATCCCTCCATCAAGGGCCTGGGAGTGGGCAAGATCCTGGGAAGGGACACAAGCAGGCCAGCTGACCCAAATTAACCAAAGGGATATGCCACACCATATGACATCAGCTATGATACAAAAGCTAAGAAAAGGAGGACAAACAGGGTGCATTCATTATTTACAATATTTGCTGTCTGGAAAACTACTAAACGTGCTGAAGTCTGGTTTCCTGGGAAGTGGCTGAACATCACTTGCTGGTGGGAAGAAGAGAATACAATTATTTATTTCTCTTTGCTTCAATGCATGTAAACTTTTGCTCTTGCTTTAGTAAATTGCTTTATTTAGAGCTTTAAGTTAATTTTCCATCTTCTTTTCCCTCAGCTGAGAAGGGGGAGTGATAGAGTGGCTTGATGGGCACCTGGTGTTCAGCTGAGGTCAACCCACCACAACATAAGGAAGAATGAAAATGAAAGGAAATATTGGCATCGGTAATAAATATTCTGCAGATTGCTGAGGTTCCAGTGGTGGGACATCCACAACTTCTCTGGGCAATCTGTTTCAGTGCCTTACCACCCTCACAGGGAATAATTTCTTCATAGTATTTAATTTAACCTACTCTCCCTTAGTTTAAAGGTATTGCTACTTGTCCTGTCTCTATCTACCCATTAATAAAGACCCGAACCAGCTCCCTTGTAGGTGTTTTAAGGTCCCCTGAGAGCCCTCACATACCCAGGCTGAACAGCCCCAACTATCTCAGCTTGTATCCAGGTGCTCCAGCCCCTGATCTTCACTCTACTCAGAATTTGCTCCAAGAAGTCCATGTCCTTCCTGTGGTGGGGACCCCACAGATGGATGCAGCACTGCAAGTGGGGTCTCATCAGAGCAGAGCAGAGGGAGGAAAATCTCCTCCCTTGACCTGTTGCCCCCACACCTGTGGATGTAGACCAGGGCACAGCTGGCTTCCTGGGATGCCAGAGCACATTGTGTTATAAATAAGGGACCAGATTATCGATTTAACAATTATCCATTTATTTTGTACTTCACTGTAGCTTTGTTACCGGGATATAATTTTGTACTTCATTGTAGCTTTGTAACCCAAAAGTTAAAATTTCTCTTGCAGTTAAAGAAAAAAACCTCCCCCCCGCCACTTAGTTGTAAAAAAACCAGCCTCTTATCAGGGCTTGCATTCCAATGCAGGAATTTATGACTTCCCCTCCTTACCCCTTTCGGAGGAGGCTTGCCTAAAGAGTAGAATATGCAAACTAGGGCCGAAAAGACCCTTGGGAATAAAAAAATCCCTAGAAAATAATAATTTAAAAATGAGCCAACAAACTTTTAAGAAAAATGAACCAGGTTACTCTATCAGGAACTACTACCTAGCCAGCTTTTAAGTTTCTTCAAATAGTCACCCTGATAAGAAGGTCTACTAGTACCACTACCCTGAAGACAGAGGGCTTAGACCCTCGCCTTCGTATACACCTTCGTATACAGCCACGCCTCGTGAGGAACACTTGGAGGCCCGGCTCTATCACAGGGAGTGGCAGAGCCGAAGTTCCTCCTCCTCCAAGTTGAAGCTGGGGCAATGAAGCTGGCCAGAGCCCCCACCCGAGCTGATCACTTTTAATAAAGGCTTAAAAAGGACCATCAGTCCTGCCCTTTTTATTTCATATTGTTAGGTCATATCAAGCCTTGCAACAATCAACACACCCAAGCCCTTCTCCTCAGGGCTGCTCTCAATCCATGCTTCTCCCAGCCTGTGTTTGTGTTTGAGATTGTCCTGACTCATGTGCAGGACCTCATACTTGGCCTTGTTGGCCACCCTGTGTTGTCTTACCTTTAGTGTTTGAGTTTGTCCAGGAACACATTCAAATCTGTCCTCCAGACCACCAAGAGGATTGTGTGTCTGAGCCTGTTCACTGTCCTCCTGCAAATGCATCCATCCAGAAGTGGGGCAGGATACAGCTATCATGCTCACAGCTGCCCCTGAAGTTCCTCCAACCCTGATGTTTTGGCAGTGACTTGGGAACATCATCTGAGTGAGGGCTCCAGGCTGCGAGCAGCTTTAAGCCTCTGCTGACTACAGAACTCCACTGGGATGATCATAAATAAATGGGGGATGGTGTGAGGACAACCCTCAGCCACGACATTCTTTTGAGTGTTGGTTGGAAGTTTTTTTCAGCTTACTGGAAATTTGAGCAGCAACCAAACAACTACAGGTTGGAGGATGCATTTTGGGGGGCCTTAGCTTCACACAGCACGAAGATAGTTTGGAAAATCCCTGACCTGTGATTCACATGGAGCAGATGAACTCTGCAGCCTGATTCATCATCAAGAGTGTAATGACCATGTCTTCTTTGCTTATGTGCAATATAAGAAGGTGGGTTTGTTTCCTTTTTTAAAAAAAATGTTCTGTCCACTAGCCTGATTTCTTTCCCCTGCAAAGCTATCCATTTTCCAATAAACCCTCCAGCAGCACAGGCGGTGATAATTCAGGTCACAGGTTTTGACAGGAAAACCACATCGTCAGCGAGTCACTGCTAATGAAAATGGTTTTTTCTTCCTCCTTGTGCATTTCTTCTCATGTCCAGGCCTCCACTGCTCGGAGTGGGAGTAAAGGATTTGTTGCAGCAATATCCTAGGAACCCTCTAAATCTTTGCATGGGGCTGCCCTGTTGCTGAAGTTTTAACCCCACAAAACAGGGGGTGAATTCAGGACATGAACAAGGTGAGCAGCAAAGTCACACCCCATGCTGGGAAGTCTGGAGGAGGCATCATGCAAGAGAGGGAGTTTCTGAGGGCATCTCCAGGATCTCTGCAGGGCCCAAATGAGGATGTGGGACGGTGGGAGCAGCACAGGGCAAGTCCTGATTTCCACACAGAAATACAGGGGTGTTTCAGCTGACTGTCAGCTGGGATGGCAGAGGGAAGGAGGACACCTTCTTCCTGTTGCTCCCACTTACACAGGGACAGGCAAACATATGGCAATGGTTGTACAGCAAACCTGACATTTCCAATCACATCACCATGTTCTTCCTCAGAATCAGTGCACCCAATATCTGTTTTGTCAGAAAATTAAACCAAAAGAGCTCAAATGAGAGTTAGAAGATGTCTAGACAGCAGGTCCTGTCATGCATTGACTTCAGCACCTGTGTGAGGATCCCAGGACCTCAGGGCTGAGCTGAGGCCACAGACAGGTTCTTGGAGGCAGTTGATTGCTGCTGCCAATGTTATCTCTATAAATCAGCTATATCTCAATTGATTTCAGTGACATTCTGCTGGATTTATACCTGAGAGCAGACACTGACCTTAAGCACATGGTCTGAACAGGGCCATTCCCACTCAGCTGAAACCATTTGGAGGTTTTCCAATGCCATTTGATTGGCATTAAGACTCAATCCATAATGGGAGAATATATAATAGCCTGGGAATAGAATCAAATAAATCTAATCTGGGTCAGATCCTCAGACAGGGATGCTGATGGATCACAAGCCAGCTCAGTGCAGGTTTTGACTAAAAATAAGGGCATGGCTCTTTATAAGTCACTGTGAAAGGCCCATATGTGATTATGTTACAATAATATTTTAATTTGAGTTTGTTCCTCAACAGGACACATCTTCCTTGCTCATTAAAATTAACAAGCTACTTTCTCTGGGAAAGATGATGCCCACACCTGTGTTTCAGGAAAAAGGTGACAAGAAAACAAGGATGACATGACAGTTCAGGAATGCTGAAAGACCTTCCTCACTTTAATGCAATGCAGAGAACAATTTTGCACAGCTCCTTAGCTGGAGCAGTTCTCCCCCCTGGGCTCTCCAGTCTCTAATTTCTATGACCTTGTGAATTTAGTGTGACTGATGTTTCGACATGGAAAAAAAAACACATTAAGTTTTTATTCTCACCAACCACAAAACTAGAAAACTGCTCCCAAGATTGTGTGAAAGTTCATCCCTGGAAAGACATTTGACTCTGGTGGGTGGATTTGGTCACAGATTAGGGTTGAGAAGGCAGGAAGGAGGGAGGCAGTAAAGCATTGGCTAGAGTTGAGGAGTAACTACACATTCTCCCTTCAGAAGAAAGGAGATTGGTGGGATGCAAATGGAGGAGACAGGAAGGGAAGAGGAGCTGTGTAATCTACAGATAAGACAGACTCATGACTGATGGACGGAGCTGCTACCACATCCTGGGGTTTATATCTTCGCTTTCCTTTTCCTTCTTTCCTTGGCCTTTTCTGCTGAGGCAGTGCTGTTAGACTGACAGAGATGGAAACCATTTCCAACCTGTACCAAGAGGTGCCATGCCAGTGGCAGTGGTTGCTATTGGGGGAGGCTGGGCCCAGCAGTCAAGGGGAGGTGAGTCTGGCACAGCTCCATGCCCCAGGTTCCTGCAGCATCCGGGCTGAGCACACATTCCCTGCAGGTACACACACACACAAAGGGCACACCTACACACCACATATTTACATATTTACATATCATATATACATATTTACATACGTGTCCATTTGCATATTTGCATATCTACATATCTACATAAATCCCAGACTCACAGGTTGCAGACTCACAGAGAGCACACATGAACCCAGTAAGCACCAGTGCCGGCACTTGGAGATGCAAGTCCCTGAGACCACAGCCCCCGTTCAGTTGCTGTCACAGACCAACTCAGTCACAGAAAGTTGTCTGGGACTCCCCCTGGCCTCTCCAGCCTCCTTTGATGTTGGCCTCAGAGCTCACTGACCCCTTGCTCCCAGGCCATGTCACCTGCTCCCTGGCTGGTCCAGCTCCAGCTTCACTGGTGACCACAGACTCCCACTCACACCCACACTCACTCCAGTTTCTGCACCACCGACACATCCCATGGCTCCTGGTCCCATTCCAGTTACTGCACTCGGAGCTGTCCCCATACACAAGCAGAGAATTTCTCACGCAGGGAAAGGGGCTTTTAATGAGGTTTAAAATGGTGTTTATTGAGAAGACAGGGCAGATAGCCCTCATGAGGCACAGAGTATGGCCAGGCAAGCATAGTGTCCAGCACCCTGTTTACACTTGACCAGTCACTTTTTCCCTTATCCCTCTATCTTCCCAAGCTTGTTCCTCCCTAATCATTGCTAATGCTTTCCTTTCCTTGCCTTTGGTTACCCCCCTCACCACCCCTTAACAAGCCTTGCACAATCCAAAAATGTTCTTCCCATGCATCCCCATGCAGAGACCCTCTTCAATTAATGAGGAGACCAGAGAGCTGCTGCCCATAGCAGGGGTGCCACTCTACGGAGCCAAAACTCCTCTAGGACATCCCTGCTGGGTGGTCCTGCCTCTGACTGGGGTATTGGGGCTCCCATGGGCCTCCTGTGTGTGTGGAGATGAGCTTTTTGTGATGTAACAAGGAGAGGATGGAAGAAGGCAGGAATGGAGTGTCCTAGCATGGTGGTTCTGCGTTGCTCATGGGTCACCATAATGGAAAATACAAGATGAAGTACAAAGAACCAAAAACACAAAAAAAACCCCAACCAAACAAAAACAACAACAAAAATCTGCTTGCACACTTTTAAATTTTTTTCATGATTCATAAGGGCTTTAGAGAAGGGTCTGACTGCTCCAATCCATTCAGCCTCCACATTCCTGTTTGGTCTCAGATGGCAACTGTCCAGTGTTGTGCAAATGTGCTTCCTCCCAACACTTGACAGTGTTGCTGCTGTGAGGTGAGTGGAGAAAACTAGTCATGAAAATGGGTGGAATAGGACACCCAGGGGTGAAGAGGACACTGTGAGCAGAGCTGAGTTTTGAGGACTCCTGTATTGTTTCATTTAAAATTAGAGCCCACAGCTATTCCCTTGTATGCTGCAGCAAGCCAAAGTTAGCACTTGGGTTGGCTAAGGCTCATTTTTCACACTAGCTTAGGGCAAATTTTCAGGATATTTAGATATTAAACTTGCACTGAAAAAAATTACCTTAAAAAGCTGTCTCTGAGTCTTCTTCACTGCATAAGAAGAGATTTGGCCACCAGTAAAATTCTGCTTCCTTCCATCCATGTGGGATTTCTTTGCTGAGCTGTGAGACATGGACATGATAACAAGGAGCGGAAAAAGGGATCAGCAGCCTGTTGGGTCACATCTGCTGGTTTTCACTCCACAACCAAACATCTACTGTTCTGCCAGCATCTTCTCCCTTAAAGTGAAACTAGAAAAATTGTGAAGATATGCTTACTGAATATTAATTAAAATTAACTCTTTCAAGTAACTCCAATCTGTGCATAGGACAGATTTAGTTCAGAAATATTATGCCTCATAATAAATGTAAATATTAGGGTGATGCTCAGGATAAATAACAACAGCCTAATTGTGTTTTGCTGCTGATCATTCCCATAGGAATATTGTTTCTTAGTTTCCAGATCCACTTCAGATAGCACAAAAGGTCTGAAAATCCCTTGTCAGTCTGGAGTGCCCATGATTTCCAAACTTTCATAATAGAACTGGGAATAACACAATTCAAGATGAAGTTTTAAGGATTTTGCACTACTTGGGAATTGATGCTTGATTACAGACCTTAGAGTAGAGTGGAGAGCCCTGGGACCTCCTGTGGCTTCCAAACTCAAAGGTACCATGCAAGATCAGAGTTTAATGGAAGATTGCTGCAATGGATGCATTCCAATGAATATTTCAAATCAGCATTTTCTAACAAAACTCAGTTCTATGAACTGCATCATCTTCATTGTCTTCTAGTTGTACTTAATTTAAAACACTAAGCCACATCTCTTTAAAGTCTCCATTATGGTACAGAAAGACAAAAGTGACCAACAACTAGGGAAATTAGAAAATGTTCTAGGGTATTGTGAATCCTTTAGGAACAGAAGTGTCTTCAGTGTGTAATATGAGATTCACCAGACCTCTTTCCAATGTAAACCTACCAGACAACCTTAGATTTCTATTCTGGGGCAACTTTTATTTCAATCCCCCTATAAACAGTACATCAGACTGTTCAAAGCCTGTTTTCACAGTGGTATTTTGTCATCATCTCATGACTGATGACAAGGCACAGATAGACCAAGAGCTTCCTTCCCTCACATTGGTACCTGCTCTTGGGCTTTATCTTCCTCTTCCATTCCTTTGATTTGCCTGGTTTATACATGTTTATGGTTTATGGAAAACAGGAAATAGAAAGGGAAACCAAACTGATTGTTAAAAGTTAAACTACTGAGAGGAAAATACCTCAACCACTTATTAGCCTACAGCTCTGAGTTTTTTGGGGATTTTTTGCTTCTTTGAGGAAAAATCCCAGGGAGGTTTCTGTTCTGATGTCTGGCTTCATGTAGGGCAAAGGATCTTTTTGAGCCAGGAGAAAGAGGCAACTACCATGGCCTTTGACAAGAACCTGATGGGCTGCCTTTTCTTGACAGTTTAACAACAGAGTGGATGGACACAGAGGAGGTAAACAGATTTGCTGTCATATAAATGTAGTTTGCACAAAGTGATGAATTCAGCAAGTGTAGTAGTGCTTTACCTTGGCCTCAAGGGAGAAGGTGAAACAAGCATCAATACTGGCATTTAATGCCCAAAATGAGGAAGATGGACAGACTATAGTCCTCTAGGGGAGCAAGGCTGGTATTGGAAGCTGTGCAGTGTGGGATAAAGCATGTGTGGTAGAACAAGGCAGCACAGGTCCAGAGTTCTGGTTTTCTCCTGTCCCATGTCCCCATGCAGGCTTATTCCATGATACAGAGACTGCAAATCATTTCCGTACAACCAAGATTTTCAAGTGCTCTTTAGAAGAATCCAGATGTCCCAAGTGCCCAGAAAGCATCCTTCTCTGAAAATGGTCATGTTCCTCTCTTCCCTTTTTATTTCTAAGATACTCTGGGTGAAGCACAGCCCTCTGTGTTCCCTTCTTTAAGCTTTTTCTCAACCAAGTCTTTGGCAATATCTCACAACCTTTAAAAAAGTGCCCAACATCACCACCCTCCTCCACCCAGCATGCTGTGTCCCACAGTACAGACCAAGAAAGTGTCTTACTGAAAGCTGTACAGAAAAGCTGCAACACAGAGATGCAGAGCCAGGAGCTTGTCCTCACGACCTTCTTTCATCTGATGTGAAATATTTTGTAAGAGCTGTATTATGTTTTGTGATTAAAGGCTCATCTCTGCAAGCACAGAGGCAGAAGGATAAGCTGTGGGACCACACAATCCCAGTCAGAGACACAAGACTCTGAATTGGGCTAGGGCTGTTCCAGGAGAGCCTCAGCTTCATGGGTAGGAGGTCACACCCTTCCCAGGGGAAACAGGAGCAGCTGCCCAGCTCACCCCTCAGGTGGGAGAAGAATCACTGCCTGTGTATGGGACACATGGATAGGATGTGGAGGAAGAGCAGCTGGGGATTCTGCAAGACCTGATATGGGATAGGCTGGGGGAGAAACCAAACTCAGGGAAAGGGAAGGATATAATTGGTTTAGAGAGGAACGAGGGTGGGAAACTGCAGGGAAAAGGGGATGGAGTGGCCAGTCCCAAGTAAGTAAGTTGCCAGTCGGTGTGATGGTATGCAGGCATTCTCCTGAGCAATGAGACCAGGGGAAGAGATTTTTGGGGAGCTGTTAGCCAGGAGATGGGATGGCCCTATTTTACAAGAAGGTCTTTCTTTCCTTAATTGCTTCACACCTTGTTTTAGCACAGTATAAGTGAGGTGCTATTCTCACCACAAAGAAGCACTAATGAGTGGTGAAGACAGGGATGCATCTTACTTTTCCATTCTACATTCCTTTTGTGTGTTTGTAGGAGCACTGCTAGCAGAACAACAGAATGAGGAGTTCACCCTCTGAAATCCTTAGATTTTATTGTGATTCTGCAACTAGAAGTCTCATTGAGAGCAAAAACCAAAGAGAATAATTTGTATTTAAATCAGACAGATACAGAACTAAAACAATTTGATCATATAAGGAACATTCAGTCCTGAATAAACTTAAATTCAGTGCTGAATTTGCTAGTTAGAAGTATAAGAGCTTACAAAACACTTATCATGAAATACAAGTTCCCATAAACCAGCAAAACACATAAATCCTGTCTGTGCTAATTATTTGGAAGATGACAACTAGAGTTGTTACATACACACAAGGGTCTGGGTTATGACCCTGAGGAACTGACAGATATAGCCAAATGATGATCAGAATTTCCTGTTGGCTATAACTTCTTTGGCCTTGCTTTTAGTGTTTGGCTCCTGCCAGGATTAAAACCATGATTTCTGAACCTGGAAGGCTTCCAATTTCTTGCTTTCCACCAGACCGATGTCCTTGAGAGGTTCACAGAAAAGATCAGATGCAGGGAAAGGGAGCTTGGTGTGTTCAGGAACACAGAGAAGACCCACTGGGCTGAGACCTTGCCTTGGATTACTGCAGGTTTCTTCTCAGATGCCAGATGTTTTCATGTACATCTGCATTTCACTGAGTGCCTGGACTCTGCACAGAAAGTCTTGCAATAAGGTTGTTTTTACGCAGCAAAGCAGCACTCACCAGTGTAAATCCCCTTCTTTGGGTAGTTTCTAAGTATTTGCAATTGTTTTAAGAAGCCATCTTTTCTGTTGCCCAGATCTCAAGCGTAGTTTCACATCAGACTTGCTCCTGGAGCAGACTGATTTATACCAATGTGTTCTCATGCATGGTGAAGTGACTCCTTGAATTGAACAGTTCAAGACAAATTATAATGCAATGAAAAAGAAGTATATTTGAGGTCTGTAGGCAGTTTTATACCACTCAAAATATCACCCTTCTTCCTACAGTGATGTGTGCAAGTCCCATTGAAAGACAGCATAGTCAGTTTATCTCGCTGGCATTTGCTTTCTGGGTTTCAAATCATGATTGTGTAGAAAAAGGTTTTCTACTTCTGAGAAACAAAATTCAGTTATGAGCACACGTCCATCCTCACACTGGCAAACCTCCTCTGTATGCACACTGAGCTCCTCAAGGCAATTGAGGGCCTCAGCTCTCATTGGAGTGCACTGGGAATGAAAATGGTTTGGCCTTTACTTGGAGTATTGTGGGATGAAGCCTCATTTCATGCTTGTCTATGAAAAGGCCTCAGAGTATTTATTTTTGCATTAAGCTATTCTTTCCTCAAACAACTGGTAACAATATGCCTCCCTTAGGGTGGAAGTCTGTTCTGATGATATAATATACCTAATATTTCTCCGTAGCAGCTTGTCTTCTCAAAATATCACATTGGATTGATAACCTTCAAGGAAGCATTGTACTGCTTCATATGCTATCATGACAGTGAGAATTGTTTTTATATCTCCTACTTTTCCATCTCCCATAGGACCTGCAAGGAGGTAGGTGGCACTTATGTGTCACCTGCACTGGTGGCTCAGGCAACTCTCTCACCAAGTCTTGTGTCATTGGTACCTTTGGTAATAACTCTAGGGCACAGAAGGAGGCAAGCAAGTTTAGTAGGCACTGGAAATAGAGATATCCATGCCATTGCTCAATGCATGCATGGCTTAAAAGCTGCAGAATCTTTGTAAATATTTCTCTCAGAAAAAGAGCTGCTTTAATTTTGTGAGGTCTGAGTTCTTTCATGGTCATTACCCATTATAGAGAAATCAGTGCTCCTGAGTCAGTTTTTCAGATGGGCTTGCCTTCCCTGGTAAGGCTAATTGAAAATGATGGATATATGGGGTTGTATATTGTCCTTTGGGGGGTGGAAGACTGAGTTCTTTCATTATCCCAAATCTTATCTATCATGGAATTTAATTAGGAAAAAAAATCATACAGAAGCTGAAAAGGGCTTTTCCTAACCCCTCTGAAGTCAATGTATGAGTCAATGACAACCCTTACCAGTCTCAGTGATTGGATCATATGCATCCACTGCTCAGAGGTTACAGACATTGCTGCTGATCTGGTTCTGAGAGGTTTCAAATCAAGGGCAGTGAAATCATTGTCTTAGTTTATGAACTTGGGACAGCAATGTGGTTTCCATCTTGCAGACTTAGTGTTCATGCCCATGTTTTTAAACACTATGGAAATTCCCTGCTTCCTTCATTAGGTGCATGTGTCCCACAGAGCTCATGCATAAGCATTTCAAAATATACAAAATGCCTCTAGTCCTAAATCCAATTTTATTACATCCTTAAAAGTTTATTTTTAGAGTTAGCAGGATGGACAAATTCCACTCCTGCCTAAGCAGTGCATGACCTTTAGCTTTCCTTTAAGTCAGGCTTCTCCATCTGTGTGATCTTTATGAAGCAAAATGTCATTCAATTAAATCTAATCTTCCACTTGCAACTCTTGCCAGGGTTTCCTCCTCTGCTGCTTTGGGACCAGCTGATTCAGTGTGGACCAGGTTCCTATGTGAAAAGGAAAAGGCACATGGAGTGAGGAGGGTGTTTCTCACTTATTATTTAAGCTGGTGTGCCACACTGTTCATATATGCCAACACTGGATCAGGACAGGGTTAAGTTACTCCAACAGCAGTGTAATTTTACTAATATAAAATGGAAACTATATTAGATTCATGATTAAGATGATGCTCCTCATGCTGCTTCCGATGAGAAGTGGGTGACTGTTACCAACTCTCTCCATGTCTTCCAGCAAGGAAATTGCTTAAATCTCCACTCCTCTTCCCTGTTTCCTTCAAAGACCTTCCAGGTCTCTGAATTGCTGCTAAGCAAATGCATGCTTTGATACTAAAGTAATGAACATTATGGAAGAAAAATACCAGTAGTGTATATAAGTGCAGCTCCTATGTCTGTATATCTCTTCAAGATTCAGTCTATCTCCAGCCATCATGTGTAGAAATTATGGCTTGTTTCAATATTAAAAGATTCCATGCTCGGTAGCAACAGAGCCCAGACCAAGTTTATGAATCATTCTCTTCCTTCAAAGGACATAGATTTACTGTTTTAAAATAACACAGTGAATTTCTGATCAACAGCTGAGTCTTAGTGCAAGAACCTGAACAACTGTTTGACAGACTTTCATGCCAAAGCTCCCCAACCCAAATTTAATGTGTTTTATGCTCTCTTTTAATCAAAGTTCAGTGATCTGTTTCTTGCACTTGTGTTATATATACAAAGGGACATAATGTGATGGATTCTAAAACCATGGTATACATCCAGATCACCAGAAACAAAGCCTGAACTAGCCTAGATGTATCTCTCCCCAGACACCTTAAGGCACATCCCCCAAATGTGGCCACATCTATTTCCAAGAGGAAAATTTTGGTGCAGCCCCTTTTCAGAATTGCTATAGCAATTGTAGCAAAGCCTTTTGGAGACAGTTGTTTGAAGCTGCAAACCACTGTCATTCTGTGAAAGGGAAGGTCCTGGATCACTCCCCACACCCTAGTGACACATCCTGTTCTGCAAAAGGAGGGTACGAGTGCCTCTCTTTTATTCTAAATAATCTCTGATGTGCAGTACAAATTCAATACAACAGCAGTAGGTAAACTCTAGGACACACAGCAATCTGGTCTTCCCATTGTCTGCACCTTGAGAACGGCAGGTAGGTAAAATAATCTTGTTAGTTGTGAGCATTGACTCACTCCAACATTAACCTCAGACATCCACGGGGGATTTCTGAGCTTCTTAGCCAATACCTAAACAAAATTCTGCCAACTGTCTTGAGCAAAACTAGATAAAGCAACATCTGTTGAGTTAGGAGCCAGAATCTACTTTAAGGGGTTGTGATCAAGCTTCTTTCTTGATAATAAGATTAAAATGGTGTCTGGGAAATAGGTGACAGTGAAATCACAGTGGAACAGGAATACAGACATGCATTAAAGGACAGGAACAGTGACAAAGAGTCATTCTTTGTCAGCAGCCAACAGCTAGAGCCATATGTGGACAAGGGCTTATTTAGGGAGCAATAGGTTGTTTCATTCAATAAAGTGATAATCTGCTTCATTCTCTCACCCTTGATGGATAAAGTCCCTGTCTGAAGGCAAAGTGGATTATTCTCTAAGTGGAAATTGTATTATGGCTGAAGGAAATGGAGCACTCTGCTGTTTCAGCTCATTAGACAGAGGCTTTAGCTTCACCTTCCTGCACATCTTCTTGGTGCAGGTGCTGGAGGCACACACTGCAAGCAATGCCCACTGACGTGGTTCAGTGTGCAGGTCATAGCACCTGCAAATTCCTTTACTGCTGTAGATGTGAAAGAGGATCAGGATTTGACCGCTGTCCAGAGAAAATCCCTCTCCTATGGGCTTGAGTAAACCCTCAGGATTGTTTTTTTTTTTAACATTTGAGTTTACCTAAGCAAGATCCATTTTATCTTCTTCTGGTCCCCTCTTTCCACCAGGTATTGGAGGTGGTTTAGGTTTTGTTTGAAGAAGACAGTTGATACAGCTGGACAATGTGACCACTGGATCTGGCTTGGGCCCTTGAGAGCCTTTGCCATTGCTGATGCTCACACTCATTCATGACAGCAAGGCTCTCTTGTTACCACCTCAGGAACAGGTTTCTGAGGTCTTCCTTTCTGGGCTGGAGGTGGATCCTGTCTGGGCCTTTCTGTCTCATCTCCAGCTCACCTCCAAATGTACTGCAAAGCTGCACTGTGAGGAATGGTAAGAGAGTCTTGTATGGGACCCTTGTGCACTTCCTTCTTCCCTTTCCATTGGCACTGCTGTGATTGAAGGTTGCCTTTCCAGCCCACTTCACACTGACGTGGCAGATGACATTTCAGTCATTTCAGTTATGTATGGGATGCAAATTCAGAATACATGTCTCAAGGACCAAAGAAAAAGCAGCAACTGATACTGAAGGAGAATATGTGACTGCTGCCATTTGTATCTTCTAAAAATCAATGAGCAGAAAAGGAGACTGAGACCCCACACAGCTGAGCAATGAGAGAGGACGTGTCCTTCATAACAAGTCAATAGAGTCCCTTCCCTTCCCTTCCCTTCCCTTCCCTTCCCTTCCCTTCCCTTCCCTTCCCTTCCCTTCCCTTCCCTTCCCTTCCCTTCCCTTCCCTTCCCTTCCCTTCCCTTCCCTTCCCTTCCCTTCCCTTCCCTTCCCTTCCCTTCCCTTCCCTTCCCTTCCCTTCCCTTCCCTTCCCTTCCCTTCCCTTCCCTTCCCTTCCCTTCCCTTCCCTTCCCTTC
>JACBWW010000003.1:59729407-59771084 GCA_020086605.1 Lanius collurio
GATTTTTTTCCCTTTCCAACATAAGTGAAACAAAAGATTCACTAGTGAAAGAGCACCACTGGCACCCATAAATTAGATTTCTGGGAAGTCAAATTCTTCCTGTTTTATCAGTGGGTATAGTTCCTGTTGCACATGGGGCTTTTGGGAGAAAGAGGGTTGCAGTGAATGATGTCAAAGCAGTGAGATCCTTTTCCTACACTGGGTCACACTGATTGATGGGCAGTTGGGGGATTATATCATGCATTTATTTCCCAATGTTTTTTAAGGCTGTAGCTTAAAGGCTCACCTTAAAAGTCCAGGTTTTGCCTGCTCTGTCATATATTTTTATAAAATATAAGTGATCTTCTAGTCTAAATTTGGCAAGTGCATGCTGTAGACATAGAAGAAGGTTATAAATAAGAAGTGATTTGGCAACAGATGATAATCAAAACCTCTGTGGAACCATCTTTCAGGCAAACATTCTTGAATGTAACCTTACACTTCATTGCACTTTTTTTTTGGGTTTTTTAGCCAATCCTAAACTAAACCCTTGTTTGGGTAAAGGATTTCCTTGTCATCTGATTGTGCTGTGCTCCTGTCTGATCCCCAGGGGGATTCCTTGCTGCTGTAATGATGATGGTGATCCATAACATCCTTCACCTGGAAATTACCTGCAATTGCTATGGTTTTGTTCTGTGATAGCAGCTCTCTCTTACCCTTACAGAGTGAGCACCCAGAGAATGACTTGTGTGCTCTTCAGCCCTCCTGGGGGCCCCAGTGGTGGGTGAACATCACTGTTTGTTCTCCTGGGGTTCAGCGTGTCTTTGGGAGGGGACAGGTGTGCTTGGACACACGAACAGTGCTTCCATTGAGACAACACACAGAGCAGGCACTGGAGGCACTGCAAAGTATTGTCAACAGAGCTTATTAACAAATAACCAAGCAGAAGAATTTATTGCACATAAATTCTGAAACCAATTATAACTCCTTTGGGGCCCGGGTAATGAAAAGTCTCCTGTGTGTCCTTTCAAAGCACTATAAATCTGATGTATTCTTCAGTGTCCTCATCTAGAAAATGGGTCTAGTGGTGTGGGCTACAGCAAGCTGGATACAGCAGTTATTGCCACCCAAATACACTGAACTGGCAGCAAAACAAAGAATTCTGTTTAGGATTGGTACACTTTTTAGTTCTTTGGGGGGTTTTATTAATTTTATTTTGAGTTTTGCTGTGGCTGTTGTTGATTTGCTTTTGGTGGGGCAGGGGTGTTTGTATCTCTGTTTGATTGTTTAAAAGAAAACAATGGCTACTTCCTGACTGACCTATTTTGAGATGTATATAATTTAATTTCTATTGTCATTGCATGTTCCAGGATGCATGCGGATTCCTCTCCAAGAGTAAACACTCCTCATAACTGTAGTTGTAGAGAGATGGCAAGACAGAATCTGCAATGTACTTGGGACTTTTCTTCTTAAAGCACATGAATCTAAACTTATTGTAAATGTAAATTTCAAAAAGTTCTATATGTCAATCCCTTTGCAGAAAAAAAATAGATAGGAATAATGAAGAGAATATGTTTAATTATTATAATGATTACAAAACTAAATATATCTATACCACATGCACCTAGTAGCCTGAATAATTATACAGATGGTGAGGGAAAATATGGCTGAGAAATTGTCAGTGTCTGCAAGTAGATTCAGCAAATAAGAGGGAAAGGTCGAAGAGCTAAACTTAGTTGCCAGGGTGCTTATGCAGGTAGGCATTTCTGCTTGGCTGTTTTAACTGTCTTGGGGTGGTGAGTCAGAGCAGGAAGTCACTGTAGTCCCATTCCTCTTCCTGAAATTACCTCCTTCTTTGTGGTTTCACTATGTTGTCATCTTTCTTGATAGTAGCATTTGGGCTACTATTTGGGCTACTATTGCTCTGCAGGATGTTTATGCATCCTACATCTTCCATACCAGGCTTGAGATAAACCCTACAGCTCAGGTCATGCTCTAGCTCAGTCTTGTTTGCAGGTGGAGTTTTGAGTAGTGCTCTTTGCTACTTGCAGCTATCATCCAAATTTTATTTGATTCCTCAACTAGACTGAAATGACAGGCTGACATTTTTTTCTGTAGGATCTACTCTGTTGGGTGATATCTAAAGAAAGTCAGCATGGTGGATTTCTGGACTGCAATGATGCAGTGTGACAGAGCATAATAGAACTGAGGAATTAATTTTAACTGGGAAATGATGTGGTACTGGTTCTGTGCTTAGCTCATGTGTGACTAGAGCTGCTACTGCAGTCATGGGTGGACGGAACTCAGAAAATGGAAAACATCAGGTTTTTAGATCACCTGAAAAAGAGTTGGTATGTCTGGGGTATGGGAGACTCTGAACTAAGCAGTGAGCAGCTCTATTTCTCGGTACTGGTAGATAATTGACAGTGGAGGACGTTTCCTCACTTCTGCTGCAGTGATGTGCTCTGCCCCAAGCCACAGAGCTGGGCAGTGCAGGGAAGAGGATACAGACACCTGACAAGCATTGGGCTCCAAGCTGTAGGGTACCAGTCATGACATGGTTCCTGAACCTGGCAGTAAAGTTTCAAGATAAGAGGAGGAAAAGGGCATAAAACCAGTAGGAAATGAAGGTGGGAGGTTGGCACGTTTGAGTAATGTGGGAGATTTGTTAGATAGAGAGAAGAAACAAGCTGTGGGATGCCAAATCTTTTGACAGGAGCATGGAAGGATTGGAGAAATGCTACCAGAGCCAGAGAGGGAGGTCTTATTTCAACTTTCTGACCAGGACTACAAAGAAAGGGGAGTCGTAAGAAGATGGCAAGGGTGTGCTCATAAGAAGAAAGAACAGAAATAACATGTCATAGGGAAGAGAGCTTCTTAGTATAAGCTCAAACTACTGAAGCTATCAAGGAATCCCACCCTGGAGTAATCCACCTCCTAACTGTGCTGAGTAAAATTATTGCAAGACCTTAAACTGTCTCTGACACAGAATAGCAATGGGTTCAATCAACTGTATTCATCCTGCTGCCACTGTGATGCCAGCTGGGTGTAAGAGCTAAAAGGAAACTAAGTCCCTAGAGTAAAAACTGTCTGTAAGTTCCTGCTGAGGGCAAAGGGGTCTTTAATTTCATTCCTTCCTTCCTTCCCGGATCCTTAGAAATACGAAGCTGAAATGTGTGTTCTCAAGCAGAGACTGCTTTGTTTCCACAAACATATATGCTTCTCTTGTAGCACAAGAGAAGCATATATGATGATTTGGTCCACAAAATATCTGTTTGCTGCTGATGAACTGCTGCTGGGGAGGGCATATTTTTGTATTAATTCAACCTGGGGAGATGTGAGGGTCCATACCCATCTCCAATTACATTTTATTTCTATGGAAACATTTGCTGTTCTGAAAGTCTTGTTTGTTTTCCTCTCTGGTCCACTGTGCTCTGCTCCTTTCTCCATCTCCTTTTTACACAGCATTCTTTCATACTCTTTTTCCAATTAATTTCCCTACCCCTCTCTCCTGCTTCAGTTTCCATCTTCTTTCAGTGTCTTCTCAATCTGCCCTTTTGTCTCTTGCCCTGGTTTGCTGTCCTCCTCCCTCTGTCCTCTCACTTTGATTTTTCATCACTCTTTATCAACTTTGCCTCTTCACAATCCCCCTCACTGCTTCTTTCCTTGTTCACTGTCCCCAGCCTCCCCTGGTGCAGATCACTCTCTGCTGCTGCAGCTTCTCTGGTGGCTTGAAACGGAGCTGACCTCTCCACACAGGAACCAGAGATCGAGTTTGATGCAAGAGACATCTTAAGGCTTAGATGTTTCACTTGTGACAGCAGACACTTCAATTTCCTCTAGAGACTTGTCTTGTTGGGTCACTTAAGCTGTCACCAGAGGTATCCATTTAACTACTGCAGCTCTCCTTGTCTGATCTATAGCTTCAGATTTTTTAGCCTGTTCTCTCTTCCCTTATGAGTTGTGAGTGGGAGCAACCTACTTCCTTCAACACCTGGATCATTGGGAGGAAAAGGAGACATCTGAAGGGAGTTTTAGTCTGCCTAGTTCTCACCTGAAAGGGACATACTACAGAAGAAGCATGGGCATGGCAGGTGTCCTGGAAAACAGATATTTTCACAGTGTGGCCTTATCTGAAGGGCATGCACAGGCAGGGAGCTCTGGGGAAAAGTCTGTGCAGGAGACCAAGTGGAACAACATTTACAGAAAGCCACTGAGGCAATGCATTTATTAGATTGGAGGAAAACTGAAGAAATTACAACTGCTTCATGTCTCCCAGGCATCCCTTGGCTCTCTGCCTCTCCAGGTGAACCTCCTCTGCCTACTCAGCTACAATCATGGAATGGCTTGGGTTGGGAGGAACTCTAAAGATCCGCGACTTCCAACCTCTTTGCCAAGGGCAGGGACACAGTCCACTACATCAGGTTGTTCAGAGCCCCATCCAACCTGGCCTTAAATGCTTCCAGCAATGCCCACTTCTCTGGACAACATGATCCCGTGTCTCACCAGCCTCACAGTAAACAATTTTTTCCTAACATCTAATCTAAATCTCCCCTTTTTAAGTTTAAAACTGTTTTCGCTCGTCATATCTCTATCTGCCCATGTAAAGGATTTCTCTTAATCTCTTTTATAAGTTCCTTTAGGTACTGGAAATCTACCATAAAGTCTCCCCTGATCCTTCTCTTCTCCAGGCTGAATAACCCCAAACCTTTCATCCCATCTCCATAGGAGAAGTGCTGCAGTCTTTCTCTGGACATGCTCTAGCAGGTCTCTGTCTGGTGCTGAGCACCTGTAAGAGCAGTTCCAGAGGCAGGTCTCACAGCAGCAGAGCAGAGGGGCAGCATCCCCTCCCTTGGCCTGCTGCCCACGGTGCTGTGGATGCAGGATGTGGTTGGCTTTCTGGACTGCCAGTACACATTGCCAGGTCATGTCCAGATTTTCATCCAAAAGGAACCCCAAAACCTCTCTGTAGGACTGCTCTCAATGAGTTCTCCCAGTCTGTACTCATGTCTGGGATTGCCCCAACAAAGATGCAGCACTTTGAACTTGGATTTGCTGGACTTCATAAGGCTCTTGTGGGCCCACATCTCACGTTTGTCCAGGTCCCTCTGGATGTGATCCCATCCTTCTGTTGTGTCAACTGCCCTGTTCAGCTTGGTGTCATCTGAAAATCTGCTGAGGGTGCACTCCATCTCCCTGTCACTGACAAAGTTATTGAAGAACATTGTTCCCAAGACACAGCCTGAGGGACACCACTCATCACCAGCCTCCACCTGGACATAGGAGCCATTCACCACAACCCTCTGGCTGCCTCCATCCAGAGAGTTCCTTATCCACATTGAAGCCATGTCATGAGATAAGCATGTCAGGCTGTGTCAAAGGCCTTACAGATGACATCAGTCATTCCTTGTTGCCTGTTGCAGTCACTCCATCATACAATGTCACTGGATTGGTCAGGCACAAATTGACCCCTTAGTGAAGAGATTTAGATCTGTTTAGACCTTCAGATCTACAGACCAAAGCACAGGATGTTCTCCCTAAACCTCATTAATCTTCAGCTTTCAACTTCTTCATAGCATAGCTTGACACTGAAAGCTCTTATCCTCAATTTTCAGTGCACCTCTGCAGATGAAAGAAAATGTGGTACTAGGGTCACTGGGGACACTTTGCTATTGGAAAGCAAGAGGAACCCTTGCTCTTCTCAAAGGTTGTGTCAAGGCAGCAGGCAATTAAGCATAGTTATAAGTGAGTTCCTTTTAGTCTTAATAAAAGCAGAGGAATTCCCTGCAGAAAACTCCTGAGTTCCTCTTACTGACAATATATGTGCCCAATATAAACCACACTAGACTCAGAAGACATAATTTATTGTGTAAAAGTTAGCAGTTGAGGAAAAAAGAATGTACTATGTTTATAACTGGATCTATGCTCTTTTCCCTCTCTCTCCCTTGACTTCATTTAACATTCCCAGAGGATATACTGAGACTAATGGGAAATGTTCTGGACTGGACTAAAATGCAGCTCTACTCCCAAAGATGCAGGACTTTAAACAAGATAAAGCAAAGGGATGGTAGCCCAGATAACTCCAATATTGCTCTAATACATACACAGCACAATAAAATATGATATAAACTCATCTAATCTGCCAGCACAGGATGAATAAGTACTAGAAAGTTGAAACTTATTTCAATTTTTCTCACATTAAAAATGCCTTCAAAATTGGTAATGTGTTAAACTGATGACCAGTTGTGAAATATTTTCTTGGAAAAGCAATGCCTTTTCTGCCAGGGAGGTTGTACTGCCACAACTCCTTCAGAACCAGCTCCGAGGAGGACTTTCCTAAGCAGAAATAGCCATGACAGGATTCATGGCTCTCCCTGAATTTTTACATGTCCATACCTGGTGGCAGCTCTCTCCCTGCAAATCCCAGCAAGTGGTGAGAGGGTGCTCAACAACTTTCGCTATGTTCAAGTCTTTTGCCTCGGAGCAAGCCTCATGTAATTTCTTGTGAGTGTGTGGTCTGGGTGCAGCCTTAACCCAGCACACTGGACAGGACTGAGGCAGGGCAGTGAAAGGGGAATAGCCTCTCTTCCTCTGAGCTCCTCACTCTCCCATTATGCAGTTCTCCAGCAGGGATGCTCTCAGTGATGCTCCATTATTCCCATATGTTGGCATCTTAAACTCTTGTTGAGTTCCTCTCTGTTTTAAGGTCATTTAAAGGACTTATTTCTAAAAAGGTGGGGTCAGTTGTTCTACAAAAGGAAGGAAAAATTCCTGTACCTGAGAAGAAGCAACCTCGTGCACCAATGCATTTTGGAGAACACCATGGGCCACGGATGGAAAATCACTTGTGCACAACAGGGGGGTCCTGGTGGGCATGAACTTGAACATGAGCCAGCAACGTGTGCTTACAGCAGAGAGGGAAATGGTGTCCTGAGCCTCATCAGGCAGAGCACTGCCAGCAGGATGAGGGAGGTGATCCTTCTTTTCCAGTCAGCACTGGCTGAGACACATCTGCGATGTTGTATCCAATGCTGGGCTGCCAAGTGCAAGAGAGACATGGGCATATTCAAGAGAGAGTCCAACAAAGAGCCATGAAGATGATTAAAGCACTGCAGCTTTTTTGGTATGCTGAAAGGCTGAGAGAAATGGGGCTGTTTAGGCTGAAGAAGAGAAGGCTCAAAAGGATCTTATCAATACAGTAAATACCTAAAGAGAGGGTGCAAATTAGGTGGAGCCAGATTCTTTTCCGTGATGCCCCATGCTAGGACCAGAGGCAATAGACAAAGACTGAAACAGAGGAACAGAGGAGGTTCCCTCTGAACACCAGGAAACATTTCCTTCCTGCAAGGCTGACTGAATGCTGACACACATTACCCAGGCAGATTGGGCATTTTCCCTCACTGGAGATATTCAAAAGTCATGGCCATGGCCATGAGGAACTGGCTCTAGGTGGCTCTGCTTGAGCAGGGAGTTTGGGCTGGATGACCTCACAAAGTCTCCTGCAACCTCAGCCCTTCTGTGGTTCTGTGATTTAGACTGTAGCAATGCATATGCTGCTCTGTACTTTCACTAAAGAAAATAAGAAAAAATAATAATAATAAAAAAAAATTATTTATGAACAGGTAGCAGCCAGAGACTCCCAGAGGCAGAGACCTTCTTCCACACACCCTGCCTTTGAGGAACCCCTCAAAGCTTCAGGCATGATGGAGCAATTCAATTTCCATGGCCAGCCAGGCCTTGGCTCCTGTGCTGAGTCACAGACTTTGCAGACTTTGCCGAGCGGCTGGCTCTGCTCAGCAGAGCTGGGCTGACTGTGGGGAGCTGCCTGCTGGAAACAGAAGCACGAAAATTGACTGCACATGTAGTGAAGGCAATAGCAAGTTTCTTCAGCAGGAGCCACAAATTTCTGTAGCCAAGCACCTTCTCAGCCTGTCCAAGATGTTGCTGCAAGGGCAAATCAAGCCTCACTCCATCTGACCTGACATGTCCCTTTTGAAGCGCTGCAAACAGCAGTGCTGGGTGCTGGTGGCAGCAGATGCAGCACAGCTGTGGTGGCAACAGGCACAGATTTGGGACCTTCCCATCCGCCCAGAGTGGAGATCATGTGCTGTTCTTTCTCAAGGGGTTCTCTCTGCAGTAACCCGGGGCAGCTGGTTACAACAAGAGGAGGCTTTTAGAGCTCAGTTTTCCAGGAAGGGATAACACAAAGTAAAAATGTCATGAAGACCACATGATGCGTGAAGAAAAGCTTGTGGATTGGTAATGCTGTGAGGGAGCATTATGAACATCTGCTCTGAACAGTCAGCCCTTCCAGCAGATTTGCATTCAGCCCAGCTTCCTTCGAGAGAGGCTTCTCAGACCCTGGTCCCTGCCTTGTGGAGGAAACTGCCATAAATCACTTGAATTTCTAGGCTGATGCTCAAGCTGAAGCAACAGAGCAGTGCAGGATTCCCAGGATTTACAGCCCAGAGTCAATCACTTGCATCGAGCCCTCCTGCTTTTCTTGGGAAGTGCATTTCCCTGCTCCCTGAGGCTGCTGGGCTGAAGGAGAACCATGTGGGCTGCAGCACCGGCTCTCAGGTGAAACCTTCCTGTGAGTGTCCTCTGCCACCACCACACCTCCCTCAGTGCTTGGACTGATGCTCACTGTCCTCCCACTTGCTCAGCAGGGCCAGGCTGTGCCAGCATCCTTTTTTGCACAGCCCACCCCATTCCACATGGAGATTTTTGCTTTTTCATCCCAGAGATGACATTTGTTTATGAGAAAAGCAACAAGCATTCATTCATTGCCTTACTCAGGTAGAATAAACAATGTATTTGGCTAATACCTGACACTAGGAGGTGACCTTCTGAGCTTAAATTTTATTAAAATTTGTCTAAGTGTCAATTTGCACTGAATTTTCCACAATTACTAATCTGTTATCACTTGGTAGGCTGATGGAACCTTTAAGAAATACTCCAAAAGATTGGATCCAATTTCTTTTTCCCAAGTGATTAATGAAAAATATTGAAAAATCCCAGCAGCTGTTTTCAGGTGCCAGGATTTAAAACAAATTCCTTTCTTTTAACTACTGTCTGAGATATTTGTGGAAAGTATTAGTAAGCCTGAGTGACCACAGATATTTGTGGTTTTGTGAAAATTGACTTTTGTTTCAGTAAAAGAAGAAGAACCATTAAAAGAAGCATTTTAAACCCATGGCATGTTTTCAAAACCCACAGAGGTCTCCGGATAAAGGAAATGGTTTTTAAAATACCATATTTCAGCTGGAGGAGGGGGATTTCAAGAAGATACAAATCTGAATATTATTGGATTAGGAAGCTATGGAGAAATGATCTCCAGCTGGAATAAACACACAGCAGAGCCAGCTGAGATCTTTGGAGTTAATATGGCCACTGCTCACCATGGGGGAGGCTCAGCTCTGGCTGGGATTTACTGTGAGGTTCGAGGGAAGGTTGTTCAGGTCCTTGGTGGGAGCAGGGACAGATTCTTAGACCAGGTGGGTTGGGCTTCACTTGCGCCCTGCCAGTGCTAGAAGTTGCTTTACATTCTGTAGGAGGCCAAAAACAGCAGCTCTGCCTTCTTGGAGGTGGTTCTTCAGTCTCCTTGCAGAAAAAGCTGTCTTGCTCTTTTGCCTCAATTTGGAAGATTTAGAGTGGTTTTTTTTATGTTGTTATTCAAAAGAAATTTTTAAAATTGTTACTTCAAGAGGTATGGGAATAGTATTTCTATTTTCTTCTCTCCCCTTCCCTTACCTCTTCCTTAAGCCTTGATTTACACTGCACCAAGTGGCACATGTTGCTCTTCGTGCACACTGTGCATGGTTTCTGTATCTTTGCTGTCTTCAATAAGGCTGCATCTGCTACAGTGGAAGGTGAAATTTAACCCAACAATTTCCTGTACCCCTGCTTCTGAGAAGGGAAGTGTTTGAGGGTTTTCTTTTTCTTTTTTTTTCCTTTTTTTTCCCTTTTTCTTTTTTTCTTTTTTCTTTTTTTTTTTTTTTTTTTTTCTTTTTTCTTTTTTATTTTTTCATTTTCATCTTAGCCATTTTGGGTTAAATTCTGTGGCCACACTTACATCAGTGAGGTCAGGGTGTTCCACCACCCTGACTGCAAACCATATCACATGCTACAAGCCAGCATGTATTTGTATCTGTTTCCCTCTTTCTCACTCCCCTGACTCATAATGGCTCAGAAAATTTTTGATTTTAGATTAAATGCCAGATTTAATCTAAAAAGGGTCATCTTTCATACAGGAGAACTTAAAATTGCTTCAAAACCTGGACTTCCTTAGCAATAGCAATGACGAGCATGAAGTAATATTAAGATATGGTTACAGTTGGATATTATTAATATTTTAAAGAGAAGAAGAATATACATGAAAGGAAAAGGAAAACCACATATTAGAAAAATGTTCCCAAGAATTCTGGATTTTTTAACTGGAGTGTATGACTGATGGATAAAAGTGCACGGGCAGCAAAAATAGGGCAGTTTGTTGCACTATATCTGTCTGAGGAAACAATACATTCAAGCCCTTTCTTATCACCCTGCTTTGCCCAGAAATGTTCAGGTGCAACTCTGACAGATGCTGCAAACCCTGTTTAACCAGAGACCATTACTATCCTGAGTGTGATGCCAGTAAGTCATCCACAGCCAGCATGTAACTCCCAAATACTGGCATCTTGGCCACATTTTACAAATACTTGCCTTCCCCTAAGGTAAAGTCTCATGCATCCTTTTCATGTGCTGGGCAGCAGGATTTATGGAAGGAATCCTCCTGGAGTCCAGTGGGGCTACTCATTTTCACAGATGTTCATTGCTTCCCTGCTTGCCCAAACTAAACTGGGATCCAAATTTTAAAAGGGTGCCTTAAAAGACACATCTCACCCCTCAATGACACTGGGATCTAAGTGCATAATTTACTTTTTCAAAGAACATGAATCATGAAAAAAACATGACATGATTTTCAGGGTGAGAAATGGATGTTTTCCTCTAAGGAGGCAGCAATAGTAGACTTAAAAATTGAGCACTTTTAAGGATTAATATGCACATTTCTATTCCAAATCTTCAAAGCTTCATTAGTAATTCTAGGTACACAACTTCTTGTGTCAGACACACTTGAGGGAGCACTGAGCATGGTGAATCCTTAAAACCCAGGTCCCTCCAAGGTGTCTCAAGACACCCATCAAAAATACAGTCAATTTGGAGCACAAGTCACTTCACAGATCTTTTATTGCTTCTAAATAGCTGCTGTCATCCTGTACCAAATCATTACAGAAACTCCACACCTGCTATCCCAAATAACTGTATTTGGGGTGGAGCTATTTGTAGCAAGCAACACTGCACGCCCTACAAAGCCCTTAAAGTGTAATACAGAAGCACTGAATTATTTGTGAACTGTCATTTCTGATTTTTATCAAATGACATATTTCCCTTCAGTCTTCCTAATTACCAGTATTTTTTATTCCTTTTTTTTTTTTTTTCCTAACAATATCTATTTACTGAATGTTAAATACCTTATTTCACATCATTTTCAGTTTGGGAGATTAGAACATTGGTAGTTCTGGAGATGTTGCTTTGAATTATTTGGAAGGTATAAACGTATAATATTTAATGAATTTCAGGAGTATTTTTTTCATTAAAAAATGTATCACAGGGGTTCACTGTGTGATTTCTTGAGTCACAGTTGGCATTTTTAATTAATTTTTGAGCCTGGCAAAGTGCTTTTTCTCCAGTGTGAATAAGTTGTCTGCCAAAGGGAGTTTTGTGATGCTCTGAAATATAAGTTAGGCTGTCTAGCTTGTGCTTTGACTTATAAGAAGAAAAAAAGGGTGAGGGACACACACAAGTGCTGCCTTACAAGACTCAAGTGCACATTAGTGCCCATTATGAAAATACTCTTTTTTCACCCAACTTCATCATTCCTAAAATACTAAACCAAATCTTAAATGAGCTATGACATGGTCCTCAGTTTCTGCATAATAGCATATCACACATTCTGTAAGTTAAGATGACAGAAATTTTCATTTTATTAAGTATAAGAAATGAAATCACCAACTCTAGCTTCTTTTTTGGTAGAGTTATTTAAAGAAACCTCTATCTGACATGGTCAAATTAATTTTTTTTCCATTGAAAAACATCTGTTTTTTCAAGACAGTTTGATGTTTCACCAGGAAAAGCTGTTTTACAATCTCTTAGCAGTCAAAGAGGACATCAAATCTGTCATGAACATTTCAGCTAAGGGAAGTGCAGGCAGACTAGGATTAAAGAAGGGACTGTGAATCTCCTTCCTTTGACCCCTTCCAGCAGTAAGAGGAGGTGTGAGGAAGCAGCATTCTCACCCTCTGGCTGGTCTAGAGGGTTTAGTGAGGTTAATTTAAGCAGTAAGACCTGAGACTCACAGACCTGCTATTTCACCTCTTCTAGAATTTAAATATGGAGAAACACTATAGCTTAAAGAGTTCTGAGGGTTTGTTGTTACTGGCCTTTTTTCTCCTCCCTTTTTTTCTCCTGCCACTGGCTTGAAACAATCTGCAGGAGCTGGGCATTACCAATTGGACATCCCACCCCACTTGGATCCCTGTGCCATCAGGCCAGATGGAGAGGGTATCAAGCTTACAACAGCCAAGCATCTGTTCTGGATACAGGGAAGAGGATCCAGCCTCCCTGTTTAATCCTGCAGAAGCTGCTGGCAAAAATCTAGATCCGTCAGAAAACAGTTCACACAAACTGCCAGAAAGAGGGGGTGTAAATATGTCTCTTTGTACTGTTACCTGCAGCCCCTGGAAGATGCCAAAATCTTGTGGAGGAAGTATTTGCTGATCTCTATCAGCAGTGTAATGAGGTGGGTGACTCAGTGTTGCTCTAATTAATGCGTGGAAAGACATTTTCTAAAATGCATTTGGTGTGTTCCCCCTGGAGACAGGAGATACTTGCAACAAGCACATTCTCCTACGCCTTTCCTGGGCACTTGAACTTATCAGGGAATCCCCTGCTGCTGCTTTTACCAGGGCAGGCACTGCTGTAACAACCATCGTGGGAAATGTAGGGGAGGTAGAGCTCAGGAACTCTGGCAACGGTTTTTATTTTTGTCTTGCGTCATGAATCAGCCATGAGTCCTAATGGCATATGATAAAGGTCTGCCATCTCACCTACTCTGTAAGTAAATTGCTCCTGCATGAAGGAGAGTGGTTAGGCCAGCCAAAAATGATAATATAAACCTCTATCTCTCTGGCATCATGTGTAGAGAGTATGGGATGTCTTTGGGGTATCTTTGGCGTATCCTTCCTCCACAAAGTTGCCATCATGAAAGTTTCCTGATATTTTCACAGCGTTACTCACACAAGTGAGTTCTTACCTCAGTGGGGAAAAAAAATCCTACCCAAACATGCTGCAAAGAAGGAGATGACTTGTGTGAAATAAAAACCCAGCAGTGTCCTAGCAAAGATTTTTGAAGCATTTACACATTAAGGCTAGACTCATGCCAGATTTTCTCACTGGAAGGATTGATAGGGTTTTCATAAAGTGTTAGAACTCTACAGCTCTGACATCTATCAATATTTTTGGCCAGCAGGTTCAGAGGTTGTTAGTACAAGTCACAGAGACACACAGAGAGCCTAATCAGAAAAAAAAAAAAGTATTGCATTGGTGACAGTGGGTTTTAAATAGAGACCAGCAAAAAAGTGTTTAACTGAAAACTGGGACTGGAAGAGGGGATTGGCATAACTCAGTGAGATGATTTCTCTGGTCTTCCCATCACTCCCCAAAGTTTTTATGGCTGTTGCTGGGATACTTTGGCAAGGGCTACTAGCATGGGACAGAACAGAGAAATCTGATCTGGGACTGTGTCCTACTAGCCAGGCAGAGGGAGGCCAGTGGGTCCACCAAGCAGGCAGAGAAGAGCTCTCATCCTCATGAGGAGAAGAAAGCACTGTTATCTCTATTAATGTGCCTGTTTGCAACACCCCAATCAGCAATGACCCAGGAAACCACAAGCTCTCCATTAATGGCTTTACTACTGATGAGTTAGAGGTGATTCTACCTTCTCTAATCTTTCCTTCTTCCTGTGTAGTGATTTTTTAATTCTTTGTTGGGTTCATTTACCACCATCTCACTTTTTACAGACTTTTTTTTTCATGTGTAGATTTAGCACCATTGAATGACAGCATGTTCTGTGTGGTGGGTTTCTCTTGGCTGTCTGTCAGGTGCCCACCCTGTTCCTCTCTCAGTCCCTCTCTTCAGTAAGACAGGGTGACAAAACAAGCTGAAAAACTCGCTGGTCAAGATAAAGACAGCGTAATGAAAGAAAACAAAGGCCATGTATGGAAGCAAAGGACATTAGGAAAAAAAAATTATTCACTACTTCCCATCAGCAGGTGATGTTCAGCCACTTTCTGGGACATAGATCTTAATATGTGTAATGGTTGCTTTGAAACACAAATACCTTAATAACATATGCCCTGCCCCTTTCTATCAGATTTTATTGTTGAACACAAAGGTATGGTATACATCCCATGGTATGGGACAGCCTTTTGGTCATCCTGGTCAGCTATCCTTGCTGTGTCCCTGCCCAGGGTCTTGTTCACACCCAGCCTATCAGTCTTGAGGGAGGAATCAAAAGAATGATTTGATACTCTGGGAACACTGCTCAGCAACAGCCAAAACACTGGTGTGTTATCAGCTCTGTGCCAGTTACAAACACGGGCACAGCACTAGCAGGGATGCTCTGGGGAGAGTTAACTCCAGCCCAGACAGACCCAGCACAGCCCCACAGAGAAGCCAGGCTGAGCAGGGGCTGCAGGTGCCTCTACACTGAGCTGGTCTGGGGAAATCAGTCTGTTCCTCAGATTTAACCCAGAGACCATCCCTGTCAAGGCTTTGAGAAGTACTGGTTCCCTACTGTGACATTAAAGACAGGGACTGGTGTGAACTCTGCCTTGGGTTTTGCAGGAACGTGCCCTCAAGGCAGCCTTGGACAATATTTCCTGGCTGCGTGGAAAATTTTAGTATCCTATAGAGGGTCCTCAGGAGTGCTCTTCCCCTTCAGTGCATGAGATATCATAGAATATTTGTATGTGCATGAGCTGAAAGATAACAGCTTCTGCACCTGGAGTGAAAACCTGCTTTTCCTGTCTCTCTGGGAGCAGATTCCTGTGTGACTTTCCCAGGCATTTCCCCACACCTCTGTGAAAACATAGGCCTGAACTCACCCAGACTGGAGTCTCTTAAGGGAAGGTGACTGTCAGGGCTCAGGTCTTTGTGGAAACACCAAAACTGTTGAGATTTGTTGCTTTCCACATCCCTTATGAAAAAAAAAATGCAACTAGGTGCTGAGGAGATGCTGTTCTTCCCAGTGGTTTTCAGGTATTGCAGGATTAGATGAGTGGCATCCTGCTTGCCCTTATCTCTGACTCCCTACCATTGAGTAAAGGATGCTGAGAAGGACTTTTCTATATGGTAGAGATCTGTAGGTTCTCTTAAGACAGGCCTAGCAGCATGTGGAGGTATCTTTGTGGCTTCCTGGCCATGTTGGAGCAGATGAAATGCAGTAACTCACAGCTGATAAATTCTGCCAGACGGCCTGGATCTGCCTATGCCATTCAGTATTTTATCCACAATCCCACAGGTGTTTCTTGCACTCCTTAGCCAGATCCTTGTGCTCCTCACTCTTAGTACTCTGGAAGAAAAGCTGAGCAAATAACTGAGAAAACTTTTTTAAGTCATCACACAACAAATCCAAGTTTTCTTGCTGATTTAGCAATATCTTCTGTTGTGTCAACAGAGGGCCAGCCAGGCCATTTCTGTGAGATATTTTTGGTCATTGACAAACACTTTGATCCAGCAGATTTATAGTTGCCTGGCAAAAGTCCTCAGCTGGTATTCATCATGCTGATTTACACTGGCTGAATCCTTGCCTTGCTGTGACTCCCAAATCAAGACAGATTTTTTTTGTGTGCAGTTCCTTTCTTGCTTTAGGAGAAAAACCTCAAAAAATATACCCCACATCCCACCCTATAAAATAGAAATGAGCACAGGATGCGCAAAATAGGCCTGCAAAAGGGAGACATTGTCTCTTGGAAGAAAATTGAAATTCTTCTAAGTGAGAACATTATAGCCTATGGCACTGTCATGTAGCTGCACTTTTATAATGGACACAGTATAATGAGTGCTGTTCATGAAAGCTGGTTATTATATCCTAGCTGGAGGTCACACTTTGGCATATATAGAGCCAGTAATTTGTATACAGTGGGAGTTCTGCTGCTTTTCTGGTTTTCTTAGGTTAAGTCTATATGATATCTGTATCATATTCGATCTCATACTGCTTCTTAAACTACCCCATCATCCTCAATTCAGAGATGAGCATTTGAAGCTCAGTTTCTGCCCAAGCCCTTAAGCTCTAATGATGTCAAAGCTCATTCCTCGATCAGTTTGTAGAGTGTTTTGAGTGTGTCTCTGGGAGGATTTGCTGTGCTTGGATGCAAGGAGTGCAGCCTCTGGCCTCCCATTGGTCTCAGCCTTTTTGAACTTTTCTGCTCCTGCTCTGTGTGATGCTGGACATCAGGTTTTTCTTATGCACATTTTTTTCCCACATATTGGAGTTTAAGTAGAAGCTGTCATTGAGCTATTGAGTGAGTGACAGGGCTTGGCCTGTCCTCACAAGGGTATTGGCACACAGATTTTAGGATGGCTGCAGGAAGGAAGAGTTTTGGCTGGTAGTGCCTTCTGTAGTCCCATCCAGGTAATGATCAGTCTCTTTTTAGGGGCAAGGTACAAACCATTCATCTTGTTCCACCTCTTCTAGGGTACTTCTTAGAGGAGTCACAGCCAGTCTCTGGGAGATGCTGCTTTTGAGTTTGTCATGCAGCAAGAATTCTATCTGGTGGAGTGATCATTGAAACAAAACAACTTCTGCTGACAGGTCTCACTGCGCTCATCACTTTTGTTCATCTTTGAGAGCTCAGTAAAACCTCCAGGGTTTTTGTTTGAAAACTTTACATTGTTGTCTGTTCAACTATAAGAGAAGGGAAAAAGAAGCTATGCCAGAAGTTTTATTGAAGTATAAAAAAATGAAACAAGCAATCTAAAATGGCTAATAAAATGGTGCCCTGTGCCCTAAACTACAAGCAAGAAATGTTACATTAGAACTGATACCTAATCTAGCAGATAAAGCAGCTCGTGTCCATACATAAAATTAATTAGGCACAAAATACTCTGTGCAGGCAGGTAGTCCCCATTATCCCTGAGGTTTTATTTTTTAAAGTAAACAGAACCAACATATTAAAAGTGTTTTTTTTTTTTTTACAGCAAAGCATAATCTACATTATTTTTCTCTCTACCACATCGCAGGCACCTTAGGCTACTCATTAAAATTTCTGGTGTGTTATGGATGAGAGGATATCATGCACCTGTATTCTCTCTAGTGTCTCCTGATTTGAAGCTTGGACTGGNAATTAGGACATCCACCAGACCCATGGGAACAGGATCCTGGCAGTGCTTTCACGCTGAATTTTCCACTCAATATTTTGTCATCTGCTTCTGGGAGAGAACTGTGGGATATGGTTTGAACATTGCATTGCTTGTATCCAAAATATACATCACTTTAAAAGTAGTAGTTATTTCTGACATATTCTGGCATAACTTGGGAAAACCTTCGAAGAACCTGGAAAGAAACACAGTAAATAAGAGATTGCACATCCAAAGAAGCCAAGACATCATGGAACAAAGATGGTTTTAATTTACCTTCAACCCAAAAGGTTTCAAGGCTAGGCAAATTTGTGCTGTCATTTCTTGCTTCCCGTGGCATCAGAATAACAAGGGACAAGGACTTGGAAAGACAGGAAGATCGGTCTGGGGAGTGTTCATGCAGGGCAGCATGGCCAGCAAATCACTTTGCAAGCAGTTCTGATTGCTCTTCTAGAGCCCCAGCTCTTCCCAAGGTGCCCTAAAGGAGCTTGGGCTAGAGAGGAAATAAGAGTCAAATCAATAAATGCAACCTCAAAATAACCAAGCAGTGATGTCTACGGGCGTCCAACAAACCTCCAGTGCACACAGAAATAAAGTTCCCAAGCTTAATTTCTTTTTTTCTCTAAGGAGGTTGTTAATTAGAGATAGTGCAAATGAGCAATAAGTTCCTTCTTGGGATTCCTGTGTTTCAGACATACCTCAAATCAACCTGCACACAATACAGAAAACAATAAAAGAAAGTAGTGCATTGTCTTGTGCAAAAATCTCCATATCCTGCTTTTCTTCAAGGCCAGGCAGGGTGGTAAATTAGGCACAAAGGACTTTGTATTTCTGTGTGTGTGGGTACCAGCCCCTAAAACAGCTTGAAGCCCTTGCAAGGCAGGCTGCTCCCAGCAGAGAGGAACAGGAGCAGCAGGTCTCAGCTGTGCTGCATGTAGGATGCTCAGTGCTCTGGGGCAGAGCAGATGGAAACAGTCCCAGCCTCTTTTTTATTTGCTTGCCTTTATTCCTGACTGTGAAGATAAATATTGAGGGACTGTGTTCACAGGGAAGTGTAAACACTCCCAAGCAGCTGGGGAGAGCCCTGCTCCCGGGCAGGATGAAGGAGGCAGAGATGTGACAGACCTGGGAAGGTGTCAGGGTGTGTGTTGTGCCAAGGCACGTTGATCTCACTGTCTGCCAGCCCCCGGGAGGGCACAGCATTAATGGCACTCTTGGGCTGTACTTCAGCTGGCTCAGTGGACCCTGGCTGCCAACATCCTGATGAATGGAGAGAAGCACGAGGAGGCTGCTCTGCTGGCAGACAGGTTGGTGGCCAGGCAGAGGGTTCCATTTCGATCCAAATTGGGTGTAGGGAATTTTTTCATCCCTAATGTGCTGGGATGGTGGAATTGAAAACCCTTTTTTCCCAGGTAAAATATATTGCCATACTAAAGTAGCAATGAAGGTAATGAAGCTAAAGGAGAATTCAGCTGATTTTGAATGTTTTGTTTCCAAAAAAATTGAAACAATCTGTTTGGATTTTGATATAACATTTCTTTCACTATGTTAGAATTTTTGTAAGAAAAGGAAGGACTGCATGGCTGTGAGACTATTTTTTTTTCCACCTGCATCATGCCATGTAATAAAAGACATTACCTCTCCCTACAAGTCATGCTTGTCCATAAAATGAAATAATTTTCATAACAAAAAAAAAGCACCATTTCAGTACTGATATGATTTGTGCTGCTGAGATCAAACTTCTGAATTTTGTATCTTTTAACTGAGACATTTTTATTTTCTATATTCTTGCATGACAAAATATGATCACATTATTTCCTTTCATTTTCTAGCTCCATGATGAGGAATGTTTCAGCACAAAAGTATTTTTGACTCAGCTCTTTTTAAAAGCCCATCAATTATTTTAATTGTCCCAGTGCATCCTAAGGACACTTAATCAGCACTAAACTGGAGACTGGTTGAGCAGTATATTTAGTAGTTATCCAGATTTCTAGAGTCCTATAGTAAATGTTTAAAGTACCTGTATGTAGAAAATTGAAAAAAAAGACAACTAATCTTAAAGCAAAGGAGGAAGCAAGCCTGTAATTGCTGCAGTGATGCTAAAATAAAATGATCTCTGTTACTTGTGAGAACTGATTCAGTGCTAAAGCAATACAAGAAAAAAAAATCAGTGTCTATCAAGAGCTCATTATTGCAACAATAGGGTATTAATAATTTGTTTCCGCTGGAAAAAGCAGAAAGGAAATGTCAATAACATTTACCAGTATGAATACTCTCAGAATTGCTGCACATTTAATTACAGCTTTGGATTTAAAAGTCTCTTTTCTCTCTCAGCAAACAGTTTATTCAACAAGGAACAGAGTTCCTCTCTCATCAGAAACAACACAAGATATCTCATATCTGCCCTCATGGGAAGCAATTTCAAATATTTGTGCTGTAAGAAATCATTCCAGGCTGATGTTTTAACTGCATTTGGAGCTGCTAGGCTTTGCTTTGTGCCTGACTGTTTCAGCTTTCCCTTCCTTGCCACAAAGCCCTGCTCCCAAGACATCTAGGCTAGCTTGGCAACTTGCCACTTCTCCTTCCACCCTCTGCAGCCTGGTAAAAGGACACCTCTGCTCCCAGGAGTGACCACAGTGGTGGCAAGGAAGTTTGGGCATGGGCATTGCTTCCATAATGGACTAAAAGCATTCTGAGCTCTGGATTGGAGTGCTTTGACAGGCAGGAGCAGCTCAGCAGGCTGTCATTACAGTCAGCATGAAAGAAGGCACAACCACAAACGTACAGCTGAGGTTAATGGCAACATTGGCACTGAATTCACCACGGGGACTCCTTGAATGGCAGCTGCAGAGTCACCCCTGCACCACTTTCTTGGGGTTCCTTTCTCATTTAGCTTCTCCACAGTCTCTCTCTCTTACTTCAGACACTTATCCCCAGGAAACACACTGGACTTCCTCTGAAACAGGATGCTGCTGGCTGGGTTTGTGTGAGCTGACAGGACCAACATGAGAGGGGCCTGCAGTGCAGCTGACACTCTGAAAAGTCCCCAAAATACCACATTGCATTGAATATGCCTGTCTATAGATACACCTTGGGCTTAAACTCTGCAGGTGAAGCTGGGAGAAAACCCAGGGGAACCCTGCAGAGCTACACTTTTGTACCCAAACATGGGCCTGTACATGGTGAGGTAACAATTTGTTAATTGAATGGTGTTAACACTGAGTTAGAAATCACACCAGAAACCTCTTATAGCATGTCTGTAACCATAGGCTGAGAATGATTCAGTTATTAGTGAAGATAATTAGGCCAATACTAGTCATAGTCATTGTTCTCTTGAAGCTACAGAGGCTACATTTTCCAGTCCATAGCATCCAGATTCTTATCTAGTTCTGCCTGAGTTCCTTAGAATTTTGAGTCATTAAATGAGCCAGTTTTTTTCTCTTAGTTTCATTGAACAATATGACACAAACCATGTGCAGAAAACCTCTTCATTTGACAACCATTATTTTTTTAAGCATTAAAATAGCACCTGATCAGCTTCTCTTGCAACACGCAGCTTGCCTTGTTAATGTTTCAACAGAAAATTTGCTTTGCTATCTAGAAAACTACACATGTATGTAGTTCTTTCTGACACCCACCCTATGACAGGCCATAAGAGGGATGTAGGCAATATCTACAAATCATGAAATGCCTACAGAAAGTGTACAGGAAACAGCTTTTCCAGGTGGTTTTTGTTTAGCAAAAACTGGATTACATCAAGTAACACAAAGAAAGTAACTACTATTCACACAGCACATGGAGGGATTCCAATCTACAGGCTACTGCTACTGACACTATATTTGCACTGAATACAAACTTCTGCTTTTTTCTTCTGACCAAATAAAACTAAGAAAAATTCCTCCCCTCATGGGAGTTTTCACATTGTCTCCTCAGTCAAATACTCACTGCTCTTTCTTTTTTTACTGGTCTGTGTCCCCTGGGATACAAGTTTACCAAAATTTCCAGAAAGCAAGTAACACCTCTGGTAAAATTGCCCAATTATCAGAAAGCAGAACCTGCTGTTTCAGGTATTTTCATCTAGTATGTTTACCTTCCAAAGATCCATGTCCATTCAAAACATTTTTTAGAGCTTTCATATTTACATTTTGACAGGAAGATTAATTCACCTGAGGGGTTATGCAGCATGTGGGGAGGCTCAGACTTTATCATTATTAGCTGACTGTTGCTTTTGCATAGAACAGAGGGGCACTTCAATTTAATCCGTTTCCAGTTTGAATGACATAAAAACCTGAAACAGGCAGAAATTTCAAACGGTGTTTTGAATGCACATCAGTACATTTTACAGCAAGTAAAACAAGGCAATCTCCTGGCCCCTGCAACATTATGACTGAGCATGATTAGGACAGCCTAACTGCTTTTTTATTGCAGCCAACCAAGAGCAATATAGAGCCATGCATACTACATGTGCCTTGCAAAAGGAAACAGCTGCATCCTGATGTGAAGGAACCTGACTTGGATTGTCCACCCATTGTTGATCATGTTAGAGCTCCATTTACACCATCTGCAAGCACAGGGAGTAAAGGACAGGCTTTGAGCTTCAGGAATGCACACGCTCAGGATACATACTGGCATGTTTTGGAATGCTTTGAAGAACAAAGTGTTCTGGGGTACAGCAAGTGGGCTTGGCCAACTGGCTCTGAGAACCTTCTAGCAGTTGGAATAGCTGATCAACAAGCATCTTCCTGACTCTTAAAATGTTTTTGTAGACACAGTATGTCTGCCATAAATCATGGGTTGATAACTTCTAGGATACTTTGGAAAGTTATGTACTCTTTATGGGAGCTTTTCAGCACCTAAAGGGACTGCGAGAGAACTGGAGAGGGACTTTTAACAAGGACATTTAATGATAGAAAAAGGATGAGAGAAGGTAGGTTTGGATTAGAAGTTAGGACAAAATTTTTTACTTTGAGGGTGGTAAAGAACTGAAACAGGTTTATCAGAGCCTCATCTTGGAAAGTATTCAAGGCCAGGTTGGATGGGCCTTTTGAGCAACCTGGTCTAGCAGAAGGTGTCCCTGCCCATGGCAGGAAGGTTGGAACTCAATGATCTTTAATCTCTTCCAACCCAAGCCATTCTACGATTCTGAGTTTATAATTCTAATGTCACCCAATTTGTGTGTGTGTGTGTGTGTGTGTGTGTGTGTGTGTGTGTGAGCTGTGTGGATAGATGAACATCCTGGGGCTTATCAAAGAAGAATTTTAGAAGTCCTTTTTCTTCTGTGATCCCTCTCTGGCTTGAGCTGACAGGATTTTCTAAGGGCCAAGTAGACACAATATGTGGCTGACAGAGTTCTCAGAATTCAGCCTGTGCAGAAGTGTTATCCTAGCCACAGCTAAATGTGGAGAGGGAGTGGGTAAATCCTCACTGCAAGAGACGTGGTCTGCCAGGCTCCATAAACCCTAGGACATCTCTATGCAACCTGTAGGTGGTTGAAAACACCTGCTGATTCACTAAAAGGAAAAAATGCTGCTGGGACAGTTTATGCAACGGAAGTGCCTGTTGGAAGGGGGTTCACATTCAATAGGAAGAGTCATATGGAGCCACTGACGCTGCAAAAGCCAGGTTAAAAATATCTATGTGCCGACATCAGCTTCCTTTGATTTTTCTTAGAATAGCAGTAATGACCTTGGCACAAAGCACTGCCTGGAGGCAAATGACCAGCTGGGATTAATGGCCCTTGACTTAATTTCTGCCCATCAGCACCTCCCAGTCAGTCATCAATCCTACTGAAATGCTCTGTGCATTGATTATTATTGATTCATTCGTTGATTGTGTCCGGGGTCTGAAGTTAGAGGCTGAAGTACTGAAGGCGCCCTGGAGACTCTTCTAATAAGATGAGTTTGCTTAATTCATAGACTATTTGAGGTGCTTTAGAAAGAAGTGTCATAAAAGAGGTAGAAAAGGCAAAGAGCACTTATAGGACAATGAAACCTCGATTCCTTGGGCTATTAGAATTGATGGCATGTATCAAATTACTTGGAATAGTCTTGGTACATAAAGCAGGAGCGTAGAGGAATTTGTGTATTACATTTGCCACTTCCCAAGGGACAGTAAGATTCCAGGCTAGAAAGCCCATCAGACAACCTGGGTGCAAGGCAGGGAAGGCATTGGTGGGGTCAGTGTCCCACCTCTCTTACCGAAGACATCACTGTTTTGTTTGCCTTCAGAAACAAAGACATCCTCATTTTCTGCACATTTCCTGGACATGTTTAGTTCTTCTTCCCCTTGCACTTGTTGCTTTCTGACCTTGTCTGTTCTTCAAGGAGTTTCATTTGAATAATTAAAATAGTATTCTTCAAGAAACCAGACTGATTGCTTTTAATACCTTCTTTATGACTGGATTTGCAAATGGCAAAAGAAAGGAGAAAGAGTTTAAAAGACAATATGATTTAATAACCTGACACCTCCACATTTTTTCTTCAAGTTGCTCTTCTGGGTTCCAGTGTAAAGGATAAATTAAAGATAGCAGTATCATCTTTGGATGAGTTATTTCACGTCTTTTGATGTTCTAGTATATAACAAATGACAAGAATGTACATGAAAGAGAAACTTGTGGTGGAAAGTGTTCCCAAATGTATATTGCTGAGGTGCTTCCAAAATGCTGAGGGCTGCCAAGCACTCCATGGTGATGCAAACACTATGGGACAAGTTGTCCTGCTTCTGAAGAATGTGGGTAGATTTTTCATAATAGAAAAGAAGCAGTAATGTTGGCTAAGGAATTGCTTCTCTGTTCCTGACTTGCAAAGCATTTAAAAGAACTCAGTTACAATGATAAAAGCCCCTGACCTCCTTGATCAACAGGAGGAAGAAGTTTTGAGTTCATAAATGCCAGAGGGTTCTAGTGCCTGCTTATCTCTGCCCACTCATTGCTGACACTGTGATCCTGTTTAAATCTTATAGTGGTTTCTGTTTCACACACTTTGCCATTAAAATATGAGTACTGTTCTCTTCTTCCATAGGAGACATATATTTCAAATACTGTAGAGTGCACTGAGTCTTTGGATAGGAAAATCTCCCAACATGCTATTGTGAATGAGCAATAAAGGGCTCTCTTGGTGAGATTAAAATACCCAAAATATCAAACTGTGAACGATTTATTCAGAATCAAATTCACATAATCAGTTCCTTACAAAAATACCTTCTTGTGTGGGAGAACAAAAAACAGACTTGAGAAAGTTGTACTCTCTGTGAGTCTGAGGTCAGTTCTCAAGAGTATTTTTCTTTTGAAACTGTGGGTCTGCAGTAAAAACTGTGATGCCTAAGAGGTATTTTATGTACCCATATGAATGCACCCGTCAGCGCTCATTGAGGTCATCCTTGGTCAGTTGGAATAACAGGTAGTTTCACAATGTGATCTATGTGAATCTGTTTTATCCATCCACCTTTAGATGAGGTGGAACTTGACATCCACTACTCTGTTTTCTTTTAATGCTAATGAGAGCTTGGGCTGTGTAGGTCCCTTGTGTTTTTTTAAACATCCACCCTGAGGCAGAAGAATCTCATATCCAATGTATGCCAAGTGTCACCACAGCCCAGTGACGAAATCCACAGTCTAGGGAGTAGGAGATTAATCAACATAACAGGAGTGCAAAGGCAAGATTGGGTCCAGATTGTCTTCTAGAGTGGAAAACTCTCAACTCAGTTTCTCATCCCTCCATTTTTTTGTAGAATGGGGAATGTACAACTTGACTGCTGGTTTTCAACACAGGTTTTCAGTCTGGTGAATGACCTATTGCATAAAGGAAGATGAACTCCACGTTCTCCTGTACTTTAGAAGAAAGATGTAGTGACTGCATAAGATTCTTGGCAATGTTGGTCTCTGAGAGTCCCTCCCTGAAGCCTCAAGATAAATACCTTGATTTGGAGAGCTGTGACACACATGACCATATCCTCCTGGAAAACTGAAGCAGCCTTACCTTCAAGATATATGTTGTGGATCCCCCTCTAAGATGTTTGATTTTTCCTGATTTGCAGTGACAACTTAGGAGTCTAATGGAGTCGTGTGAATTCCACGGGGTAGAATACACCTAAAAATGAAGTGCCATGATGGCAAGGTATGCAAATTATACAGCTTCTGTAGTTTTAACCTTGCTTGTTTATTTCTGGATACAGCAACTAAGCCTTGATATCTCCTTGCTGCGAACATTTTGTCTCAGTGTGTTTGGTAAGCTTCTTTTCCAACATGGCATGGGATTGACTCCATCTAGATAAACACAAAAAATTCAGGAGCTGGAAGTTGTGCTGTAGTCTGAATACATGGAGATACCTGTGCTTAAATACCAGTGAATGGAAACCATGTTTTGTGACCCCCTACTTTCTTTCCTTTGATTGAATCTACTGAACTTTGTCTGGTTGGTTTTGTTGCTCCTGGGATGCTGCCCCAGTTAATAGTGATGGAATTTGGCCACGCCCTGGAATTTCCACAGTCTGCTCTACCTGCTCAGATATTCAGATAATTTGTTTTTCTCGGTTCTGCTTTCTTCCTTTTCACTTCATTTCTTCATTTTCATTTTTTAGAACTGCTGAAAGTTTTTTAGAATTTTCACAGTCCTGTTCAAAGCTAAGTGACAAAGGCAAGTGTTACTGGTAATGCCATCCCAAGCAGAGAGCTGCCACATCTTACCCCCATTCCCAGTGTCTCTATATCCACAAAGATGTGAGATTCCCAAATGAAACAAACATAATTTTTTGGAAGACAGAATGCATTGGCAGGTAAATCTTAATGATAATTACTCCTAATTAGCACTACCAGCAGATGACAAATCTTTTAGTCACAGCAGAGAGTCACTTGAAAATGTGCATGTTCCTGTTTTGCCTTTGAAACCATAAAAAAAAAAAAAAAGTCATATGTATCGGTTTGATGCTATTGCCATAATTTTTCATTAGAAACAGGGGGAAGAAATGAGTGGTGAAAGGTAGGAATGAATATAAAAAAATGAAAAATGGCTTTGGCAAAGTGAGATCTACTTTGAATGGAGCATTGCACTCCATTCTGCAGCCAGGTTCCTATTTCTAGCAGGTACTATCTCCCTCTCTTCCACTCACACCAAAATTTCTTCATGAACATTATGAAGAAGCTTAATTGTGAATTGAAATGAAAAGCAACATGTTCACATGTTTATTCAGATCCCTTATCTCCATTTGGTAGTATTAATTGGAATTCCAACTTTAATTGGAACTTCCACATTAATTGGAATTTGCTGGAATATGTCCAGACTGAATTGATTTTCTTTGCCAGGGAGAACATGCTCCCTTTTGAGGGTTAGGAAGAGAAATTGATTCACTCTTATGCCAAAACATATGGAAAGACAAAACAAGAAGAAACGGAGAAAGGGATGATCAAGGAGAACACAGAACAAGTCAACTTTCTCTCCTGCCCTTTGCCCCACATTTCCAAATGTTAAGTGCATGTCTCCTGTTTGCTTACATGGGCACTAACTCAGGTCTGAGAACATATCCAGGTCTGAGTCTTTACCCTGACCACAATCCAAGCTTTGTTTTGGCACTGTAGAATGAAAAAACTGACTGCAGTGGATTATGCATTCCAGTTTATACCACAGCCAAATTATGACACAGTAAACCCCTCAATAGCCCTCAACAGTAAGGGCTATTGTTAAACTACAGAACATGAGAGTGTGAGGGGCCTCAGAGAAGAAAAACAAGAGTTCTTGTTTTAAGACAAAAGAGGAATATGTTCATCCCAATTAGAAGTTGCCCTTAGGGCAATTCAGAGCCCCCCAGGGCACTGCACCCACAAATATGTCATTATTTATCCTGAGAACTCCTACATCTACATGTCTAGTGAAAAGTCATACACACAAAGGTTGATTGCCAACTCATTCTAGATATGTCAGACTTCCCATTTGTCATGATCCAACATTCAGGGACCACACAGACTTTGCAGCAATCACAAAGGAGTTTGCCTCCTCTTGCTCAAAGCTCAGATTTACCCACCCGTGCCTTTGTTCCTACTGTTATTTCAAACTACCCCTGTGGTGAATGAAAAGGGACAGGTATCTTCAGAGGGCAGCTGAGATCTGTGGGCTGCTGAATTGCTTTGAGGAAATGCTGCTTTCTTTCTGTTGTGTAGAGTAGGAAGACAGGGTAGGTCCATGACTGATTAAAAGCAGCCAGAAAATTCAGAGGAGGTGTCCTGTATATCCTAAAGTGGTGTCAGGCCATTCTGTCAATCTAAATATTGTTTCATATGAATTTCTATTCTTTCTATCTCTAAATACAGCTGGTGGTAGAGGGAAAGCCCATTAGATCACCTTACACTCTAAAATTTTAAATTCTACTGCTCACTGGATTGATAAATTTTTATTGTGTAGAGGAACTAGGCACTATAATTACACTATTTAAAAACACTGGGATCTGATAAATTTTAAGTGTATTTGTGGAATTATATTTACTGCCAGTGACTCCTGATCACATATTAAGAGCTTAATATGAGTTTTCCTAGGTTTCTCTTTAACCATTCAAAATGAGAATTTGTCACTGTTACAAATTTACTTGTTATTTACATTTCACTCATTGCAGTTATCCAAACTGGGATTTGGCAATACCTTAAAAAATACATATAGCCCTCTTCCAGTTGAATCATCAGAATTCCCTCAACTCCATCTGTTAAACCTGAGGGGCTGCACAGGTGGCACACCAACTGAGCATTCCACAACACCCTCCTCCCTGCACAGAGCTCTTATCCACTGGGACTGCAATGAAGCCACATTACCATATTGTCTATACATCACCGCAGAGAATATCTGGATGGTAAAGTTAACCATGTGTTTCTGCCCCTTTTTGTATCTCAGTTTCATTTCCTGATTCTCCTCATTTTTGCTAGCACAAGTGTCTATGTTTCTAATTCTCCATATGTGAACAGTTGCTTTTCTGTGAAATAGATCTCTTTAGTGTAAATATTTGAAATAAGCATTTTTTATCTCCGTATTTTTACATCAAGTTTTTAACGTAAAAAACAAATGACAGATCTCTTTATATTCATACATTCCTAGTATTTTTTTCCTAATTGCAGCAGAACACTACTGTTTTTGCCAAATAAGAGAACATATTTTCTGCTTCTTGCTTAACTGCGTTTTGTTAATTGCTTTTCTGATCTTTTAATTTTGAAAACATTTATTTTTTTTTCTCCCTCTGTTTCCCTTTTTTCCTCTTTTTTGTTTATCTGCCTATTTTATTCTTTCAATATCTTTACTTTTATTTCTTTTCAGTTACTATTGTTTTGTTCTCTTTTTCTTCATTTTCACGATTTTTGGCTTTCTTTACTGCAGTTGTATCAAAGAATATTTTTTCATAGCTTTGAAATCTTCCATTTTCTTTGAGAAAACACATGAGTTAAAGTCAGGGGAACTTACTAAAAAAAGAAAACCATGTAAAGTTTTATGGCTATATGTGACAAAGAGATTTCAGCAATTACAGTCAACTCAAGGCAGACTTACAAGCTTCAGACAGCTTATTCCAAAGTTTAATTTGATTTTATGATTTCTTCCTGGCATACTTAATATTGTCTGAAACTAGGCAGGGTTTAGTGGTTTTATTTGTTTGTTTTTTTGTTTCTTGGGAAAATTCGATTACCAGAAGTTGCCAATATTTCAAAATTCCTTGAAGAGTGACAGGATTAGGAGAGCATTAATCCTCTCAGTTTGGAGTGAACCTTTATTGCTGCTTACATGCTATACACAAGTTTTGCTTTTCCTGGCGCTTTGCTTAGAATAGATAACTTCAGGCTCCTGATAAATATTGCTGCCTCCTAAAACCTCTGGGTATTTTCTCATCCTCACTTGCATTTTATATGGCTCTGCCTTATATTACCTCTGAAATCCATACACAACTGCATTGTCTGATCCAGCTGAGGCTCAGCTGTGTTTTCCTGTGGGCTGACACAGAATCAGATGGCTGTTCATGAGCAGATGTGTCAAGCTGTTCAAAGACAGCATCTCTGGAGGTGTAAATTCCTCTTTAGGCACTGACTGTAGAGCTTGTTACCATAGTACCTGCACCTCCAAAATATTAATAAAGTAGACACTGCTCCGAGAGAGAAATATCACTCGTTCAGCTTTCATGATGCAGGAAATGGAGTTATGCTAAGCTGGGAACAGCGGGAGCCTGAAAATAGTAGCCTGAGGTTTTTCCCAGATTAGAGACCGAGGGAAATCACCAGCGCAGCTCTGCGAAGTCCCTGCTCTGAAATTTGTCCTGGAGGAAGCTTCCACTGTTTACTGGTTAAGCACAGAGCCTAAAAAGACAACCTAAATATACTAGCATGGTGCTGGTACCCTAAACAGAGCAGAAATCAACAGAGAGTTTTCTTGTTACAGCAATTGAAGCCAACCTTCCCACTGAACTCAATACCCCAGAGCTGCTCAGCCTCTCTGTTCTCTCTACCCCACACCAGGAGAGTTTCCCTGCTCTGTGTGACCCTATCTGCCAGTTTTGTGATGGTTCTTCCCTCCCTCTCCTGTGTGCTCAGCCAAACAAAGCCAGCAGGGGCTGGGGCCAGCCCCCTCTGGCACCCTCACCCTGGATTTTACCATTCAGAGTGGCACACCAGTGCCGTGGGTTGGCACCTTGATGCTCTCTCTCAGCCCTGGTGAACACTGATCATATTTGCTCTTCTGATTGAGCCCAAAAATAAGGTGTCTTTTACACCACTTGACTTTAACCAGATCTGCAGCTGAAAGTGTTTGATGGCAGTCTTTAAAATCTTCTTGCAAAACCCCCATAGACAAGAGGTGACTTGTGTGAATGTTAATGAAGTTTAAATGTCATGAGTGCACGGTGTCATTTAGAAATTCCTAAATGTTCAGAACAGTCCAGAGCCTCAAAGGCATTTGAATATACATTTCCTTGAAAACTGCAGCACCCATGAAGCTAAATCCTTCAGGACAGATATAATCTGTGTTATTGTGGGATGTTGGAATGAATGCAGACCAGGCCACTTGCTGTCAGGCCTAAGAGGAACTTTACATTGCTATTGACCTTTGTCTCTCAGTCTTCCCAAGCTTTATCTTTCAGCTGATCGCTCATGATGGTAAGTCTGAGTTTCCAATGAATTTCAAGCCCTCACAAAAACCAAAAATGAATTTTGAAAATATTAACAGACCACTTGGAATACAAGATACAGCACCACAAGAAAGGAAAAACCACTTTCCATCTCATTAGTATTTCTGCCTTTAGTGAAATAATGCTCACTGACAATTGTGTGTTCTTGCAGTTCTTCCTTTTAGGGTCTTTGCCATCTGGGATGCCTAACTGTTCCTTTTCTAGGAGAAGACTTTAACATCTGCTGACATTGACTTTGACCTTCTTTACATTGCAATATCCTTGAAGCATTGCATTCTGCAATCACTTCACACACCAAATATGAACAGTTGTACACTTGGGTTTCTTCTCTTGGAAAGTCATATTTTATGACTAGTCACGTCCTTAGGCTTCACTATCTAGGAGAATAAAAATAAATTATGTCTGTGTCACCAAACTACAATCCTGATGTTTTGTAGGTAGCTCTGTGACTCCTTCATTAATTGTATTTTGGAGTTGGGTATCATATAAAATAGGTATATGAGACCTGTCTTATCTAAAATACATACTGGGGTGTGTGATTGATGGGTAAAGGTTTGTGAAGGGAAGGCCTGGTGGACTCCTGGCTCTGGCCTGTTAATTAGCCTAAGTAGAATTGGACTGTGGGAGAATGACTCAGCTAGAAGGGAGGAAGTGAGGTATGCTGTGTGAATGCCTCGAGCCTGCACCTTGGTGTGTGGTGGTTGGTTAAATTTGGTTTGTTGTGCCTTAAAACTGTGTAACCTAAGAACCCACTAATGGCATGAAAAGGCTGGTTTTTTTGTAAATAAGGTTCCTCCTTTGCAACTGCCTGGGGACTCCTCGCTGCTCTGTGGCATTGCAGGGGTGGCTGTTCTTTTTGTGATTCTTCACAGCTTTTTCAGGATACAGCATCAAGATGAGCAGCTGCAATAGACAAAATCTGTTTATTTTTAATTTACTTTTTATTGTACCAGCCTGAAACACTTGGCACTTCATAAAGTTTAAGACAACAACATCAAGCACATCACTGCTAAGCAAACATAGAAATTAAACAAGTTTATAATTCTGTAGGTCATATTTTACCATCAGTGCATTGGTGAAGGAGCCCACAAACTGTTGGAATAATTGCTTTATCTCTCCACTTCTTTGTTTATTCTTCCTGATTTTTCTCTGCCTTAAATAAGTCACTTCTAGGCTTTGAAGCAAGCAGTTCCTCTCCTCATCAGCTGTACAGTGCCCAGGGGGAATTCAGCCCTTCACTCTTGCAACTTCCACCTCCAAAGGCAAAAAGTCAGGAATGGGTGTTCACTAATCCGTAATACCACAGCTGACATTTATCTTACCTGCCTGCAGACATCTCCACTGTAGGTACATTCCTTTGAGATGGTCAACTTGAGTTGTCTTTGTAGTCAGCATGGAGAAGCAAGTATTTTTGGGATATTGATTACTCTGCCTTGTTTTGGGAAAGGGAAAAAAGGAATTGTACCTTCAACTGTCTGTACAATAGTAGCTGTATTTTCAATGGGCAATCCAGAATAACCAGGTCAGGCAGAAGTGAGTAGTTTTAGTTAAGGGAAATACTGTCACAGCTTGGTGAACATCTTCCATTTAGGGGCTCTCCTTCCATGTGGGTAAGTCAGCTTTTTGCCTTCTTTTCACCCTGGGAGCAGCACAGAGGTAGTTCAGCCAAAATTTTTCCCAATTACTCTAAACCCTACAGGAAATCTCACAGAAATCATTTCAACTGGACTTTGCAATTTTGAAGGACACTGTGGTCAAAAGAAGATGAACTCAAGGACACCAGCATCTGATTTTATGTTTCTCTGCATTTAAACTATAAATAGAATGAGAATCTGTTGCAACAGAAGTCCTCATGTTGAAGTGGAGATTGATAACCTTCAGTACACGGTGAGGGCATTCCCATCACAATAAATCCTTCAGAAACTTTGATTCTTGCACTGCCACAGAAGTCATGAAGGATGGAAGCAAGGTACCTCACAGTCTGTCACTCTGGCTCCAGTTGTCTGGGACCTGGCCAAATATACAGATTGGTTTTTTTTTTTTTTGAGACTTATTTTTGGTTCAAATGTGAAAGATATTAGAAATGTGAAAGATTTCATCAAACAGACCCCATCTAAGAAGGTTTTCAGCTGGTGTTAACTGGTATCACTCTTTTGAAACCATAAATATATTATGCATCACATTCTACCATAGTGCCTCTTTTCACAAGCAAATAAATTTGCAGTCTAGAGGAAATAGCAGACAATGCTTCTGAATAAAAAAATTATTCTAAATGCCAGCATTTTTCATAGTATCATCTCTACATTCCATGGCAAACAACAGCAAGATGGGGTGTAATATTTGGATTAAAAACATGCTTTGATAACTCCTGAATGAAATGTCATTGCTTTAAGGGTAATTTTACTATTTTAAGCATGTGACTCAGTTTTGTTTGCAGCTTGAAGAATACAATATTGTACAATGAAATAATATGCAATGTACAAATAAGGCTTGGTGCTACTTTGGAACTACTTATTTGGGCAAAGCTACCAAAGTAGAAATCACTTGCTGATGATCAGCACTGTGTGTTCACTGCACCACAGGAGGTGACTTCTTCTAATTTAATTTTAGCCAGAGTTTAATTTCCACTTCAATCTTTATTTGTAAACATCAAGATGATACAGACCAGATCTTTCAGATGATACTGTTCCTGAAACAGCAGCTATCTATGATTACAAGATTGAATTAGCTTCATCATCATCTAACTCTGATGAAATACATGAATATATCTGCCTTAATAACAGCTTGCATCAGTAATTTCCAGGTATTGTATCTTTATTTCTGAGATAAGATGAAAAGTCCTCTTGCTGTTGAGCCAAGGCCTTTTCTGCTCCTTACCCCTCCCCACTCCACCAGTGAGGAAACTGGGGGTGCACAAGGGGTTGGGAGGGGGCACAGCCAGGACAGCTGACCCCAACTGGCCCAAGGGACAGCCCACACCATTATGATGTCATGTTTGCTGTATAAAGCTGGGGAAGAAGGAAGGAGGAATGTTCAGAGTGTCAGCATTTGTCTCCCCAAATCTCAATTACACATGAGACATCCCTGCTGTCCTGGGGATTGCTGAACACCTGCCTGCCCATAGGAAATATTGAGTGAATTCCTGGCTCTGCTTTTCTTGTGTGCACAGCTTCTACTTTGCCTGTTAAAATGTCTTTATTTTAACCCATGAGTTTTGTCACATTAACTCTTGCGATTCTCTCCCCCATCCCACCAGGGCGGGCTGAGCTGTGTGGGGCCAAGCTGCCAGCTGTGGTGTAACCAGGACAAACTGATACTTCTGAGATCACAGACACAGAGCACAGAGCGTGCATCAGGCTTCCTTGAAGAAGAAATACCTCCTGCTCTACACCAAGAACTTGCATGCAGTCTACACATGCATGAACACTGTCACAGGGTTTTATCAACATGTGGTGAAAGTATTCATGCTGCATATAGTCCTGGCCTTCATGACCTTACAGAAAGGAAGGGTGGTTTTTCTTAAAATTCAAACAGAAGGAAAAAATGTTTTCACTGATTCGTGCTGCCAGTCTCAGGTTCATGAGCAGCAGCACGTTTGGTGTGACCGCCGTCAGCCCGGCAGTCGGGTATAACAATGCCTCTGTGGAACACTGAGATCCAGGGTCCACAGCACCATCTGTGAAGCCTTTTTTGTGTCTCCCAGGATTCTTTCAGGGTGTCCAATATGCATTTCTGTATTCTTTTGGGTCTGGCAGTGATCAGTGTGTCCATTCTGTCCCACCTCTGTGACTCATCAGGTCATTCTTTATCTCTGGGTCTGGGTATGTTGTGAAGCTGAAGGCAGGTCACAGTGCTGGGGTCTTGCTGACTGCTGTGTGCCCTAAACTTTCTGAGAGCCCTGGCCTTGCTTTATGCTCCTGCTGGTGCTTCCACACCCAGCCATCTTCCATTTGCACCACTCTCAGCCTTCCCATCACAATGCTGCAGGCCCTGACTAACAGAGCTCATCAACATCAAGTTAATCCTGCCAAGGAGTTGTGTTTTGCTTCTTGGTTGTCTTTCTGCTTGCTTAGTGCGCTGCATTTCAATGTAATACAACATGCAACACTGGACAAAATTTGATTTTTATGCATTTTTCTACTTGCTTAAAACCCTTGAGAGTGTTTTTTCATTTTCCAGGTAAGGTTGATTTTAATTTTCTTCAGCTGTTGAGAATTAAATTTGTACCTAGTCTTTGCCAATTGGATGTGGTCACTACAATAAATTGCATCCCTAATTAGCCGCCCCATTCTGAAATAGATGTTAGAGGTCAAAGACATCATCCTCTGATGAAAAATACCTTTTCTTGTCACTGGCAGCAAAAGAACTTAGACTTTGCTTACTCCAATCAGTCGAACCTCTGCTGGTTCAGGTTGCAGAAGAACCTTTTACAGAAACACAGCTGGAACCATTTCCAAATGCTCAGTGAACCGCAGAAACCCACATCATGCTCTGACTGTCCAGTACTTTTCAGACACTTTCTTCTGGCCTGAGAAGGTGCAGAAAATCAATGGAACTTCAGCCTGTAAGGCTATAAATAATCTGCATAATATACTTGGATACTTTGAGATTTAGAATGCTTAAAATGACTGATCTCAAAAATAAGATCCTTCCTGCCCTGTTCCATCTGATCTATCACCAGAGAAGAAAGACAGTCCATTCTCCTCTGACACTGTAGACATCTAAGGCATGGGAGATGTCAGCCAGAACCAACAACCTGCTTTTGGAGTGAAACAAACTGCTACCCCAGCTCTGAAAACTTCAGGAAAGTCAATGTCTGAATTTTGTGCATTTGAACAAAAATGAAAGTTTGCCTGAAAGTTTTATTTTTGGGTTTGTTTGGTTTTTTTTTTTTCCCCAGGAAAGACAGGAAATTAAATAACTAACCTATGATAAAAAATCTGATTTTGTTTGGCGATGAAGGGAAGAAACCATTTTTTTCCTTTTATCTTTCCTCAAAAGCCCAGACACTTTCTGCTCAAATTATGCACTGTAATGGTTTGCAGTATGTTCATCATTGTTAAAGCAGACAGGTGAGCATCAGATATGTCACAGTGGGAATAATCTCACTCTCTGACTTCTTTTAACATAGCAGTACTTCCAACCCTTGGAAATCAAGAATGATTTGAGTGTTGGATAAATAATTCTAATATTGCATAATGTATGAACTATTAGAAATAGGTGCTTAGGGATAGATGACCTGTGTGAATAGTAGGCTGTGGTTTGAGATATTACCTTCCAGAAGCACTGGTATTATTTTATGTTTCCTAATCTCATAGAAAGAAAGCTTTAGGAAATCTGTTGTTCCACTGCCTGGATGAATAGCAACAAGTAGTTTACGACATGTATGGAAAAAGGACTTAACCTTTCATTCACAGTTGCAAGGCAACACAAATGCCATGGAAAAGCAGTGTCCACAACAGAGGCAAACAGTTTTTGCAGTGTTCACCACAGACTTGAAAGCCTTACAGAGGCAGCTGCTTCTGAATATCCTTTAAAGCCCATTGAGCTTTGATCCAGCTGTTAAAAATAACAATGTTTTTCATCCTCCATAATAATCGGATCTCACAGGGCAGCGCTGGAAGAGCAGTTGCATAAAAAAGCTTTGGTTACATAACAAAAGTGCACTGTACCTCCTGAGCCCCAGAGAAGCCAGGTGGGTCTGTGTGGCAGCCTCCAACCAAAATCACAGCTTCCTGTGCTGATCCTGGCACTCACACCTCTGCAAAGGGCTGCAGAGCTTTCTGCCATACCCAGGGCTGGTGTTGTCTCACCCTTCTGCAGAGGAAGGTCATGGGAAGAGGCTGTGTGTCTGCACCTCATGATCTGTGTATTATCTTAGTCCTCTGGTGACACTGGCTTTGTACAGATATGCTGGACTTTGCAGTCCTAAGCCTCTGCTCTCTGCTGCAGTGTCCCTTGGGGAGGCAGGACACAGAGCAGAGCACTCACGTTTCCTGATGTCACAGATGCATCCACAGCAGACACCTCTCAGAGCCCCTCTGCTGGTGTCTGGACCTCTGCAGCTGAGTGCCCACAATCCCCTAAGATGATGCACTGCTCTCCTTTCTCCTGCTTCCCCAGGAGCAAAGTTGGCACCCTCCTGAGATATATTCTGTGGTCACATTTTTGGATTTAGAGATCAGAAGCTGCCCAGCAGCAATTCACTTAAGTGCATGCACAAGCCAAAACATTCAGTCCCTCTGGAAGTCAGTAGGACATTTCACACTGTTAAGTGCTTCCCTGGATTGGTCTCAGCCTGAGCATGAACTTTCCTGTTTCACTTGCCACAAGATTAACAAAGAAGGAATGAAAGTGGAAACAGCTAAAACTTTCCTTTTAAAGAAGCTGAAAATGAAGAAAAATATTTCCCTGAAGACTTTCCAGCAGTAAGGTTGGAGAAACTGCTGTGGAAAAATGTGAGACCTATTTCCACAAAGGTTTCCTACCTATTTGAAGCAGCAGACTTCAGCTGATATTTCTTTGTATGCACAGAACTGCACTATGTGTTTCAGTTGGGGTTTACAGGATGTAAAAATCCGGGGGCAACTGGCAAAGTAATAACTGTCTTAAGAGAAATTAATTTAGCTGATCTTAACTGAACATGCATAGGCAGGATAGGGTTTGTTCTATTATCATCTCATGCCAGGAAAACTCCAAAGAGTTGAGAGAAGAGGCTTATCCTGTGAAACACCTGATAAATGCATTGCACCTCAGGGCATTTTTTTTAGGTTTTTGAAGTCACATCAGCCTGGTTTGTGTGAAATGCAGTAGAGATGGTCACTGTTAGGCACTGTTAGCTATTCTGTGTTTCATTCCTCAGCATAGCTTTCCTTTTCCAGCACTGACTGTGACTGAAGCCAGCCTGCTGTGATGAAAGGGTAAATTGCCTCTTTGAGGGCCCTTTGGCAGGCACAGTGCATGTAAAGAACACCCAGGCATTTTGGTTACTCACCATTATAGCACAAGAATGTTGAAAAGTTTCCAGATTGCAAAGTACAGCACCAGGCCCACATCCTCTGAACAGGTTAAAGAGGAACATTAATGCTGAAGGACTATTTATTTTCCTCAAAGACTTCCTGTCTCTGGTCTTCAGTGGTACCCACCATGGCCAGAACTTGGTGGAAGGTTGTCAAAATCTGTGTTGCTGAATGTGTGGTAGATAGAAAGGCCATTCCTGAATGAACCATCAGTCAGAAGCAGGTGACTTCAGATGATTGAGTGAGACTCTGCTTGTTACTTGAAGCCTTTGGAAGAAAGAACATTTGGAAGTTATTCAGCTCCAGAAAGGGCAAGCAAGAGCATCTCAGGACTTGCTGAAAATGTTTGGTAAGTCTCAACAGTAAACAGATGCATCTGGCAAGACCACCACACGTTTCTCTTTTTTCAGCTGTACATGGGCTCTGTCAGATGCTATGGCTTCAGTGAGATCTCTGAGAAGGCAAACCCACCTCAAATAAAAGCTCATGGGTTTTCATCTGTCAAAATAATGAAAATTTAAATGGGCATATTTCACACAGCCCTAATATTTTCCTTTCTCCTGACTGCAGTTTTCTATCATTTAGGGTACAATTTGCTCAATTTATTACAACGTGCTCTTGATTTCATTCTCCCACTTTGCAACCTTGGCACATTTTCTTCCCATGAGGGATCACAATATAAATCACTAGGTCAGGGAATAATGAGTTTAGTATTTTTTAAAAGCATCCCACAGTTAGGCAGGATATCGACTCATGATTCAGCAGGTGATGGGATGTAATAATGTGATATTTTTTCCTTTAATTGCTGTTGAAAATGGAAAAAGGGCAAGAGAAAGACTTAGTTTTCTGAGACAAGTATTTCAGCTTCACTGGGCTTTAGTTCACTAGAATCACCTAATAGACTTGAGCATAAAGAGCTGGACAAAGCTAAAAGGACAAATAAACTGATGAAAGACTCCAGCAGGACTTTCTCTTCCTAGTCTGAAAAATTAAATATGATTCTATCATTATGTAAGTAGACAGTGAGAAAAGGCTGACCTCATGGTCTGTGAGCTGAATGGGATGGAAGATCTCCCGGTTTCCAACCCTATCTCTTCCAGACCTGTTTGCTCATGACAACAGGGGTGAGTGTCCAAAGAATTACAAACCCAAAGGCCAGGAGGGACCATTAGAGTTACCTCACTGAACTGTTGCAAACCCAATTATGAGGCATTTATGCCCAGTACTTTCTGCACTGAGCCAGTCAAGCATGGTGAGGGTGATCAAGGACACACTTGTGGAAGCATGGCTGGCAAGGGCAGAGGGAGGATTGTGGGGTTTTTCTCAAATTACAGGTTAAAGTGGTAGCATAAGCTCTGAGGAAGGCAGCAGAATCTCCCTCAGAAGCAATATGCAGAGGACAATCCTGCCACCAGCACCCTGTGTGTCCCTGAGAGGGGAACTCCCTGTTCCTGCCCAGCCCTCAGTGGGAACAGAATCATCACCTTTTAACAAACTCCTTCCCACCTGTGGCAGCTGCCAAGTCCATCCCTGGCCCAACCCAGCTGTCACCCTGGGCATGTGCCAATGCCACCTCTGGCTGCTGACCCTGCTGCCACCCAGAAAGACGTCAAGATTTGAAAAGGATTCTCGTGGGTAGATTTTGCAATAATTATTTCTTTCACTGTGCTAGCGAGGAAAACCACCCTGATTATTCATGAATTATTTTAATGAAACTATTTTTTTGAGTCTTTCTGTTCCTTTAGGTAAAACTTAATAGATATCATGCTGTCAAAAGGGCAGAGAAATTCATTGAGTGGCTGGTGGGATAATATCAGAATTGAAAATGTTTTGACTGACAAAAAGTAACATTTTAAAACATCCTATGCACAGATGTTAAAGCATCTGAAAGAGTTGAGTGGTCATTTCTGTAGTGAAATTATGCTAAATTGTTGTAATCCACAGCAGCTTTATGTAACATGCTGTTTATTGTATATAAATTCAAGAAATTCCCCTATCTAGATAAGTACTCAAAAAAATTCCCCTGCTCACCAACCACTTTATACAAGTGGCTTTATTTCTTGAAGTAAACAAAAACACACCAAAACCTACCCAAATCTAAACCACATACAACAACCTTCATAGAAAAGTTCAACCAGGCATACAGAAATTAAAGCTCAAGAACAAAGAAAGTATTTTCCCTGTTTGTTTGCCCTGGCCCTCTGCTTTCCCCTCACTCCCTCCTACCTGCAGCTTTCTTATCTGTAGCTCATTCTTTCTCTCTTCTGTTTGACCTGAGGTCAAATATATCATTGTTTCCATTTATCCTTCAGTATTTAGCATTTCCCTGTGAAGTCTCACCCTGTTTGCTCTTTAGTAAAGATTAAAGAAGGTTTTTTTCATGCTGTTTTGAGGGACAGGAGCGTGAATATCTGCAAATGCCTCTAATACATTCCCATACCAGTTTCACTCTCTGTACCTTCTCCACTTCCAGGAGGAGAAGCTGCCTCTGGAGTTTCTAGCCTTTTGTACACTGAAGGAGATGAATACATTTGCAGAATTAATGGGCTGTGATGACATCCCCGTGACCCTGAGAAAGTTGCTGATATACTTAGAGGCAACAGAGCAGGATGGCAGACAAGATGCTTGAAATACCTGAATCCTGGTCCTGCACTTCCTGATCTGCAGCAATGCTCAGTTCAGAGAGAAACTCATATCCACCAGTTTGTAACTTCCCCTCCCAAGCTGAGCAGAAGGGGAAATCTGATATGAATCTTGTGTCAGCTGCTATCTGCAGGTCAGTATCTTCTGCAATTGCAATATATAGGGAATGACACAACCCATGGATTTGGCTTTCAGGATGGGAGATCTTTCATGGATACTACCTTATACTAGTGCCAATTAGTAGGAGAGTAAAAGCCAGCGAGCTGCAGTGATGACTTTGGGAGCTCCAATGGATGTGCTTGAGGAAAATACTGTGGAGAGGATTTCTGAGGTGTGCAGAGGTGTGGGGTTGAAAGAGAAAATATTATTGCCTGGACTGTAGGGGAGAATGAAAAAGGAAAGTTAGCCAGGGAGATGGCAGGAGTGAGGAGTTTCCCAGAGGAGAACATTGTCTGAAGAAATATCCTCCTTTTGTTTGCCTTGGTGTGGACTTCCCAGCTGATTTATTTGATAGCCCCTAGCTGTCAACTGGCAGGGACAGAAAATAATTTTTCTCTCATCATCAACACATTGGGACTCATAATTTTATAGATCTCTCATAGCTCCCTCTTCACTGTTTCTTCTACCCTTGCAGCTTGATAAGCACTAATCTCCTTAGCTGCTGTTCATTTCCTCAAATCACATTTTCCTTCCGCTTGAACATTTTCCACCTTCTAGCAAAGTTTTGCACAGACTACTCAAATGTGCAGGGTGGATCTGTGTTTTACCATAACAAAGTTCTTTGCACTTTTTTACCAATTCAACTTCTTTTTTTTTTTTTTTTTTTTTAATATGTATTTATTTTTTCTGTTTTGGGGGAAGGGTGGAGGAAGAAAAGGTCGGCTCCTTAGCATTGATCTGCTTTTTCCACGCAGTTATCTATGACACAGGACATGAGGAAATGCACAAGGGCCAGGAGGAAGAAAGAAGCGCTGGAATGAGATCATCTAGGCTCAGACACGTGGATCAGACATGCTGCCATGGAGCCAGGGAAAGGACTAGTGGATGAACCTGGATGGGAAAAAGGCTCCACTGAGACACAGAAAGAAGGGGACAGAATATGGCACCCAAGTCACTCGGACTGGGTTTCAGGACCAACCTCCTCCACTCTCCTTCCTTTCTACCTTTTTCTGTCATTTTTTCCAGCACCTCTTTTTCTCGTCTGCACTCCTCTGCCCCAGGGAAGCTGAAGAAGCATGACAGCCTGTCAGTGATGGAGGGCTTATGGGAAGGGCTAATTGCTTTCTCTGCTTTGTTCAGATGTACAAATAGACCATTACTTACAATCATTAGCCAGTCATCATCCATCATAGAGAGTAGTTCTATTTTCCATGCACTAAATATGTCACAGGCCCCAAATTTGTCACTAATTGTACAAAAGGCTATGCAGGCCTGTG